>CM059265.1:38054612-38089612 GCA_030347295.1 Setipinna tenuifilis
CCTCCCTGCACAATAACACTGCCCTCTGAGTGCCCTGAGGATACTCAGAAACTAAATAAATAATAAATAAAAAAGCACAACCAAAAGTGATGACATAAAAACATGTCTGTGCAGGAAAGGATAATAACATCAAAAGTTGCATAAAGCTTGATGATTCATTCATTCATTTATTCATTCATTCATTCATTCCTGCATTCATTTATTCATTCATTCATTTATTTATTTATTCATTCATTCATTCATTCACTCACTCATTTACTTGGTTGATTGCTTAATGAATTAGTTCATTCACTGATTGATTAGCTGATTCATTCATGTATTGGCTTGAAGGGTAACACTGTAGAATAACTACACCCAGTAAATCATGTACAATTCATTTCTTAACTCTTAATTAACACCTAATTTATCATTTGTTAACCACTATTTCTCATCAGTAAATCATTTAAAAAAATATTTATATTCTGTCTGCTTGTCTGTTGGCTGTCTGCCTGTAAAAGAAAAGATGTGCGCACGTTCAAAAAAATATGCTGTGTATGTGGTAGAGAAATGTAGCAGGTATTCCACAAGAGGTTGTCTGCAAACTGTTTTGCTCCAGAAATATATTTTCTTTAAAAAACAAGCCAATGTTTCAAAACGTCAGACAGCCAACAAACCAGTAGACAGAATATAAATATGTTTATGAAAATGTTTATTGATGAGAAATAATGTGAAAATAATGGTTAACAAATGATGAATAAAGCGTTAATTAGGAGTTAACAAACACATTACACATGATTTATAAGGAGTAGTATAAGTGTTACCGCTTTATATAGTTACAGATAACTACATAAAGTATAAAAGTATATAACTATACTCCCTGAGAAAGAACAGAACTCAGTAGATTCACAGCCTGGAAAACAGGTGACAGATTCATCACAGTGTGATCTGAATTCTCGGGTGTTGCCATCAGCAGTGCATTGGGTCTTGCATGACACACTGGTGGAAATGGTGTCTGCAGACACATTATAATTCAGTCATTTGGGGGCGACGGAGCCCATAAATATTACATGTAATAATGCTACAGAGGAGCGGATCCAGTCACCCGTAATCAGTCCCTCACTCCCTCCCTCGCTTCTCTCTTTTCTCCCTCTCTCTCTCTCTTTCTTTCTTTCTTTTTCTCCCTCTTTCTTTCCTCTCTGAGCCCTTCGCCATGTGCATAAATGTCACCACCCCCGCTCTTCCTTGCGATGCAAAGCTGAAACCATGGGGGAGAGGCAGAGGTAAGCCGGAGAGAGCAAAGGGGAGAAAGAGAGATCCAGAGAGAGCGAGAGAGAGAGAAAGAGAGAGAGAGAGAGAGAGAGAGAGCTGTGACTGGTTGGCTTTAAAGAAAATCTCTCATCCCTCTCTTCAACATGACATGGTGTGACACGGTTGAGTTTCCCTCCAGACTTCTGATTTCGCTCCTGCGTCTGATTTATCTTTTCCCCCTCCTGTTTCTCTCGTTTGCTCTGTCTCTCCATCTCACTGTCATTCTTTTTTTCCCTCCCCAACTCTGAGCCTCTGTTCTGTTAATCTCTATCTACATCTGACGTTTGGAAAGGTGTGGCATAACGGGGAAATTTCACCTTTCAATTCCACCACCCCATGAATTAAGGAAACTCTGGGAACACCCACTAAGGCCTATCAGATTCGTTGACTAAAGGAAAGAGATGTTTGAGGTTTTTTGGTTTTACACCACTATATTGACATTTATTAAACTGACTGTAACACTCACACACGCATACACAAAAAAGCATAGCTCAGGGCACTGGAACAAACATCAAAGACACTACCTGTGGAGTTGTTGGACAGGTAAGTCAACCAAGAGATACTGCACCTCTAGGAAAACAACAAACCAAAGTGCTCCACACAGATTCACCAAAATAAGAGAAGTAAAGAGTAGCACTCTACTAAGTACAGAATAGCATAGCACACACATTAGAGTAATAGCAGCCACCAGGAGAGTTTTATGTGGAGAGTGTTCACCCCCAACACACATACCCCAACACACACACACACACACACACACACACACACACACACACACACACACACACACACATACTAAAAGAAACAGAATACAACTATAAACAAACAGTTACAATAGTCAACGCAGAAAATAAATTACAGTAAGATCACAATTACAACCAGTAGTAAGACAAGTAAGACAATACACAAAGGCGAAGTGAACCATACATCCGATGACACCACCAGCAGGAAACAGCAAGGCAAACTGGGAAGGAACTGGAGGAGCCCAAGCTACTCACATAGCAACCAGCCAACAGGACAGGTTACAGCATTATTACAATAAGACCCCCCAGTCATTTAGCCACCCCACCTGATCCCGAACCTGAACCCCAGTCTCTGGGGTACCCAACATTGCACTCTGACTGCAACGCCAAAGAGTTAGGCTCGTTGGAATGGCCATTATCACTTCACACAGACACACAGACACAGACAGACAGACAGACAGACAGACAGACAGAGACACACACACACACACACACACACACACACACACACACACACACACACACACACACATGCACTCTGACCACAACGCCACAAAGAGTCAGGCTCATTGGAATGGCAGTCAGAGCACATCCTCAACCCTAGTGATGACACTTTATCACAGTCTGTCCCTAAACCAGCAGTCACAACAGGCACAGTCAGCAGACTCTTCTAATGAAAACACTTCCTGAACATCGACACCCAACCCCCCCCCACCCCGCCCGGAACCACCACCAACCCAACCCAACGCAACCCCACCCCACTTACCCCTGCTTGTCATCTGCCTGCCTCGTCTCCACTTTGAGCTTTAGCTTTAGCTGGGTTTTTTTAATGTATGTCACCACTCAAGGCCTGCATACCTACTTGCCTGCCTGCCTGCCTGCCTGTCGCCTTTGAAGCCATTTCAAATAAGCAGCCGTCTGACTGACACTGCCGCTTGCTCTTGCAGCCAACCATGGTGGTATAGGTGCACGCTTTATAGTCAACCACAAAACCCTTCTCCACTTACCTATTCAAGACAAGAGATGACGAGAGAGAGAGAGACAGACAGAGAGAGAGACAGAGAGAGAGAGAGAGAGAGAGACAGAGAGACAGACAGACAGAGAGAGAAAGGCAGAGACAGATACAGAAAGATAGATGGAGAGAGAGAAAGAGAGAGAGAGAGATGGGGGAGGGAAAGAGAGACAGAAAGAAAAACTCAGGAGAGGGAAACAGAAGTGAAGAGGTAGAGAAGAGAGACAGTGTGAGAGAGAGAGAGAAAGAGAGAGAAAAACAGAGGAGAGTGGAGAGTGTGACAAAGGCTAAGATAGAGATTAAGATGAGATACTTCACTACTTTGTTGTTAAAACAGAGGGGATGCTTGTGAGAAAGGTGGGGGTTTAGAAACAGGTCAGGCAATTGTCCTGAGATAGGTGTAATTTTTAGGCATGGACCACAGGTCTTCGATGACTGTATACGTGACAGTGAGAAGCCATGGGGGCTGTGTGGACTAGTTTTTGCAGATGCGCCCTAAGTAACTTTATCAAAGAATAAATGTGTGTCTGGAATGAGATCAAGTTTTGTTAGTATTACACATCATTGTTTTGTATACACACATCTTGGTAGCCGTCCACAAATGTGTCCTGATTCCCTCAGTGCACCTCCGAGAGTTCACCAGAATAACACTGACATATTTCTGTCCCACACAATAGATAAAACCCCAGGAGCACAAACCACTATTCATTCATTCATTCATTCATTTATTCATTCATTCATTCATTCATTCATTCATTCATTTATTCATTCATCCATCCATCCATGCATCCATTCATCCATTCATTCATTCATTCTGTATGTTTCTTTTCAAAAACATGATTTCCTAAAAAACGGACATTGTCCCTGTCATGGTGTTCTCTGGGGACAGGGCTGTTAGCAGATATGGCCATGTATGGTGGCCCTTTTTCCTTGTCACTCTTTTGGTCTAACTGTAACAAGGTCACACTGTGGGTGTGTGTGTCTTTGGGACTGTGTGTGTGTGTGTGTGTGTATGTGTGTGTGTGTGTGTGTGCGTGTGGTGGTGGTGGTGGTGGTGGGGGGTATCTGTGTTTGCATGAATGTGTGTGTGTGTGTGTGGGTGTGGGTGTGTATGTGTATGTGTGTGAATGAATGTGTGTTATTCACGTTACTCCACACACACACACACACACACACACACACACACACACACACACACACACACACACACACACACACACACACACACACACACACACAGGTTTTGGGCAGGCATAGGACAGAATTCCATCAGTGTTCCCATTATGATGTCTGCGGGTGTAATAACAGTTCAGAGATCAATTTTGGCTGTTAAAGACTCTGCTCTAGCCGGATGCCAGAAAGACATCTCATGGAAGAGTGGGTCTGTGCATTTAAATGGAGAACACTGCTATTAACTGTTCTTTCTCTTGCCCCTCGGTATTCAGAGATGCAGACAAACATGCAGGTCATGATTATCTGTGATTACACGCCCACACACACACACACACACATATATATATATATACACACACACATACACACACTCACGCACACACACATGCACACACACACACACACATACACACACTCACGCACACACACATGCACACACACACACACACACACACACACACACACACACACACACACACACACACACACACACACACACACACACACACACAAATAAGGGGAAGGATACCTCCACCAGCTGAGGTGATGAATGAGTCATCCACATGAAAAGGCAGACATCTCAGGACACAGACTTTGGTACCCACATGTGTATGATATAGCACAACTTCATTAAATACTCCATCCAATCGATATAATATTAGCATATGATACCATGTGAGAGGATATGGTATCATATGCTATATTATACCTATTGGCCAGTTCTGTGCACATTGAATTTGAACACTGTAAAGGCAATGTGTGTGGGTAACCACATGATTCTGAGTGAGACTGTAGGCTAGCAACACTACCTCATGTTAGCAGATGTACTGTGTTTTCCTAAAAGACTTGAAAACTCATCTTACATCTTACTCACTCAAAATCTCACTCAAATCACATTAATCTTTATTTAACCTTAGATAAGACACACCTTTCAAAGATGTATGTCTTATCAAAGGATAGAGACAGTCAATAAGTTTGTTCGCTTTGAAAGTACCCCTAGGACAAGTCAATGTCTGTTGCAGTCAGTCTATTGCTGTTTAATAGGAATAGACTCATGGTTATATCGGTAGATAATATTTAGTTTGGCAATAGTACAGTGTAATAAATGTAGTGAGCACAGTCAAAACTAATCTAAATATAGATGGTTATTAAAAAAAAATAACGCTTTATTAAAACTAATTTAATTAAAGATGACATTTATTTCAAATGATTGATTTTGTGTGTGCACTGTACTGTACGTTCACCAAGGCCCAAGACATTCTGCTCCTAAATCCCTTTGTGGCAGAGACAGGAAAGGGATGTCTAAGTGTTTGTCTATTGCCAGCAGAGGCGTGTGTGTGTCAGACCATGGGCTGCAGAGTTACAGTATTAATAAGCACAGAGAGGCAATGAAGAGAGAAAACATATGTGAGAGCCAGCGAAACGCTAAGTAATCATGACTCACTCTGAAAGGATCATTACGACTGACCTTTGAATGCACAGTATACATGTAACTGATGGTTTTACTAATTTACACCATTCGTATGCCTCATATGCCAAAGCTACATTGCTGTGGACTGGCACAATGCTGCTGCCTAGTGTTTTTGTGTGAGTGGATCTGTGGAGTTCACAGTATCAAGCTTGACCTTGTTCGAGCTGTCAACATTGTTTATTTGACCTTTTTGTAGCTACTACTATTACTGCTACTGTTACTTACCCCTGTTCGTTTACCTGTTTCTTGTACATCTATGTTATATGATGGCATACAGCAAATAGATCAAACAGCAAATGCTAAATTACACCATCTGGGAGTACAACTCCAGCAGCATGTTGGGCCTTGTGCTCTATTGTAGGAGACTTGATCAAATAACATGATGATCAAACAATACACAGTCTGTGGTGATGTATACAGTATACCATGGTTGGCACTGTACAGAAGATGTCTCTTAGCAAGAAGAAGTAGAAAGTATATACAAAGTGACATTTTTTAATTCCCATGAACTACAACTGCTATAATCTAGACATGACCCCCCCCCCCCTCCCCAATTCCCACACACACAAACACACCAGCCCCCAGAAGTACATGTATACATAGAAAGTTCACATAGTTCACACAAAACCCTTTTCATTTCATCTCCCAACCTGACAGGTGGGAGTGATCTGGGCCAGCGTGTGCGTGGTGTTCCTTGCCGCTGCCGCCGCCACTGTTGTTGTTTGCCGTGCTTGCTCAGGCATGCCGTCGAAACGTAATTGACCCATCATCATCCCTCGTTCTCCGCAGGCTGCACTGATGTTTTTTAGCCGTCTGTGTAAACACTTGTTATTTCCTCTTTCTTTCCCTTTTAAATGTGCGGCACAGCCAGTAATTACGCGGCGGAAGGCATAGCATTATTTAAAGTGTCGTAAATGCCATGTGCAGACAGAGGCAAACACACTCGGGTACAGACGCACGTCCACGGGGGTAGACAGAAGTCGGGGGGAAAAAAAACGTGTGTAAGGTAAGCAAGGAGTCTAATTATAGAACTAGGACCGCAGCGTTTAGTGTCATGGCAAACATAGCTGTGTTTGTTTGGGGGAATGATGTCTGGATCAAGGCAAGCTGTGTGTTTGCTGGGGTGTGTGTGTGGGTGTGGGTGCGGTGAAGTGGGGGTGTGTATGTGTAGTGGCAGTATTGTGTGTGTGTGTGTGTGTGTGTGTGTATGTGTGGGGTGGGGGTGTGTATGCGTAGTGGAGATATTGTGTGGGGGGGTGGCAGGGGTTGGGGGGGTGTTGGTAAACCAGAGGGCTGCTTCTAAGCCTACTTCTTAATCGCGGGGGCTTGGGTGCAGGGGTGAGATCAAAACAAGCAGGGCTAAAGGCCGAGTTTAATCCAGACGGAAGCTGCATGCAAAACACTGGATATATTTAACCCGTACTTCCTGTTTACTTCTGCTCCCCAGAGCTGCAGGGCCGCTACATTTACTTCTGCAAGACTACTTCGGTAGAAAACCAACAAGCAGAGTCACTCACAGACAGTACTTGGCAGGTGTGCTGGTCTGTCAGCTGCTGTGTTCTCTTGGGTGCTCTCATCATTACCTGTAATATCAGAGATGAATGGCTTGAAAAGATGGATAATGTGCATACATTTACACTTACACTTACACACGCAGACACACATAGACACCCACACACACACACACACACACACAGACACACACACACACACACACACTTTTGGGCTTCCAAGTCTAAATAAAGTGTGTGTGTATAGATTCCAGCTCTTTACCTAAGACACCTGTCTCTGACCAAAATGAGATGCGTGTGGCTATAATCACCTGTGACGCACCATACCGAGACACAGATGTAGGTGAGGAGTCGTAGACATAAATCAAGGGTGTACCCATACAAATGACCTCTTTGCATCTGTCAGGTGATGCAGGGGCTGAGGTGAAGGTGTGTGTGTGTGTTTGTGTGTGTGTGTGTGTGTGTGTGTGTGTGTGTGTGTGTGTGTGTGTGTGTGCGTGTGTGTGTGTGTGCAGCTAATAGGAAATTACACAACACCACATATCTTTTTCTTGTACCTTCAGTCCACTTACTCTCTATGTTATCTAGTCATCTATGTCTCTGTCTCTCTCCGTCTTTCTCTACAAGCCACCCGCCATGCTGATTAAGTTCAACTGGTTTACGTCATTGGCGTTACTGTTTCCTGAGACGTTAAGTCAAGGAGGACTTGTTTAGCAAAACACCCCCCCCCCCAAATAGGTGAGTGTAATGCTGTGCTTTGTCACTGATAACAACAGCTGCTTAGATAGCTACTAGTGATCATGTGGAACCATCCAGCATTGCACCTGAAAATTAAGGGCTGTGTTGCAGGTAATTACAGCCTTGAATAGGTGGAATAATGTTTTGTCAACAACCCAGAGTGCAAGTGACTCTGGCACAGTTCAGCCCACAGCTGTGGGGTACAGGCTGAACATCCAACTGGAAGGCCACTTCATAGAACCTCAGAACCACCTCATGGGACACACCAGAACTGACTCATGGAACACACCAAAACCTCAGCATAGAACACGCTGGAATTCATTGACCCAAGCAAATGTTTGTGGCAAAAACAATTCTGATATACAAATGGACCACTGAAGTGAAGTGAACTGAAAATGTAATTATATGAAACATAAATATTACTTTTGTCCCACTAAGCTCTGCACCCATTGGGTTAAGTGTGCCAACTCTGCATCAAAGGAGACCTATATAGATTGGACCTCAGTTTCGTGCATATTCAGTACTGGCAAGTCTCGGGTATCTTAAGCAATAGAGATGCATGTTGAAAATGACCGAAATTGTCCTTTAAAGACAACACCAGAATCCTTGTCAGAACCACCTAAAAAACACCAGAATCTTAGTATAGAACCACAACAGAACCACCTTAAAACACCAGAATCTTAGTGTAGAACCACAATAGAACCACATTAAAAACACCAGAGTCTTTGTATAGAACCACAGCAGAACCTCCTCATAGACTAAGCCAGTACTGCCACTGGGCCAGCTCCTTGAGCACTGCTGCTATAGGACAAGCAGGTGTAACCGAATGCACTCTAAATAATAGCTCTGCTCACTTAAGAGATTTGTCCATTAATTTCTGAAGGGAGATAGCTTTTCCCCAGGCAGCGCTTCTCAGAATAAAACAGCTCTTTCAATTCACTTTTCTTCTCCTCTTATTCTCTCTGTCTCGCTCTCTCTCTCTTTTTCATTCTCCCTTGCTCTGTCTCCACTTTAAACGTCAGACGCCCAGTCGTGCTACTGTTATTGGCTAAGGGGATTAGAGGTTACGTAGCCTGTAAACACATTTTGTTTACCATGTTTTACAGAAACACACATTGACACAGCTTTAGTCTTTACTTTTAGCTGTAGTCTGAGAACAGCGTGTGTATTTTTTGTGTGTGTGAACTGTGTGTGTGTGTGTGTGTGTGTGAATGTGTGTGTGTGTGTGTGTGTGTGTGTGGTATTTTACGGAAGATAAGTGGTTGTCTGCTTATCTGTTGTTTTAGTGCAATGGGTACAATGACAAGTAAAATACTTTTACCGATATGAAACTCAGCGAGAGTCACACATACTCTTTTTCTCTGTGGGATTCTCTCCATCTCTTTGAGAATGGATCTTACCCTGCTTTCTTTCACCTTTCTACCTGTTTGTGTCTCTCTCTATCTCCCCCTCTTGTCTCTCTCTCTATCTCTCCCTCTTGTTTCTGTCTCTATCTTTCCCTCTTTCTGCCTCTCTCTATCTCTCCATCTTTCTGCCTCTTGGATTCTCACCATCTCTCCCAGTAATGGTCTTTCCACCCCATCTTTCTTTCCAGTCTGTTTCTATCTCTCTGCCCATCATTCTCTCTCTCTCTCTATCTCTCCCAGTAACAACCTTTCCTCCCCATCTCATCTGTTTCTCTCCCACACACATACTGCTCCACATCCTCCTTTCTCTGTGTCTCTTCTAATCTGTCCATCTTTATCCATATCTCATTCATTCGGTTCTTCTCTTGCTCATCACCCCCTCCACCCTTCCTCTCCCTTATCCCCCCCACCCCCCACTCCCCCATTCGTTTGTGATTAGGCGGTACTAAATCAGCTAAGTGACTCTGCGGTTCTCATCATTAATGCATGATCTGCATGGTGGGTTCTTTAATCTGTCCGCTTGTCTCCGTGCCGTTTAGATTCCCTCTCCCTCTTTTTTTTCCTCTGCTTCTCTCTCTCCCTCTCTCTCTCACCTTGTCTCTCTGACTCTCTCTCTTTTTTCTCATCCTGTCTCTTACTCTCTCCCTCTCTTTGTTCCTCTCTTTCTCTCGCTCTCCTTCTCTCTCTCTCATTTTCCCTCTCCCTCTCTCTCTCTTCCTCTTGTCTCGCCTTGTCTTGCCATGTTTACTGCTGATTGCATTCACACATTAGAGCTGATTGAAAGTGAGAGATAGTTGCGTTAAACAATCCCAGGGACAAACACAGACCGCAGTATCAGATGCACACATGCTGTTCTTCTTCCTCCTCTCTCTAAATTTCAATTCAATTCCATTCAGTTCAGCTGAGTTTAAATTGCCATTCCTGATTCCACACTGTGTTGTGTAAACCATCCGATTTCAATACCATGCACAACAGGTGTACTATAATAATAATAATAATAATAATAATAATAATTATAATTATAATAATAATAATCTGCGTCATCGGCGTCATCATCATCATCTTTATCATCATCAATCATGTCTTTTCCCAGAATTCTGTAATACATCTAAGGTTAATGATGATGAAGACTCCACCAACACCACCTTTGGCTGTAACACTGATAATGTGAAAACTTTTTATTTGTTGTGCACTGAGACTGGTGCTTCCAGTAGTATCACAGGTGTAGGTAGAGTGCTTGATGTCTGTGTGGAGCTTGAGTCGACTGCTGCAGCTATCAGATACCATCATCGCAGTGGAGAGCTGGGCAGTAAAACATATGGCTTATGGTAATGTCAGTGTGTGTGTATGTGTGTGTGTGTGTGTGTGTGTGTGTGTGTGTGTGTGTGTATGTGTGTGTGTGTGTGTGTGTGTGTGTGTGTGTGTGTGTGTGTGTGTGTGTGTGTGTGTGTGTGTGTGTGTGTGTTGCCTCATGTGGAGTTTTGCACTGCATCTCTGACCTTGAAGCACATGGCCCCTCTAGTCTTGTGTATTCCCCCTCTGCTCTCCTGTGTGGGTAATAGATAATCCCTCTGTGTAATACGATTGCAAATGAGCACCCATTTCAGCTCGCTTCACTCTGTCAGATGGCTGCAATAACAACACTCGGAGCACACACACTCAGGAAAGTCTTTTCCCAACTTGCCTACCTGCTGTTTTTTTTTTCTCTTGCTACTACCCCTCCGTCAGGTGGGGCTGACCGGTACTTGTTCATTCGCTCCCTCATTCCTCTGAGCAGCACGACCAGCGTGACTCTGCTACAGCCGATACAACCGCCATACCACTGCAGCTGCTGGTTTTGACGAGCATCAGAAGAGACCAGGGGAGAGGCCATTAATCTCGGGGACCATATGTCGGAGTCTGCACGGTCCCAGCAGACACCAGCCGCCCCACCGGGGCCCTAGCGACATGGGGGCCACCCACGGCCCGGCCCGCGACTGATAGACTAGTGACTAGACACCAGTGTTGCCAGATTGGATTGAGTGATTTCCGCCCAATCGCGTTTGAAAACCCGCCCACTTTAGCAAAAAAACGCTAATACTTTGGCCAATAAGTAGCCCACATTTTATCTGCCCGCCCAAGGCGTTTTTCACCCGCCTGACAAAGTCAAAACAAGCCCAATTGGGCGGGCACCCGCCCAATAAGGCAACACTGCTAGACACCCCCCCCCCCCCCACACACACACACACACACTCGCATATCCTCCGCCCCTTCCCCTAACTCCGGCACCAGTCCGCCACAGATCTGGTTAGAGTCTGGCAACTCCAGCCAGCTCTGAGCTCTGTCTCCCCCTACCAGATCAGATAGGGGGGAGAGCCTGCGGGCATGTTATTACCCAACATCACTCAACTCCACATGCGTATGTTGGAAGAAGCTGCTCTCGTTTTTATAAATGGTGCCCGTGCTATAAGCTAAACCACTATTTGATCTTGATTGACTGCAGGGCTGCTTCAGCAACACTGCTGGGTGCGCCGATTAGCCCGGCAGATTAGCCTGCTCAGGGCTTAAGAGTTGCATTAGCCCGGCGTAGCATAGCATTAGCTTAGCTTCTCCAAGGCGAAATGTATGTGGCCACATGGGGTACAAGGCGGCCTGCTGCTATGTGTTGTGTGGAAATACATTTTTATTACCAGCGCTTTTTCTTCTAAAAAAAAAACATTCAAGGGCTTTGGTCAGGTAATAGCCCCAAACAACAGCCAAATCTGGCCAGGTGAGAGTTACAACTCTCTCTCTCTCTCTCTCTCTCTCTCTCTCTCTCTGTCTCTCTCTCTCTCTCACTTTCTGGCAGTTGTTTGTGTTCATATTAAGAACTGGAGGAAACAATGAAAGTGTGCTGCAGAGGCATGGTTCAATGCTATAGCTGCAGTACCAGGGCTGCCAACACTTATGCAGTCAGCTTGAGAGTCAAACAAATGGCCATTTTCTTCACACACTCATGCCAAGCAGCTATTTCTCATGCACAAAATAAATCATTGTCAACCCCTCCCCACCCCCTGCAAATGAACACCGAAGAAACCCCACATCGTAACAACGGCATTACAGTTTCCAACCAATACTGATGCACCGCACCCACAACCTACTCCGCCACCAAGTTAATGTATTACAGTTAACATAAAACTTGAACCAACACTGATGGACCCCACCCTCCCAAGTGGAAACCTCGTGAACCCCCCCATCCTCCCAACCGCTGCTACAGTATCATACTGGGGCTGTATTAGGGTGTCAGTGGGAGTTTCCCTTCTAACTCCACATACATTTTTTCAGTAACTTAATAACAACAACAACAACAACAATAACAACAATAATAATAATAATAAAAAGAATAATCATCTTTACTTGTATAGCTCATATCACACAAAGAATGTACCTCAAAGAGTTTGAGTAAGGGAAAACAGGACAGAGATACACATGGTAGGCTTTGTTATAGTCCAGTAACGCCAGAGAAATCCACCAGGGTGCTGTGGACAGCTACACTGATGCCCCCTGTCTTTCCCAGGGGCACTCAACTGCAGGGCTGGTAGGGGGAAAGTCTCTAAAGTGTTTAAGAAGAGGAGTTCCTCTGACAGGGTTGGTAGGGGGAAGGCCTTTGAGTGCCTGAAAGTCTTTGAGCAGGGCAGTTAAGTGTAGGCGAGGTTGAACAGGTAAGTCTTCAGTTGCCGTTTAAAGGCATCAACGGATTCTGCCTCTCTGATGTGTTGGGGTAGGGCATTCCATCTCTTCGGGGCGTAGTATGAGAAGTCTGCTTCTCCGATCCTTTGACTGGTGCCTCTGGAATCCTCAGGAGGCCGGCCTCACCTGATGTGAAGGACTCGTGCAGGAATGTAAAAGGACAGTGTGTCAGTGATATAGCAGGGGGGCTTGATCCTTAACAGCTTTGAATGCTAGTAAGAGTACTTTAGAGTCAATTCTGTAGGACACGGGCAGCCAGTGCAGTTTGGCTAGTATTGGAGTAATGTGCTCTCTCCTTGTTTTTGTCTCAGTCTCACAGCTGAGTTTTGAATAAGCTGTAGTTTTTCAATTTTTTGGAAGGCCTGTACATAGGGCATTACAGTAGTCTAATCTACTTGAGATAAATGCATGGACAAGATTTTCAGCATCCTGCTGTGTTAGGAAGGGGCAAACTTTTGGAATGTTTCTCAGATGGAAATATGCTGTTTTCCTTCCTTTATTTATGTGACGTTTAAAGCTTGTGTCAGAATCAAGAATCACACCTGGGCTTGTTACCTCTCCTCTGACATGTTAGCTTAGGTTTCCCAGACTAGTGTACAGAGCCTTTCATTTATCTTTGGGGCTAATAAATAATATCTCAGTTTTGTCTTCATTTAGTTTTAGGAAGTTATTGCTCATCCATTGCGTGATAGCTGACAAGTTAATGAATGTAGGGCAGCAGTTTTGTTTGGCTCGACTGAAGTTGTGTGTCGTCAGCCTACCTATGAAAGTCTATGTTATGTTCTATGGAAGTCTATGCTGTGTTCTTTCATGATGTTGCTCAGTGGTAATATATTTAATGAAAAAAAGAAGAGGGCCTTGGCTAATCCCAAAAGGCATGTTGTGTTCTTTGGATATGTGGTGCTCGATACTGACATAAAATTGCCTTCCAGTGCTTTATAACTCAAACCATTTTATTACATGACCTGACAGACCTACCCATGTTTTGAGATGATTTAGTAGTATGTTATTGTCAAATGTGTTTGTAGACGGTATTTTCTGTCTAGAAAGACCAGAGCAGAGACTGTGTTTGAGGCCATACTGAGTCTGAGATCGCTTACTATTTTGGCAAGCGTGGTATTCTGTCCAGAGACAGCAGGGGCGGTCAAGAGTGTCTTCATTCGCCTGGTAATGACTCATTTAAGCATTTACCGACTTATTAAGATGATTAATTACTCCGAAAAGGTTGCACAGTGTCGCTTTTAAGAGGGGTTTCACAATGGCGTTTTTTGAGGAGTTGGGGAAAACATCTGTGAGGTCAGAGGTGTTAATGATCTGTAGTATGGCTGTGGAGACGCAGCTGAAAATGGAAAAGTATAGTGTCAAAGGCTACAGGTTGACTGCTTGCTTTGTTTGACAATATTCCGTAGTAAGACATCATTTTATTCAGCAATATATGGCATATAGCTGGACCCTAAGACCCCTTAGTCAACATTCATTACACTGTTTATACACTACCTATGCCCTCTGTCGCTTGCAGAGGACTGACTTTGGATGTTCACTTGTGGTAATTCTTGAATGTTCACACACGCTCACAACACAGCCGCGTGTTATTGGCTGACCTTGCAGCACAGGCCAGCTGCTCTGCTAATAAAAGTGCTCCAGACAGAGAGAGAGAGAGAGCGAAAGAGAGAAAGAGAGAGAGAGAAAGAAAGACTGAAAGAGTGAAAGAAAGAAGAAAGAGAGAGAGAGAAGGAGAGAGTGAAAGAGAGAGAGAGAGAGAGAGAGAGAGAGAAGGAGAGAGAGTGAAAGAGAGAAGAAAGACAGAAAGCAATACCTCCTACCTCCTCCCATGGTGAGTAAGGAACATCATCTCATCCGGCTCTGTCTGGTTTAGCATCAGGCCTAGCATGATCATCTGTGCTCTGCTGAAAAAGCTCCACATTTTTGTTTTTTCAGATGGCAGACATAAATTCCTAATTATATTAAATCAACTTGATGATGGCTCGAATCCACACTAAACCTTGGGGATCTGTGGGGGTTGTGTGTGTGTGTGTATGTATGTGTGTGTATGTATGTGTGTGTGTGGGGGGGGGGGTGGGGGGGTGGATGGGGAGGTGAGAGAGAGAATTAATGCGAGTTGTCTCTCGTTTTGTCAAGAAAGCACTCGCTCACTCGTTCACTCGTTCGCTTGCTCGCTCGCCTCCAGAGGAGTTTGCACGCATGATTAACGGGTTAGTCGATGACAACACGCTTGGAGCTCTTTCCTCAGCTGTTGAGTAAACAGTTTGGCTAAACTGGGACGCAGCAGAAATGCTGCAGAGAGCGGTAGCAGGAACAGGGAGCAGCAGTGACATTTCAGTGAGTCACTCCGCATCACGTGAAGGCAAGTCAAGTAACATCAGATGAACAGCCAGCAAGATAAAAAAAGATCCCTTTTCTCTTTTTTTTTTTCAAATTGCACTAATATAAAACTGCATCAATAACAATTATTGCAGATTCCCAGTGCCCCAGTGAGCAGCAGTGCAGAAAACGCAGCCTCGGACAGTATCGGAATAATTTTCTATATGCGGACCACAACAATGCCGGATCAGGAATAACCGCTGTGAGGAAGCCGGAGAGCAAGTAGAGTCCACAGAGGGCACTGGGAGGGCAAGGCCTGGATGTCAGGACTAATAAACAGTGTGGAGACACACATGGAAACACATATGAATAAAACGAATGCTCATGTTGAGCAACACAGTAACAGTAAAGCATAGCATCATAACCATACTTCACATTTTCAATCGTGATTGTTTTTTATAAATCATTATAAAACATGCATTACTTTGTAATCATCACAGTCATAAAAATTGTGTTTCGCTTTATCATTGACTGTTTCCAGGAAAAGACGTTACACATACGCCTGGACAGACGCGAAATGTATGTATGCTTTGTCAAAGCCGCTCCACTGAGTGGTGGAGCCATTGACGTCTTCTGGGAAATGTCCGTTTCCCTCCGTCAGCTGCCACAGGAACCACTTGCCTCGACGTCCTCTATTTCCATATGACCGCTTCAATAGATCTGGAACTGCCCCTGGGGCTTTGCCTTACTGTACGTGTGGAGAGAGTGGCATTGTGTTAGTAATGGGTGCCCTTGCCTTTTCTGCTCTCTGCGCGAAAATAGATAGTGACAAAATCAGAGGGACTAAGTAGATGCTATTGATCGAGTCCCCTTCCATTACAGTGTTACCGAACTATTGGTTTCCAAACAGGCATACTGATCAGCCCTACCGTAATGTCTGTAAAGTGACCCACAGTGAATTCCAAGGAGGTATAGTGATGAGACGTACCATAATGACCCACTGTTAAATCCAGAGGGGCATGCTGATCTAACAAACCATAATGACTGTAAGTGACCCACTGTGAGTTCCACCGCTGTTCAACCCTGAAGGTCTGTGCTGAATGTCAATGACTGTTCTATTGTGGGATTAATAAATAAATAAATAAATAAATGACAGGGCAAAGGTCAAGGAAGTCAACGTGTGGCATTAACCGTTAGGTATATTGGGCAACCGTTTTTTTTTTTTTTTTTTTCAGCTTTTCCTGTGTGGGTATGTGGTTGTTTTTGCCCTTCTCGGCACAGAATAAAAATTGCTGTCTTGTGTCCCCATTGTGATCAAAGTTGAATAGGACTGTCTACTGCTACCAACAGACTCACAAACAAACAAACAAAATAAATAAATAAATGAATATACTATGTTGCAGGTTTCATGAACAGCAGCACCGATTCCAAATTTAAGATGGAGTATGTTGCTAAGTAACAATCTGTTCATGATTTCCCCAAGACACAGCTGCATAGGTCATGACAAGGAGGACATGATGCCTATTAGGGAAAATGTATAACGTGTGTCTAGAGCTGTTTCTGTAATTCCGTACGAGTACATGTTCGTGGTTTTTGTTTTTGTTTTATTGTTACTTCTTACTGGGAAATAAATGTCCTTGTTGTTTTAATGTTTTCTCGATTTTAATCAATGCCTTTACAGTATGTCATCCACTGGAGAGCCAGAGTGAGTGAGCTGCTGTTGCAGTAAATGATCCAAAGTATCATGCACAGAAAGAACAATCAATCAATGCATATGATCCGCTATCAGCAACCACAGCCAACTAGAATAATTAGTGACATTACAAACATGTAATTAATCCAATTTTAGAGCATGAAAAAAAACCCATATTACAAAGAAAAACATGGCGTGGAGGACTGTTGTAACACTGAACACTTTTGTAAAGCCATTGACCCTCTGGGAAAGCACAGCAGGTACAGTAAGTGCTTAAAGATGCTTCTAGAAGAATTTTCAGTGTGAGTGTGAGCCAGGCGGCGAGAAAGTGGGATCCGTAAGTGTGATTGTAATCACGGTATGGTGTGGAGCTTATAGTTCTATTTATGAACCAAACACAGCCGGGGGGTAAGTAGGATTCACAGCGCGCGGATGAAAATAGCTAATATCCAATGGCTGCTTCGTCACTTTAGTTTAACAAACATATGGGGTGGACCCAAAGAAAGCATCTTGACATTTCACCTTCACGTTTCACCTTCGCATAGCACATCACATCACATCACCTGCGTCAGTGTCACATCCGAGAGCAGTGAGCCATGCTAATGAAGCACACCTTGGAAACATCTGTGGAAGGTCTGAGAAGGATGAACAAAAAAGGGGATATTAGTTTGAAACAGACTGTCAAACAAAAAGTCACTGGGGGCAGGCACAAAATGGCTAAGATTCTGGGCAGATCAGGTTGATTTTTTTTTTTTTTCATTTGTTTGCTACGCATGCACTGGCTTACAGAAACCTCTGGCTTCAAATTGACAGCATGATAGAGGACTCTTGGCTTCATGTTGATAGAATGAAAAGGCATGGAGACATCAGTTGCAGGGTCCTTGGTGTGAAACACAAAAGAGGTAGGTAAAACTACCAGAGAAATTTGGGTAGTTTCAAATACTTGCACAGAGCCTGATAATCAGCTGTTCACTGTTACGCAGTGATGCACAACCTGAATTCAAAAGCTACAATCTAGTGCAACATATTCCAGATCACCTGGTTCCCCATGTGCACTTTATACAGACTTATGACTTCAGGAATTAACTCCTCTACCTGGCTGAAGAGTTGTACTAATTAGCATCAGATGATGATTTAGTGAAGTGCTGGAACAAATATGTGGTTTGTAGCTCCTGAAGTCTAGTTGCCCATCACTGCTGTTAAGGAACAACATGTGAAAATAATCTGTCCATTGTGTTTATGGCATTGTCCAGTTGAAGGCCATGAGCCACGACACTGACGGTTTAATGTGCACTTAGTACTCTGACGCAATGGCCCAGCATGTCTGTGTTCCAGAGTCACTGACACCCAGTCTGAACATTACATACATCTGACTTAATCTGCACTGCCGCTTGTCCATACGCCACTGCCCAGCCCAGTGATGACATAAGACCACTGGAATGTTTCCAGCAGTGCTATTATGCTGCTCTCCTGCAGATTATCCACCGTCACAACAGTCACGAATGACAAGCACCACCCAATCATGGCTGCATGTCCTGAATTCAGCTGTGAAAAAAGTTAAGTTAAAAGCCCTGTCATGTATGTGTTCCAAACACACATACACACTATGCACCACATAGGCCTTATTCTATATATCATGCATAAGATGTTCACCATGGTTACAGCTGATGCTGATGCTGATGCTGCGTAGCGTAAATATCTAGTGTCTGAGTGTTTTGGGTCAGCTCATGGTGCTGTCACATGTGCTGTACTAATAGCAGTGATCTTATGGGGCAGTCCGTTCTGTGGCTGGGGCCAGAGCATAGGTGGGTAAATCCAGGGGTGAGTGTCAGAATGCACAATATGTAACAACATTTTATCAACTTTTTTTTCCTAACCCTAACCCTATCTATCTATCTATCTATCTATCTATCTATCTATCTATCTATCTATCTATCTATCTATCTATCTATCTATCTATCTGTCTGTCTGTCTGTCTGTCTGTCTGTCTGTCTGTCTGTCTGTCTGTCTGTCTGTCCGTCCGTCCATCCATCTAAAATGTTTAAGTTAACAGAATCCGAGCTGTACACCCTGTTCCATCTCACAAGCTTTATGCCTATGGCAGCTGAGGCACTGGCTTCTTACTCTGCAGGGTTAGTGCAGTGATAGCACTGATTGGCTTGCTCCTTGAACATGCCTACCAAGCAGAAGTACACCTCCTCAAAAGGCTGGTGCAGATTGTCACGCAAGACGTTGCTCAGGAAAAATGTAGCAGAAACGTTCTGCTGCTGAACTCACCCCAAGGCCTCAGAAAGGTAAAAGTCCTGCCATGTGTTGTAACTGAGCTCGTAAAACAGGTGATTTCATTCACTAATTTGCCCGTCTTCCTGTCTATAAAAATTAGACAGCTAATTAGAATCGGCTGGTTTAGAAAGCAGCATGAACAAATACCTGGTAAGACGTTTACTCTTGTATCTGGGATTTAGATCTGTAGACTGGGGCCTGTTGCTCTGTTGCTGGGAAAGGCTTTAGCCCCATTGCCAGAGGTGTAAACATGCCTGGTGTCCCTTCAGAGAGAGGAGGGGATCTGCTGTTGGCTCAGCAAGGGGGAAAGATGCGCTTCCATAGAAAACGTACCCCGAGGATGCCTTCCCCCTGCTACCACCACCACCACCACCACCACCACCACCATCCCTGCTGCTGCTGCTGGAGTGATCTTTAATCCAGTCATCCCACGTGCCTGGCGTTGAAATTAGTATCAGTCAGTATCTGTTAATGTCAGCTGGGCCTCTGTACTAGCCTTGGGGCTTGTGTGTGTGTGTGTGTGTGTGTGTGTGTGTGTCTGTGTGTCTGTGTGTGTTTGTGTGCATGAGAGAGAGAGAGCAAGTGGAGAGAGAAAGAGAGGAGAAAGGAAGAGGAAAAACAGAGTGTGATTTCTTGTGCACGTATGTGTGTATTAACATTAGCGTGTGCATGTATGTTTATCTGCATGAGTATGTGTACATGTGTGATGTAAGTTCTTACCCAGTCTTACCCATAATTACAACTCGTTATCAAAACTTTGATCATAATTACATTTGATACTTCAAAAATTGGGTGGTCACAGAATGACCACTGTTTTCAGTTAAGTCCTTAATGGTGTTGCATCCTCCTTAATTGCATCCTTCATGTGTTTGTGTGTGTGATAACAATACCATGGCTAGGTTGTGTTGTGCCTAATGACTGAAGTTATCTTGGGTGTGTAACCTGAGAAACTAACTACATACTAGGGTGACTGTGTTAGTCTATGCAGTTCACTCACTGTTCACAAAAGAAAGAATTTTCCTCAGACAGTGCTGAGGGAGATTTCTGAGCATTACAACATGTAACCCAATTTACACTCTTTCCGCAGGCGACTAGCCGAACGATGAAAAAAAAGAGAAAAAGAGACAGACAGAGAGAGAGACAGACAGAGGGAAGGGGGGGGGCAGAAAAGAGATAGACAAAGACCTTCAATAATCAGATTCATGTCTGTCCTTTTTCAGTGGAGTTCAGTGCTCTCCTTGGCGACGTTAAACCCCAAGTAAGATCAGGGTGACATTTAACAATCCGTCAGGGAGGAGGAATCACCGGCACCATAACTATCGGTCTATTATGCAGAGAAGCCCGATGCACAGCAATGTAATTTGATGGAACTGTGTTCCAAAGAGTTGAAATGATCACAGCAGAAGACAAACACACAGCACTGATCGCCACATTATTGCATTTGTTTGAGTAAAATACTCAATTATGCAGTAAGTTGGGAAAATTGAAGCCATTTGTCCCGCTGTTACACTGGATCGACTGATGCAATGATTAGTGCATTCAGTGCTGCTTTACCAAGCCAGCAACAGAAACCCAACAAAGTGAATTGATCCGCTGCTCTCAACACTCACAGAGAAGCTGATTCTATGTTCTTGCCGGCTCCAATTGATTCCAGATCAGATTGAGCATGATCTGATAGCGGAGTGGTCAGGTCCAGCCAGAGGTACATTTCCTAAAGGCTCAGTGACCATTGTAAAGTGATAAAGAGATCTATCTATCTATCTATCTATCTATCTATCTATCTATCTATCTATCTGTCTGTCTGTCTGTCTGTCTGTCTGTCTGCCTGTCTGTCTGTCTGTCTGTCTGTCTGTCCATCCGTTCGTCCGTCTGTCTGTCTTTCTGTCTGTCTGTCTGCCTAGAAAGGCTAGAAGATACTCTTAGGAAATGCATGCCAGGTCAAGTGAATGACCACTAGTTCAAAACTCACCACTTTGGGAGTATTTGTTTTTATTTTCCTTGTCTAGCAGACATCTAACTGATCCCGACCGGCTCAAACAGTGGTGTGTTAAGTGTCAGCCTCTGGCATGTGGCTATGGACAGCCAGACAACAACACGCCAAACACACATCATCCACACGCACATACACAGACTAGGTCATTTTTTATTACAGTTTTTCTCAGTCGCTTTGGTACTTTTCTCACAACACTATTAACATTTGCGCAGCAGTTAGTGCATTTCTCAAAACAGTTAGTGCAAACTGCAAAACCTAGTGGATAACCTGCAAAAGCACGTCACTTGCTCAAAATGGATAGTCCATTCCTCAAAAGCAAGTATTCATGTCAATGAAACTGCCAGTGTCATCAAAATGAGAAGTCTTTTTATCTTGTTTATGAACAAGATAGTCAAATGGGTTTGTCATGTTTTCATTATGACAGTAACTTCTCTCAGTGTTTTCCAATGCAGAAAAAAAGGTTAGAACTCATTGACACTACCTGAAACAGCCATTTTAGTTGCAAGTTACACGTTGCTGTAGTTAGGGGAGTGAGTACAAGACACTGAACACGTACATTTCACATTTTTACTGTATATACTCTTTGCAATTCTACAGCATTGTGCAAAAGAAAAATACACTACAGTCACTTATTTAGAACAAACATAAGAAACACCCTTTTGGTAGAGCTGTGCACAAATGTGAACAACATAACAGTATGTATTGTAACTGAAAATAGGTAAATCATTCTGGCACATCCAGATGTTCCTGTCTGTCTGGCCACATATTTTCATCTACATAACAATGTATATCAACCCTTGCAATGCAGCGAGAAAAGTATCTCCTGGAGTGGCAAATCCACCCTCTGCATGACTCTGCTGCAGCAGAGCAGACAGTTTACAGTGCTGAACATTAGAGTACACATAGAAGACATGTTTTACCTGTACATACTGGTGATGGATTTCCTTTAGTCTTTCACTGTTCCTTTCAAATGGCACTTTGCACAATTGTTTCATGTGCATTTGATTTCTCTTGAGCACTGAATGTATTTGTCAATATTGAATCTCTGTCAATTGACAGAGATTCAATATTGACAAATACATTGTTATCCTCTATGACAGCGCTTTGATTTTTTTTCAAACTTATATCCCTACAACATTTTTGAATGATTGAATTCACAGTGGTTCTTCCAACATTTGGTTGCACCCTCCGACCAGTAGGAGGTTTTGCAGTTTGCACTAACTGCTATGCAAATGTAAATAGTGATGTGAGAAAAGCACCAAAGCGACTGGGAAAAACTGTAATACTTCACACACCTCATTGTGAGTGAAAGCTGAAGTTCACCTGAGAGCAACTGGTCAATTTAGGAGACATTTCCAGCAAAAAAAATATAAAGAAAGGTATAAAATGTGCTTGACAGAATTTGATAACTAGTTCAACAATTTTGTATGTAATGACTCAAGCAATAAAACTAAGACTATTAGTTTTATTGGGAATGACTATTCAGCATCCATAAGTATACTTCATTTTGACTGACATGACATAAGCAAATGATAATGTTAAAAAACAACATTGTATTGTATAAAAGCAACTGACACATGTCCAAAAGCATTGACAATTTGTTCAGAGGAAGGAGAAAATGCTATTATGAGGTGCACAAATGACTAAATGTTGTGGAGGTTGAACTAATAGTTATGAGAATTTACTTTCTGATCTGAGAAAAGCACCAAAGCGACTGAGAAAAACTGTAATCATACACAGCCTGTCCATTATCCATGCTCGACACATGCACTATCACTATCTGTCTTTCTCTCTCTCTCTCCCTCTCAGTCTCTCTCTCTATCTCTTCTCTCTCTCTATCTCTCTCTCTCTCTCTCTCTCTCACTCTCTCTCTCTCTCGCTTTTCTGTCATCTCTCAGCACTCCCCACCATAAGAACAACATAACATATTTTTCTTTTTCTTTTGCAAGAGCCTGTCAGCTCTCGTCCACATCTTGACCGCATCCGGGCAGATCGTTTTTAAGCACCGTCCCTGTGTCTGGACATCGGCATGTCCTCCCCCGTTCTGTCTCCGCTCACCCCCTCTGTGGCGTAAACGTGGAGGAGGGCTCTCCTGTCTACGCTGTGGCACATCTGAGGGGGAGCCAGGAGCTGAGCGGGCTACTGTGACTTGTGAACATGCCTTCTGTCAGAGCCTGTGATGAAAAGCAGACGGCCTCTCCCTTTCCCTTTCCCTTTCTGTCTCTTTCTCTCTCTCTCTCTCTCTCTCGCACTCTCACTCTCACTGTGGGTGTAAGGGTGATTGTGGGATTTTTTTAAAGAGGGGTTTGTTTTACCCTACCCCCATTTAAAGTGTCAGTCAGATTGAAACCAGTCACAGCGGAAACCTCCAGTAAATAAAAGATTTCTGATGGGTGCTTTTCTCTGTGGCTTTAGTCTTTGGCTGTTTTTGTGCAGGGGCTGCTGCCACAAAACAACTCCAGTGTTTCACAGGCTGCCATTCACCCCCCCCCCCTTCCTCCGTACCCCTCCCCTCCCGGTCTCCCTGTTTTCTCAGGATACAGGGATTCTGTGTGATGGGAAAGGGCTGCCATCATATCCTCATGTGACCTGGGGCGATGCATTTCCCTCAAACATAGAGGAAAAAAGCTGCTGAGCGAGGTGACATCCTCCCCCGTGCTTTTGCTTCAGCTGTGGCGTGTCTGTGATCAAAGCCTCCCAGAACCTCAGAACCGATCCGCCCGAGCGTCGCTGCTACTGCAACGGCAGCACCGCTGAGCTAGAACTAGAACCGGGCCGGAGAACAGAGAAGGTTCTACAGTCGCACCCTCGGTTTGCCAGGGGTCGTAGCATATAGCATGCTGCATAATTTTTGCATTTAGAGGAAGGGGGAAGAATAACATTAAGCTGTGTCTGGACTGTTGCTGGTGGAAATGGATGACGGGATGTGTGTGCAAATGTAATTACGATGCATGATGAACTAGGCCCGGTGATAAAGGGGATGTCAGTACTGCCAAGCCGTTCAGGGCGGTCGGAGTGGGCGGGGGGGAGTAGTGTCTGTATATATGTATGTGTGTGCGCATGTGTATGTGTATGTGTGTGCGCATATGTGTGTGTGTGTTTGTGTGTGTGTGTGTGTGTGGGGTGGGGTGCTTATGACTCTCCATAACATCCATCCCAGTAAAGTAATTCAGCAACAAATGATGGCGCGCCGCAGAGCATTCACATGGCTTCATTAGGCGCATGGAGCCACGTGCTGCCGCAGGCGCGATAATCATGATATCAAATGACGGAGGGGGGGTGGGGGGGTGGGGGGGGGTAAATAAAAACATGCAGATTTTTTTTCCTCTTCTTTTTCTTTTCAGCAGCGCTAGTTGTGTTGAAGCAGCTAACTAGCAAACAACATTTGTTTGACTTAATTAGCTCGGGGTTCGGGGTGTGTGTGTGTGTGCGGTGATGAGCGGCCCTAAACGAGGAAAAGATTTAGAGTGAGCATCGAAAGTGGGGGTTGTTAGGCTGCGCAAGAACTTTGCATAAAGCTGTTTAATAATTCTGTTACTCTGGAGGGAGTGTTTATCCTCACTCGAAGAATATTAACGCCTCATTTTCCTCTCGACTCGCGCACACATGCAATCTTCTCACAGTGAGTGCAGACACCAGCCAAGCTCGGTACAATGAGATGGGTGAAAATAAAAACTTGTTTACTCCCTGAATAAATAGGTGTCCATTGCTTCTTTCTGCTTATTTGTCTGCTATTACCATTGATTGCTGGCTGTGACATACACATATGATGTCGATATGCATGCAGAGGACCTATACAAATGTGTTAGCTACTGGGAAGCATCACAGTGGCAGAAATACCTGTTAACAGGATGTGCAAACTGGAAAAGTAAATGGTAAGCAATGAGAATGTCTGAGAACCAAAAATGTATCCAGAAACTACTATACAGTACCCCACAGTTGGTAAGCTGTTCTTGGGGGAAACAGTTTATTCTTACAAAGCTTGACAGGAGGAAAATAATTACAATTGACTTCCAGATGTTTTCAATATAATTACTTAGTTTTCAGTGTTGAGTTGTATACACCCAGTTCCACAAAGTGGTGGTTAATGTTTTAAGTGTATGTCAAGAAGAGCAGCTTTAAAATCTCTCTGCCTAACTTTATTAGAAACAACCAATGCTTTATTTACACGTGTCTTAAAATTCCAGGAAATCCTAGCACACCTGATTAATTACGCCGCTCCTCCAGTCAAAACACGAGATCAAACAATTAGTAGGCTTTCATATTCCCAAGTGAAAACGAACCCAGCACACCGGCAAAACATACAAGTCAAATGTTCAAAGTTGCAGACAAGCGCTTCTCAGTGCTGCCCACTAGCCGTGGAAAGGTGTTCAAAAGCACGCTCAACTATATTGGTTTTGTGGTTCTCGGACATTGCGGCTCATTTTCCTTCCCGGTCAATGTCAACATCCCTAACAAAAACACAAAATGCGAGACCTTGTTTATTTCTGAGTTTGCCATCTATTCAAGTATTATTCATTTAATTATCTATCTTTAAAAATACAAATAGTAACGATGCACTGATATGCTTACTTTTTGTAAAAAATATGACTAGTAATACATATCTAAACAGGCATTAGAAACACACTGATACGCAGTTTAATACTAGATTGATTTCCTCTTTTTCGAATTCCAAAATTCCCTGTTTCTGTTGTGATTCCCGAACAAGAAATGTATGTATTCCATATAATAAAATGCTGTGGGGCGGCCGCGGTATGTAAACCAAAGTAATAAAACCTGCTCCAGTTTCTTTTCGGCGTTTTTGAGCGAGTCGGGAAAGAGCATGTTGAAAAAGTGGGTGTCGCTGTGCTTCGAGCTCCGCGCTGATGCAGCGACCACTTTTAAACACATAAACGCTACGGTAGACAGTGCGGAAGCGATATTAGCTGTCAACGACTTCCACCAGACGGATCCGTTCAAATTAATGTACGCGCTGCAGAGAATTCAGTGTTAGTCTGTCTGAATTTCCACTTCAGTTGTGTGGTCCTCTGACCGCGTTTCGTTTGTATGGGGACAGTGCAAGACGAAGCGTTTCAGCACCCACTGCTAATTGAACAGGGAAATGGTAACATATGAACCACATTGGAAGGAACATGGTTGAGAGGACCAGTAAATTTTTGTTCATTGTTGTCGGATCTGTTCTGTTCATGCTGATTCTGTATCAGTACGTGGCGCCGGGGATGATGAACTTTGGGTCTCCGCACGGTTACATCGTTGAAGACGATGCGGATATCTTCCCGACTCCCGATCCACATTACGTTAAGAAGTACTATTTTCCAGTGAGAGACTTGGAACGCTCGGTGGATTTCGACATCAAAGGGGACGATGTGATCGTGTTTCTTCACATACAAAAAACCGGGGGCACCACTTTTGGGAGGCACCTGGTTCAAAATGTGAGGTTAGAGGTGCCGTGCGATTGCAGACCCGGACAGAAAAAGTGTACCTGCTATCGCCCAAACAGAAAAGAAACCTGGCTGTTTTCAAGATTTTCTACCGGTTGGAGTTGTGGTTTACACGCTGACTGGACCGAGCTCATCAACTGCGTGCCAACAGTACTTAATAAAAAGGAGAACAAATTGAAAAACTTAAGGTATGCACACCGTCCCCAATTCTGACAGGCTGAAGTTGTTTGCAGTGAAGTTATATTGACCACATGCTTTACATTATTAGTCACCTAGCCATGTGGAATCACAGTCAATCACAACTCTTGAGTGTTCTGGACAGGCTTAGGCTAATTATCATGCATACTTAACGATAGGCTAGAAAGTTCCCTGAATTTATGGACATCAATTAGGCTAATATCCAGGTCCCAATTCCGTCACAGAGCACTGAGAAACTCATAATGAAATAAGTGTACGGTGTAAACAAATTAGAAATTGTCTGTCAACAGGGATGTATTAATGAAACATTCGTTATCTCTATCAATACTTACAGCTTTTCTACAGTTTAGGCTACATCTGACGAGGCTATTAACAAAACTAGGGTCAATCTCCCGTGTGCAGTTTAAACACTTAAACTCATGCGCCAGAGATCCACGGAGAGGCTCACGGCACTGCCCACACCATGGTTAATCAGGCGTTACTTTGGAACACTTATTTTCAGGCGCTACTACGTTGTGGCAAATTTCTTGGCTCGGGTCCGCAAAGTGTTCAATATGCGCTTTTGACACGTGCCTATGTAGGGTTACGAGTGTCCTCCGACTGGGCATGGGAAGTGGAAAATTACAGTGTGGCGAATGAGCAGACCTTGTAAACACCGAAAGTAATGTCTACCCAACTGAGCAGCAGTTGCCCCTCTAGACTATTCCACCTCCACCTGGCTTTGACACTGAAGCTAGAATTTCACAGCGGTGGATGCCAAGAAGTGGGCAGATTGTGGGCTAGATGTCCTAGTCCGCGGCTGATATGACACAGTGTGAAAAAGGCACATGATCACCCTCATTAATGGTGTGACTGTTTCATGCATATTTTAATGCTGTCTGACTGTAATGCATCTCATTTCCACAAAGATAACGCTGGAGTTCATCCGGACGTTGTCATCATGTCACTTTATTCGAATTTGTGAAACGCGTTTCACATCTACCAACTTACACCCGCCTGCGTAAAAAAAAAACTGCTAGCAGGTTGAACACCAGTCGTGAGTACCGTATCATAACACGATGGGGATACCAGCGAGTGAAAGAGGTCCATTTCGTATTCCGCAGTCGAGCTATCCGTAGGCAACTGCACTCCCCAACAATTTCCCTTCCCGGCTGAGAAAGGAGGGAGGGGGCTCCCCGCTCCTATCAGCAGCGGCATGAGACCGCAGGCTTCGCGTCGCTGAAATCGCGGCGATTAGCACATTTATCTTTGACTCCACTGTCACTAGTAGCCGCGGGTTATTCATTGTTTGACATTCCTGCACTTGTTTTGGGAGCAATGTTCCTTAAGCCGCGCAATCCTTTGTGTTATGTCTTTTTCCAGACACATCATATAGCAACGACTTGTGCATCCCAGCAGAAATCAGTGGGTAGGGGTATCCCCGCGAGTTGTCCAAATTTCGTTGCATGTGTTATTAAATTCGTTATAGTTATTTCTCCCCTACTTAATAGCATCGTGTTCACTGTGAATTGCAATGAATGATATAGTAAAACAACACAGGCCAATGTGTTTCTGACTAAATATTTTTAAACCATTAAAACTCCCCCGCGTTCAAATGCAAGCCCACATCTGCTTAGAAAGACATCTATGAAAACACTGGTGTCAGCTTATTCGCGAGGAAAGGTCATTACGGATAGATTGTTCTGTTTTCCCACTGAGCTGTTATTCCCAGCAATGAGGAAAACACGCGGAAGAGAAGACTGATGCTAGTGTCAGTGGATGTTGCTCCGTTGCCGTCGCCGTTGGATGTTGTTCTGAATTCTCCCCTCCCGTGTATTAAAATCTAGAGGAGTTCTGTTTCAGTGTTTTGAAAGAGGAAGAGCCAAAATAAGCATCGCGGGCCTTCCGCTTAAAACACATTTCCTGCTTCCACCGTGCTTATTCGGAGCTCACTGTAATAATGAATTCTTTTGACTCGGCAATGTTGCATGGAAAAGGGAGATTATGAAACTTCAGAGCAACCACGCACTGGCTTACAATCAGATCATGTTATTTAATTGCGAAAAATATATATTCAAAGGAGAAAAGATTACGTCGCCCACAAAGCTGTTTCTCTTTTTGAAGGAGCTGATAGTACACACTTTCCTTCCTTTTTAATAAGTGCCAGCAAAGCATTTTTCATGTCTTTTAATGTGTGGCTGGGGGATAATGCCTGGCTGTTCTCAGAAGAATCAGTCAGTAGGTAGGACATGGCTACCTCAAAGCAAAGCTGTGGACATTCCATGTTCAATAGGTGTGAACATGATTTTTGAGGGGGTGTTTGAGGGTGTGGTGGGGGTGGAGGGAGGGGGGTACATAACTTAATTTGAACCTCCGGTCTATAAACCTGAAGCACACTGAACTTTAAATGCTTAGCTTGTCATATAGCCCTGGGCTGTCCCTGCCACTTTATCTCCAGATATAAACAAAATGCTTCTTAAAGCCTAGCCCTGGGTGGACATTGTTTGAGAGTATTGTACCTACTTCTGTCTCTGAGTATTTTAAAGCTACTGTCCACCTACTGTTTTCTTTTGGACTTTGGCATTTTTTCCCAATGGGAAACAAGAGCTCCTGAAGTCATTTCCCATTCTTAGGTGCTGGAATATCTTCCATAGCTATTCCGTCCTCGCTCATCTGCACGAGACAGAAAGAAATACAGCCAGCCTTTCTCTGCAGTTGATTGTCTGTAGTCATTTACTCTGAGTTGGGCCACTTTTTCCAGTTCGTTTAACCCACCACAATGGTCTCCCTGTAGCGAGAAGTGGGTGCGGATGACAAGGTATTTTTTTTGTTGTTGTTTAACTGTTTAATGGGTTGCATAGCACTTCATAGGCATTAAAGTGCCATTTTCATTTGGTCAACCATCTGGTGTTGAATGCATACCTCTCAACCATAGTAATCACACGCACACACACACACACGCACACACGCACACACGCACACACACACACACACACACACACACACACACACACACAAATACACACACACACATATGCACACACACACACACACACACACACACAAATACACACACACACACACACACACACATATATACACACACACACACACTAGATCTAGACTGTTGAAAGAAGATCATTTAAGAAACACTTTGAGCTGAAATGGTCAGATACGGTAGGAGAATGCTTGTGCCTTCTGTCGACCATCATTATCCGTGGATGGCTCGATGGTCTGTGTGCCTGCCAGAGTGCTGTCCTCAGCCACGTGCAGTGCTCTTGCAGAGGTGTGATTCCTGCCCAGGAGGGCCACTCCAGGCCTCTCCAGCTTCTCTTAAGCAGGCACCATTCAGCTCGCTGGGTTGGGGGGGGGGGGGGGGGGGGGGGGGGGACGGGGGAGGGTGGGGCAGTGCAAAATTGGGGCATACTACTTCTGTTCTATTCTACTCTACTCTACTGTACTGTACTCTTTTCTGTTCTGTTCTACTCTGTTCTACTCTACCCTACTGTACTCTGTTCTGTTCTATTCTATTCTACTCTGCTTAGTTCTATTCTGTTCTACTCTTTTTTTCTATTCTGTTCTATTCTACTCTACTCTATTCCACTCTATTCTATTCTACTCTACTCAGTTCTACTCTGTTCTACTCTATTCTATTCTATTCTGTTTTGTTCTATTCTATTTTATTCTATGATGGTCTGCTTTACTAAACCTGGTCCTAGGGCAGGAAGTCTTTTCAGGACAGGTCCTCCACAAGGTGCGTCACGAAGCACAATTAGAAAATGAAAACTGCAGAACGTCCCAGAATTCTCATGACCGCTCCCCTGACTCTCTGCAGTGGTGGTGGGTGGTGGTGACTTTCCTCTGGCGTGTTTAAGCGAGCAAGGATCTGGGTACAGTAATGAAGCTGTGACTGGGTCTGGATATAGAGCTGCCCAACGGGTGGGATTTAATGAGAAAATAAGCTGTGTGTCATATCTGGTATGTATGTGCGCGATGTCATGGGAAAGGCTGGTGTAGGGCCTGTGTCCTCAGGGTCCTGTTGCCCTCCATGTTCTCCTGCTGTCCCAGCAGAATTCGTGACTCAAGCGCCCCCTAAAAAGTCTGGTTATCTGAAATTTAATTAAAACGGAGTTTGATTTGATCTTTTACTGAGTGAGATTTTTAATTTTGTCCTGTCGGAAGAAAGAGCTCTGTTCCCTTACATTTCACTCCCCCTCTCAGACACTTATCTATTTTTTTCAACACTCATTTCTTTCTCTCACTTCCTCTGTTCCTTTCTCTCTCTCTCTTTCTGTCCCTTCTCAGTCTCTCTTGCAATCTCTCTCTCAGTCTCTCTGTTGCTCTCACAATCCCTCCCTTTCTCTCTCTCTCTGCCCCTCCATAATCTGTCTTGCTCTCTTTTTCTGCATATGACTCTCTCTCTCTCTCTCTCTCTCTCTCTCTCTCTTTCTTCATGCATGTATCTCTGCCGTCCTCTCTCAGTCTCTGTTGATCCCTCTCATCCCCTCTTCATTTCTCTCCTTCCCCTCCCTGTGGTGGTGTAACACTCTAATCAAACAGCCAAGGTAATTTTCCACACTCTGGCTTTATGGATGTGGGCCGCACAGTACAGCCCTAGCGTGACTAGAACATTAGAGGAAATGTATTTTCATGGAAGATTTGCCGCAATTTCCAAAATGGCTGCTTCGGCTAATGGGCAACTGCCTTCTATATAATGACTAACTCCACATATTTATACATGGGAGCAAAAAGGGGTGGGGGTGAGGGGGTGGGGGGGGATTTAGATGGTGACAACGATGGCAAAAATGACAGAGGGGTGTCTATGAAGTAAAAATATACTTAGCATAGCTGTCAGGTAGGTGGCGTTCTTTAAAATTAAGCACTTTTTTTCTTATCTTTTCCTTCTTTTGAGTAAGTTGGTTGGATGGACTCCTTGAGATGGTTGTGTGTGTGGTGTGTGTGTGTGTGTGTGTGTGTGTGTGTGTGCGCAGTCAATGTGAGGGCATGATGAAGGGCCAAGGCTCTGCGTGGAATTACTCATAAAGCATAAAAAAAAGCATGTGCGAGGAGCAGTCGTAAAAGACCTGTGTGGAGGGTAGGGGAGGAGGGGAGGGGAGAGGAGAGAGAGAGAGAGAGGGGCCTTAATTGAGGTGAATTATGGAGGATGCCTCAACGGGCCTGCCACTGCCCTCCAGGCAATAAAAGGTCATCCTCTTCACAGTGAAGGGCCGGCTACCACCGATTGAATTTGCCGCTTGTGTGATCTTACCTCCCCCCACCGCCTCGCTCATTCTCTCTTATATTCTCCCTCTCTCATTCTCTCTCAATATCTCTCTCTCATTCTTTCTCCCTCTCTCTCTAACACACACCACACACACACACACACACACACACTCTCACTCAGTCTGTACCACCATCCTGACTCTTACTTTTCTGCCCCTCCCTCCCCTACTCTCTCTCTCCCTCCCTACCTTCCCTCCCTCCTTTCCTTCGCCTTTTCCGTCTCTCTCTTGTGTAGTTCTGGTCTGAGGGAAGCCACCGCTATGTGTCATAACTCAGTGCTTATTCCTCTCTTCCCACATGATTGCCCAGCAGCAGCAGCAGCAGCAGCATAGAGCTGGGCAGCCAGGAGCCAGTAGCTCATCTCAGATGTGTGTTTCTCCCTCTGCCTGCCTGCCTGCCTGCCTGCTTGGCTGCCGTGTGTGTGTATGTGTGAGTATGTGTGTGTGTGTGTTTGTGTGTGTGCGTGTGTGCGTGTGTGTGTGTGTGGCAGAGCTCCTGATGGGGCCAGGTTCTGTGCCAGGGCGGTGTGGCGGTGGAGTATTGAGGTGTGTGGTCTGTGATAAGTCCTCTGGGCAGGTATGCTCAGTGTGAGGGTCTAGGATAGATTTACTGCGTCCCACTAACTGATAGCCTGGTAAACCAGCACCTCGTACTGCACTGTATTTTGTACCGAGGGTCTGGCTGTGGTGTCATTGACATGGTTGTCTCAGGCAGCATCTTGCCTGGCCAATCAGCAAACCGAGGGAGTGTTCTTGAGCGATAACCAGACATCAGCGATTGGGTAAAGGCAAGTCCAATCATTTTAAACTTCAGCAGAGTCTACACCTCATGTGAATGAAACCACAGCCAGACCCACTGTACAAACTGCAGTGTAGTATGAGGGGCTGGTTTACCAGACTAACTAACTGAACCCTCTGAGACCAAAAAACAAAATGACAGATCTTTCACATAAAAGGAGGTGACCTATCTCATGGTTTATTGGATCTTGTCATCCATCCCATCATGCCCCTTTGTGGGGATCATGGTCAGTGATATGGTCCATGACATAGCCATTGGGTTCGCGCATGAAATATACATGTTTAGGGGCTGTGATGAGTCCAGTCCTGGACTAGATAGGGTTGTTATGCTGTCCTTCTCCTGTCTCAAACGGCAATGATCCTTATTGACAGGACAGAGGTGTTTAGCATTGCTAAAGCTTTTTAGAAGAATTGATCTGTAACTGAAATGAGGCCATGATTGTAAAGCTGTGTGTGTTTGTGTGTGTGTGCACATTGATTGGTGGAGAGTGTATGTGTGTGTGAGTGGGCTCTTCCTGACTGAAGCTTTGTGACTTCAGGCTGAAGGCTTTGGTGTGTGTGTGTGTGTGTGTGTGTGTGTGTGTGTGTGTGCAAGGCCTCTCCTAAGCAGGCTGGCCCCAATGTGTTAATCCCATCAGATCAGCTTGGATTAAATACCGTCAGTCCCAAAGCCGGTTACTTGGCCATGCAGATCCCAAGACAGCATGCATGAAGGAATCGGTGCCTCCAACGCAAGTGACCCTCTAAAAATGGCCCTCTCCTCCCTCTGTTTCATCCCTCTCTCTCCCCAACTCTCTTGTATCTCATGACCTTTACCCTCATGTTGCCCCATTTGTATAATAAAGTACTAAAGGGTTCTGTGACTAAGCAGTCGCTTATGTATACTTGTACATTGTATACTACCTATCCTTATGTATGCGTGCTGTATACTGCATGAAGTACAGGTATTTTGTATTGGGTTTTGTTTTCGTAAACTCATCGCACAGCACTTTACCTCGGATACGTTCTGTCCATTTCTGACATGAGGAATGATGAGTCCCATGCCAAAAGTTTTATTTTTTATTTTTTAAAGTAAGAGTAAACTAAAACTAAAATACACCTCATCCCCCACCCTGCTCTGTCTGTCACCCCATCTGTGGAGCGCAGCGGCAGGTGTTTTCTAAAGGTTCCAGGTGACCCCGCTGTCACCTACCTGTCGGGCGGGGGCCATTATGGGGAGGTGTCCATTGAGCAGGTGTCCTGATAACGACGGTCACTAAAGGGGTCACGGGCATCACCGTGCTAACACTTCTCCTCACCCCTGTCGCCCCTAGGGACACTAGCAGGAACTGTCAACAGTGCCCGAATGAACTTTCTCTTTCCCAGCGCTACCAAGCTGCAACAAATGCTGTCTTGTGTTTTTCCTGCCAAACTGTTGAAGCACTTTGAGCTACACCTGGTATGAATTGTGCTACACAAATGCAGTTTTATTATTATTACTATACAAATACAGTTGACTTATAATCCAGGTCAATTGAACGAGTCAGTAGGGCACTGTGACTGGTCCCACATCCATTGTGTGCATTGGTCCTATAGGTGCGATAGCATGTTTGAACAGTTACCACGGTACAATGTGTCCCTAGCAACCCCAAGATCAGTCGAAAGTAGAGTGTGTTTAACCAGGTGATTCAACAAAGCATTCAAGTGCACCCCACCACACACATACATACATTCGTACACACACACACACACACACACACACACACAAATATATATATATATATATACACACACACACACACACACACAAATATATATATACACACACACACACACACACACACACACAGACATGCAAACACACCTGTGCCCTTACATCCCGGTTTTATCCCAACGCCGTGGCTGTTGATTTATTACTCTGAGTCTTCAAAGCCTCTTCAGGATTGTTTGAAGTGTGTAATATTTGGACAGATTAAACACGCA
>CM059265.1:38104612-38109612 GCA_030347295.1 Setipinna tenuifilis
GAGTCGATCAGGGCGATGGCGGCGGCAGCAATGACGATGTGTGTGTGTGTGTGTGTGTATATGCATATGGGTTTGTGTGTGTGTGTATGGTGTGTGTGTGTGTGTGTGTGTGTGTGTGTGTTTCTCGATCAGGGCGATGGTGGCGGCGGCAATGACGATGGCAGCGGCAGCGTCCATGTCCGCGGCTCTTTCTCCTTCCGTCGGCGTCTGGGGATGGCGGGTTATTTTTGTGCATCCGTGGGTGCTCGTGCGTCAAGAATGATTTTCAAATGACCTTCCAGAGGGGCCCTCTGGGACAGACAGACAGTCACACACACACACACACACACACACACACACACACACACACACACACACCCACAGACACACACACACACACACTCACACACACACAGTGACACGTACACAGTCACACACACAGTCACTCACACACACAAACACACATACAACAGAGAGAAAGAGTGTCTCTTTTCATTTCCCTTTTCTCTCTTTCCATGGCTTTTCTTTGTGGCTGTTTCTCTCTCTCTTCTTCTCTCTCCCTCCCTCTCTCTCCCTCCCTCTCTCTTTCTCTTTCTCTCTATCTATCTCTCCCTTTTGCTTTCTTTTTCTCTTTCTTCATGCACTGCTGGGCGTGTTCCAAACCCTTGACTTCAAAGAGGCCCCAGCTCATCAGTCACTCAACGGGGGAGATTCCTTTCAGCGCCGGCGTATAAAAGGTTGCACGCGCGAAACGAGAGACGGCCGCGACTCGCAGCCCCTGCCGAACCCCGGCGTCTCATTTGTAACCCTTTTATCTGGTCACTCACTGGCCCCGAAAGGACCGGATGCTGACATGTCACAGCTGCATGGCCTTTTCCCCCCTTGAAGGCAAGCCCCAATGGTGTATGTATGCAAGGGTATTTATTCTCGGAACGCAATGGGCAGGCCCCAATGGTGTATGTAGGAGTATTTATTCTCAGAGAGCAATAGGCAGGCCCCAATGGTGGTGTGTGCAGAGTATGCGGAGGGCAATTACTTGTGTGTGTGTGTGTGAGAATGTGATGGTTTTCTTTACCCATCTCTTAAACACCTGTATTTCCAGATTATTGCTCTAGAGCACCACTATTACGCCTGTGTCTAAGTCAGTGGTTGGGGCAGTAAAAATCACATGGTGACAAAAAATGTTGGGAAACTATCCATGTTCTTGACAGTAATGTTCTTAAAAGGCAAATAAAGGCTGTTTTGCTATTCGAAACTGTGAAATACAGTTTTCTCTCTCTAACATTTTCTCTTTCTTTCACTTGTCCGCACAGTAAGAGAGACTGGATGCATGTGTGTGAGAAAAAGAGAGACAGACTGACTCCCTCTTACCCTCTCTTTCTCACACACTCAAGCCCACGCACATTCACTCGTATTCAAGATGATTAGTGTGGGAGCGTGCATTCCTGTTAAATCTAACATCTCACTCAGTGGGTCAGCAAATAATCTGTACATGCAAGTTCACTGGTTCAGAAATTTTCCATGCTTGATTTTGTGAAAAATGTGAAAGCAATTTGGAGAAAAGGAAAACAGAACAAACAAAACATAGTTAAAGGCTGTGACATTTTTGGGGCTAACCAAAAGAACTCTTAGAGTTTTCACTACCTCCCTTCACATCGTTCTCTCTCTCTCTGTCTGTCTCTCTCTGTCTGTCTCTCTCTGTCTGTCTCTCTCTCTGTCTCTCTCTGTCTGTCTCTCTCTCTCTCTATCTCTCTCTGTCTGTCTCTCTCTGTCTCTCTCTCTCTCTCTCTCTCTCTCTCTCTCTATCTCTCTCTGTCTCTCTCTCTCTCTCTTTCTGTCTTTGTCTATGTCTGTCTCTCTCTCTTTCTCTCCCTCTTTCTTTCCCTCTTTCTCTCCCTTTGTCTCTCCCTCTGTCTCTCCCTCTTGTTTTCTACCCTAACACATGCACCCAGTTGCATTAGTACCATGGGCAAACACTCGTACACATACACACACACACGCACACACACAGAAAGAAAGAGAGTGAGAGAGAAAGAAAGAGAGATTGTTGTCCCCTAGCCAAGAATCCTGTTGTGCAAATGGTAATGTCAATAGAATTTGCATGGCTCTCCCACAGCAGATTGTATAACATCATTTTACCAGAGAACTCCATATGGTGTTTCACTGTGGCTCAGGCCCTGCTCTCTGATTGATGAGGTTTCACCAAAGGACTGATTGTAGTATTAATGCAGTAAGAGCATTCCAGTTGGACCTATCAAAGGAGTGTATGCACGCACACCCTCAAACACACGCACACCCCCTTAAACACATGCGCACACACACAAATACTTTTCTTACACACACACGGACACATACACACACACGCAGACTAACGACACACACACACAATCCACACTCGTTTTCTGTATTTTTCTTCCCCCACTCTGTTTTTCTTCTGTGCTCTTGACTGCCAGTGACATATGTAGCACACTTCCATCAGTTAATCCTTCTTCTGGGGGCCTAAGACGTCATCCCTCATTGGCTGGTTCCGTGAGACGCCACAGATTTCATGAATCATTAACCCCATCTTAGCTCTGTTGCTTAGCACCAGGTCTTGTAATGAAGTGGTCTGCAGTGGAGACTGGTCTGCTTGACTGAGGCCAAATGCTGGGCTGTAGGGAAGGTTTAATGCTTCAACATGTCACAGTGGCCCTGTGGGATGGACAGTTACATGGTCTCTATTTTGCCATTTGTCAGGATATAGACTTTGTTCAGCGATGTTGGGGGAAAATGATGGTTTACCGAGCACACACACACACACATGCACGCATGCGCGCACACAAAGTGAACAATGAAGCAACAGCATTAAAGTAACTGCAACTGAGCAAACCCACAGCCATCTCAAAACCATAGCCACTATTGACACACAAACATGCACGCACATACACACACACATACACACACACACATACACACACACACATACACACACACACACACACGTACACACACACACTCACACACACACACATACACACACACACACACACACACACACACACACACACACACACACACACACACACACACACACACACACATTCCTTCACCCTCCCCACTATGAGTTATCCTTCTTTTCTTTGCCCCTGTTTGCCCCCTGCACCCCCAAGCAGCGACTCCCTCATCTTCTTAGACAAAAGGCGCCAAGGCCTGCTCCTCCACCTAATCCCCAGGCCCACCTGCAGCTGAGGCCACCCTCCACACCATCCTACTGGGGTGTGCTCCTGTGCTGCCTGCGTCTTACCCCCAGCCGAACCCAACCCCCCCCCCCCCCTCCATCTCTGCACTAGCTTAGTCAGAAGCCACTGTGCCTCTAGGCTGCTATGTGGTACGCACGCACACACACACGCACGCACACACACACACACACACACACACGCATGCACGCACGCACTGTCCTTTTTGAGTTTCTGTTTCTGTGACTAACACGTTTGATGTCTCTCTGTTTCTCTTACCTGCTCTCTTTTTTTCTCACATCAGACATCAGATTTGCCTTTAACATGTGCATCTTTCAATGGCTTTTGTGTGAGTGTGTCTGTGTCTGTGGTACTGCCACTTTAACCTGACATGCACATCCATGCTCCCTCATACACACACACACACACACACACACACACCTTCATCTTCATGTCTCAGTGGATCCTGATCACAGCACTGAGTGAAGAAATATGTGAGGTAGAGGTAAAAGACAAACTGTGAGGTAGAGGTAACAGACGAACTGTGTGAGGTAGAGGTTAAAAACTAACTGTGTGAGGTAGAGGTTAAAAACGAACTGTGTGAGGTAGAGGGTAAAAACGAACTGTGTGAGGTAGAGGTTGGAGACGAACTGTGTGAGGTAGAGGGTAAAAACGAACTGTGTGAGGTAGAGGTTGGAGACGAACTGTGTGAGGTAGAGGTTGAAGACGAACTGTGTGAGGTAGAGGTTAAAAACGAACCCTCTGGCTCAAGGCTCTTGGGGCAGAGTAGCGGGTCGATCTGCGAATGGCGACAGGTAACGTGATCCAGGCCTTGAGGCTACCTACACACACACACACACACACACACACACACACACACACAGCTCTCCGCTTCCGTTGTGTTTGTACTTTCTAAGTGGTGAGGAGGAAGGATGTGCTGTGTGCCTCACAATTTAGGTGACGAGTGTCACTGGGCAACACTGAAGATGACCTGGCCACAGCGCAGCGCAGCACAGCACAGCTGAAACTGCTACCTGTCTTGGTACCCTTAGTAAGTAGTTGAAGTCCTATAGACCAAAAAGTGTAGACGGAATGACTGTGTATGTCACATGTGCTTCTGAATGCAGGCAGTGCCTTTTCCTGAATGTTGGTGCAGTCAATGGTCCAGTTGGGAAGGAAAATCTTGTTAATCGTGTAAAACTAAATCCTGTGAATGACTATCTACCGAAAGTTCTACAATCATATAAAACAAAGAAACATTAAATCTCTTAGCGGAGCAAAAACCTTTAACATATGTCCCTTTTCTAGATGTATGTGACAAGGTCTATAACACTCTGGCAGTCTAGGGATGAGAGAGATTTTGATGGTGGTTTTTAATTGATCTTAGTTGCGAAAATTATTAATCGTCTCATTTCTATGGCAGCCACACATTTAGTTGCCTTTACATCATTTTTTTGTTGATCAGTACTTGTTGCTAGACGATGAATTGCCTACATACACAATTAAACACACACACACACACACACACACACACACACACACACACACATACACACACACACACACACACACACACAGGCACACTCCAGGTGGGGCAGGGAGCTCTTGCAGGCCCCAGAAGGGCTGAAATATTTATATGAGCATCCTCTCCCTCGCTTCGTGTTATCATCCGTGTCACTTACAGGAGTCTCCTGTGCTCCGCACGAGCTGTTGTCACACGCTTTGCCTTTCAATTAAAGTGCTCTCTTAGCGAGCATGGGCAAGAGCAGAGAGAGATTGAGAGAGAGAGAGAGAGAGAGAGAGAGA
>CM059265.1:38112112-38114612 GCA_030347295.1 Setipinna tenuifilis
GCCATTGTTCAGGCCGGCGCTTTGGGTCTTTTCAGTGCCCTCGCTCGATGCCTCCGCCACCACCGCCGCCACCTCTCCCGCCACCACAGTCACGCTGTTTTGAATGTTTGGCAGGTGCCTGCTGGGGTGATAAGACTTTCTTTTTATTTTCGCCCGCCAGCAATGTCTGTTCGGTATTTGCTATTCCCGCCTTCCTGCCTAGAGAACAAAAAAACGTGCTCCTATGGATGTTTGATTTTTTTTTTTTTTTCGTTTTTATTCCGGTTTCCTGAGACGGGAGTCTGCAGTGGGACAAAAGGGACCCTTTTTTTTAATCTACACTAGTGGAGGATCAGGCATCTCCATCCATTCACCAGTGCAGCTTGAGTTCAGCTATTCACTGTAACGGGGCGAGGCGGCAGGGTGAACATTGACGGCTTTGTTTACTTAAGGCTTTCTGGATGCATACACCGGACGGGGGATGATGACGCCAATGCCTCACGCATCGAACGGGGTCGGCCTGTTCCAAGCTCTCTTTCTCACACACACACACACACACACACACACACACACACACACACACACACACACACACGAAAGGCTTTTTTGTTTAGTGACTTCATATTTGTGTGTTTTGGTCTGAGGTACAGCAGGAAGTTGAGTGTAGTCTCTCCATCCCTTTTTTTTGTTGGGCAGCAGTGGTGTTTGTGCAGCTGCCATCTTTCATAGCAGTTCCTGAAGGTGAGGAAATAGTGCATATACAAACCAGGCCTTCCCTTTTCGGGTAAATGTTGCCTTAAATAGTTTTCCTGATGCCTGTGCCACCAGCCAGTGGACCGTCATGGTGCTTAGGAAGAACTCTTAAATGCTTGGTTGCCTTGGATTCACCTTAGCGCTTTCTTTCTTGGACATGGCTTTTGGCACAGTCCTGGTCACCAAGGCTAGAGCATTCACGGACATGCACACACACACACGCGCACACACACACACACACACACACACACACACACACACACACACACACCATACACACACACACACACACCCATACATACTTTCATTCACACAAACTAGGCCACACACAGGCTAGCCTCTGAGGAAACTGGCATCACAAAGTGTGAAATTATGTTTTGTTTTGTTTTTCTTTTTTTTCTCCCTTTCCCCTCCCTTCCTCTTTTTCATGCGGTCCTTGCTTTTAACAGGAGCAATGGGCTTGTCTTTGCTGGCACACACAGTGTTCCAGCGAAGGTTTATGGGGTGTTTTTAGTAGCCGTTTTATGCAGAGGTGCATGTGGACACCCTGCAGGTGGACCCTGGCCAAGCAGAGGCTGGGTATGCCTGCCCTGGCCAATAAGAGACTGCATACCCTTGCCCTGACCAATGAGAGGCTGGGTACGCCTGACCTGGCCAATCAGAGGCTGGGTACGCCTGCCCAGAGGCTTGATTATGCCTGCCCTGGCCAATCAGAGGCTTGGTACGCCTGCCCTGGGCAATTGCTTTTTCCCACCAGCAACATGCTGCTCAGAGGTGCAGAACACCCAATCACTGTGCTTACCCCGCTGTCGCCACAGAGATGTGAAGCCCCGAAGAGGAGTGTGGCTGGGGCAATAGCCTCACGATTAGTCTGTTTATACCTCTGAGGTGTGTTCACCCCTCCAAGTGGCAGAGGCAGTGATTTTTACTGAACAGCAATACACTGCCTTACTGTCTATTTCTCTGTCTCTGTCTGCCTCTGTCTGTATGTTTGAGAAGTGGGTGAATGGCCAAAATAGGGATGACCCACCTTGTCAACCATCCAGGGGAGTGATGGCAGTGGGGAAGAAGCTGTTCTTGTGTCTGGCTCACTCTCTGTCTATAATTAAAAAAGCTTTATTGATATGACAACAGCACTTTTGTTGTCAAAGCATTACTAATAATAAACTAATAATAAATGAATAAAATAAAAAAATCTCTCACTTGCTCACTTACATAATTTCATGTATACACGCACACACACCCCCCCCCCCCCCACACACACACACACACACACACTCCTCAGTGGCACAAGTATGGTTTTCCTTCTGTTTGGATCAGAGCACCTCCTCTGCCTCCCACCTCCACCATCTCCTCCTCCTCCTTGTCCTCATCCTCCTCATCTTCCTTCTCCTCTTCCTCCTCCTCATCCACTTTCTCATCCTCTTCCTCCTCCTCCTCCTCTCCTCCTCATCCTTCTCTCCTCCTCCTCCTCCTCATCCTTCTCCTCCTCCTCTCCTCCTCATCCTTCTCTCCTCCTCCTCCTCCTCCTCCTCCTCCTCCTCCTCCTCCTCCTCCCTCAGCTATCAGTGACAACTTCTTCTCCTCCATCAGCAGTGTAATTAAGCAGCCCTGCTGGAGCGCGGGGCCAAGCTAAATATACTGCCTGGCCGAGGCGCAGAGCGGGGGGTGAATTATAGCTGAGACGGGGGAAAGATGGGGAAAGGGTTGGAGGACAGAAAGACACAGCGGAACAAAGGAAAGAAAAGAAAAGAAGAGAGACATAGAG
>CM059265.1:38134612-38139612 GCA_030347295.1 Setipinna tenuifilis
GCTTTCTCTCTATGGCTCTCTCTCTATCTCTGCCCCCCCCCCCCTGTCTCCCCCTCTCTCTCTTCACAGTTGTTGTTTCTTTTAATTGTACTCCCTCTTTCCAGTTCTTGTATTTTAACATCCCTGTTTTGGACCCCTACTCCCCCCTACTCTTTCTTTTTTCTTTTTTCCCTCCCCAAATATCACACCTGCGCACACACACACACACACACACACACACACACACACACACACACACACACACTGCATGTGCACACACATATTTTCAAGCTAGACAACACATATAAAAGCTACACACACATACACACAATAGACAACACCTATACACACATACACACACACACACTCACACACACACACACACGCACACACACACACACACACACACACACACACACACACACACACACACACACACCTGTTACTGACTCTCCTCTTGGTCTCAGCACAGCATGTGGATGTCTGCTCACACATTCGTTTGCTCACTGCTGAACCACACACACACACACACACACACACACACTTCATCTATTTTTCATCTGGCGTTTTCCTCTCTTTCGTCTTCCTTCTCTTTCTGTCTCTCTCATTTCTGTCTCGCTCGTTTCCTTTTAAGCTGTCCACATCCCTCAGCTTGCAAGCTTTTCTGTGTCCTGGACGTAATTGTGCTTCTCAAACAGATGGCATGTTGAAATACCTGTACTCCATGGTTTTGTCACTGATGGAAAAAACAGTTATCCTCAAATGTAAGACATAACAGTCCAAACTAAATGCTGCTGATCTTTCAGCCTACCTCTCACTCTTTCTTTCTCTCTCTCTCTCTCTCTCTCTCTCTCTCTCTCTCTCTCTTTCTCTAGCTCTCTCTCTCTCTTCCTTTTATTCTCTCTCCCTCTCTGTCTCTGTAGGTGTGTCCATGTGTGTTTATCTCTCTCTCACTTTCTCCATCTCTCTGTCTCTGTCTCTTTCTCTGCCTTTTTCTCTCTGTCTCTCTCTTTCTCGCTGTCTCCTTTGTCACTGCCATGGAAATGAAAAACAGTGTTTTTGGACCTCGTAGGTGCTGTGCTGTGGCGAGATGTCAGACTAAGATGTTGAGCTGAAAATGTATGTAAATGCTATGCCTGCGCAGGTGTGATATTTGGGGAGGGAAAAAAGAAAAAGAAAGAAAGAAATGCTTTGTCTTTGTTTAGTTTCGGTGTTCTCAAGATCTCAAGTCCTTTCTTTTGTAATTGCCATGACTTTGTGACTTTGCTTTTACATAATGACAAAACCTCAACATGCATTAAGTTACTTGACAACTGAGAGGGCTTGGAAATCAAACACCTACTGAATAGAATATCTGTTTGGTTTTTGCAGGTGTGTATGTGTGTGTTTACACGTGTGTGTGTGTGTGTGTGTGTGTGTGTGTGTGTGTGTGTGTGTGTGTATGCGTTTCGTGTGTTTACAAGAATAAGTGTGTGTGTGACTTAAGTATGTGGATGTTATGTTATACCATGGGGATTTTGCACATGTGTGTTTACCTCTGTGTCATGTAGCACCATACTGCTGTGTTTGTGATCTCCAGTGTGTGTGTGTGTGTGTGTGTCTGAGGTGTGAATACAGTGTGTAGAAGTGTCAACTGCAGCTGCTGCTCCTGCTGCTTGATACACAGATAAATGTTTCATTGAAAGCCAGAAGCCTGAGGTCTGTGTGTGTGTGTGTGTTTGTGTGTGTGTGTGTGTGTGTGTGTGCATGTGTGTGTGTGTGTGTAATTATTTTAATAGGTGTCTCTGTGTTGATATCTGTGTTTAAGATCTCCAATAATGGGACAGCATAGCTGAGCACTGACCTCAGAGCCCAACTGTCATCAGCTAACTTGATCCTTTCCGAAACAGGTGCAAGACTGCTGAATGAGGGAGGTGTGTGTGTGTGTGTGTGTGTGTGTGTGTATGTGTGTGTGTGTGTGTGTGTGTGTGTGTGTGTGTGTGTGTCTGTGTGTGTGTGTGTGTGTGTGTGAGTGAGTGTGTGTCTGTGTGTGTATGTGTCTGTGTGTGTATGTGTGTGTGTGTGTGTGTGTGTGTGTGTGTGTGTGTGTGTGTGTATGTGTGTGCGTGTGTACAGGTGTTGAGCTCTGTGCTAATTGGCTTAAGAGGACTTGGACTTGTTAAGCAACTCTAACTACTCCTGCCCTAGTTCTTTGTGTAGCGCGGCACATCAGAGCTCAACAGAGTCTGACACACACACACACACACACACACACACACACACACACACACACACACACACACACACACACACACACACACACACACACTAAATCCCCCTTAATCAGCACTGCTTCATTGAGCCTGTGTGTGTGTGTGTGTGTGTGTGTGTGTGTGTGTGTGTGTGTGTGTGTGTGTGTTGGGGTCAGGGGTCATGGAGTACGCAGGATATGTTTAGGTGCTGAACTAGATCACACTGAACAGTGATGGCTTCTTGCGTGTATGTACAAAGTATGTCCTTAATCAGTAAGTGTGTGTGTGTGTCTATGTGTGCATGTTTGCGCAAGTGCTTGAGTGTGTGTGTGTGCTTGCATTTGTGTGTTTTCGTGTGTGTACATTTGACTGGTCTGGTCTTTTATGTATCCTCCCAGATGGATTCCCAATTGTATGCCGTCTTTAAATAACCAAATAACATATCAACATGAAAGAGCTTAAAATTCCAACCATTTTCTATCTTCAGTTGTTTACTTTAAGATATTCAGTTTTGTCCTTTTAGCATTCACTCAGTTTGGTTCTTTATTTCTAGAGAATTATTTATATATATATATAATCTCTATATGTGAGCTAAAAAATTAGGTGATCGACAAAGTAGAAGATTTGTGCAAATGTACACCCCATCATGCAGTCCAGTGTAAGGTTAGGCATCAGTGTGTCGTGATGGAAGAGGAGGATGGAGTGGAATGTCTGAAGGTTATCACTGTTTAAGAGGGCCACACTGCTTCTGATTCTCACCCACCTTCCTTAGACATACACACACACACACACACACACACACACACACACACACACACACACACACACACACACACACACACACACACACATTCTGACCTTGTCCCAAGGGTGTCGGGGAGTGTGTTTTGCGTTAAGGTCAACAGGTCCCTCTGTGGGGCTGTCTGCGGCTGGCCAATTAATGAGCTCAAGACACTGCTTTGAACTGACAGCTTCCCAGTGTGTGTGGGTGGGGGATGGGGGGGTGGGTGGTGTGTGTGTGTGTGTGTGTGTGTGTGTGTGTGTGTGTGTGGGCGGGGGATGGGTGGTGTGTGTGTGTGTGTGGGTGGGCAGAAGGGGGGAGTGAATTAAGGGGAGAAAATGAGGGAAAGAGAAGAAAAAAGGCTGAGACGTGAAAACTTACAGCTGCTGATGGGAGAAGGGGTGTCAGTGTGTCTGTGTGTGTGTGAGAGAGAGAGAGAGAAAGAGAGAGAGAGAGAGAGAGAGAGAGAGACAGGGAGAAAGAGAGAGAGGGAGAAAGAGAGAGAAAGATAGAAAGAGAGAGAGATAGAGAAAGAGTGGGAGAGACGGAGACAGACATCTGATTAAACATGCTGTCTAAGGAGCCTCATCATCCACTGGAAACACACACACACATAGATGCACACACATGCAAATGCACACACACACGTAGGTACACACACACACGTGCGCACACATAGATGCACACCCACATTGATGCAGACACACACACAAACTCATGTATGTACACACACACACACACACACACACCCTATCCTCCCTGCCATCGTGTCCTCTCTTCCCTCTGTGCCCTACACCACGCTCCAGGGTGTCAAGGCAGAGACAGGCAATGGCAGGATGAATGGAGCTCTAGAGTGGAGGAGTGCAGAGGGGAGGAGACAAGCGTGTGTGTGTGTGCGTGTGTGTGCGTGTATGCATGTGTGTGTGTATGTGTGCGTGTGCGTGTGCATGTGCGTGTATGTGTGTGCGTGTATGTGTGCGTGTATGTGTGCGTGTATGTGTGCGTGTATGTGTGCGTGTGCGTGTGCACGTGTGTGTGTGTGTGTGTGTGTGTGTGTGCACGTGTGTGTGTGTGTATGTGTCTTGTGTGTGTGTGTGTGTGTGTGTGTGTGTGTGTGTGTGCACGTGTGTGTGTGTGTGTGTGTGTGTGTGTGTGTGTATGTGTCTTGGAGCATAAGCCCGACGGCCCTCCGCTTAATAGTTAATGCCCCGCCATTCTCTCGCAGCCATGAAATATGCAGCAGTGGCATGCAATAGTTATGAGCATTGATGGAACGCAACCTGCTAATTTGACTTCGCCTCCGTCTCATCTTTTCTTTCTCTCTTTCTTTTTTTCCCCCCTTCTCTCTGTTTGTTTTTTTGTCTCTTTTTCTTCCAAATCTGTCTATCCAAACAGGACAAAGCAGATCGAAACATTCTGAGTTTTGGTCAGTCAGTGATGCGATCAGCCATTAACAAACATACATGTACATATTACACACATGCAAAAAAACACTCACACACACACACGCACACATGGATGCCTTACAACAGTGCAGAAGCAGGCTGTTGTATTCCTTTGCACACAACCTCTGTCTCCCTCTGTGTATGTGTGTGCTAGAGAGAGAATGTGTGTGTGTGTGTGTGTGTGTGTGTGTGTGTGTGTGTGTGTGTGTGTGTGTGTGTGTGTGTGCGTGTGTGTGTATAGAGTGTGTGTGTGTGTGTATAGAGTGTGCGTGTGTGTGTGTATAGAGTGTGCGTGTGTGTGTGTGTGTGTGTATGTATACAGTGTGTGTGTGTGTGTGTGTATGTATACAGTGTGTGTGTGCTGCTGCTCTCCCCCTGGGCTGGTGTGAACATGTGTCTGGAGGTATGTGAAGTGCACTTACTGAGATATATATTATGCAGCACAGCTGTCAGCACACAGCCAGCTCTCCACCGCTGCATTGTCTGACTGACTAAAGCACAGCACAGCACAGCATGGACCACTCCACTGCCTCACACACAGCTCAGCAAGGATAAGAGATCAAC
>CM059265.1:38142112-38144612 GCA_030347295.1 Setipinna tenuifilis
ACCTACCCACACACACAGACACATACACAGACACACACACACCTACACACACACACACCAAACACACACATACACACACTCACACACCCCACCTGCATGCTCTCTCTCCCCTGGCCATGCATCTCTGCAGGGGAGAGCGGCCGTACCGTACCATACAGTGAGCCAGCAGAGCTCTGTCGCTAAGCTAATTTGGTGGGCTGTGCTGTTCCTCTGTCCTTGTGCCGCGCTTGTGTTCCTAACTCTCCAGAGGAATGTAAAGAGATTTTTAGAAAAAAAAGGCGTTCTCATCTGAAATACCGATGACACAGCAGTGGGCACTTTTTTTTCTGTAAAGTGCAAGGTCATTGAAAAAAGAAATCGGAAACTAATAATTTATTTCTCCATCACATATATTTATTTATTTATTTTTTGTCTAGTTGTTCAAGTACTTTTTTTGCATCTGCATCTGCCTGCAGTTTTGTGCATAAATGATGACAAATATGCATAACTTGTGAATCAGTGTTTTGGGGGCTTTTATTTCGGCCTGTTGTTATATTGATGTTGTTGTAACTATCTAAAATTAGCAGTACGGCTCCACTTCCTCCCTATTTTGTACTCCTGTGAGTGTGATTTGTAGTTTGATTCCTTTGTGGCCCTGGAAAAAAAAAAAAAAAAAAGCGAATCAGAATTCTGTGCTATTGGGTTTCTTTAAAGGAGCAGCAGTAGTCCTTCATCGGGGCGAAACTTTGCTGACATTTGAGCTCGACAGCTAATGAAATCCTACCTCTCGCTGCTCCGCTCGTTCGTGGTTTGTGGGTCAGCACGAGGCATTTAGCTCCGGTCTGCACGGCCAGGACCACACAGGAGGCACAGGGGGTGTGAGGGGTGTGTTTTGAAAACCCGTATTGGTAGAGTGGTATTGGTGTGCGAATACGCCTGAGTGTGCTGAAACAAAAAAATGCATTGTTAATGTGTAGGCAAAAAGACTGGAATATCTGGAACAGACATGATGGAAACGAGGAGCCGACCCAACCCGAGTCTGATAACCACACGTTCGACCTTTGACCTGTGGCAGTCCGCAGATCTATAATCATAAACCCAGCAGTTAGCCATCAGTGTCTCTCTGTGACCTTTAGGTGTGTTTTTTGTGAAGTAAGCAGTGAGGTCATTTTATACGGTCTGGAACAGGGAAGCCAAAATCAATATTCCGATTGCGCCAAATTAAACACATCAATTCTGCTTTTCACCTAAACGAATTCTTCTTCTTCCCTTTTGTTCGAGCTTTGTTGCTGAGTCTGTGGGCTGCGAGGCAAAGTGAGATTTAGAGGAAGGGGGAATGAAAGTGAAGGCCTTCTACTGCAAGTTCTTTATTGTGTTTCAACAAATTGAATTCCTTGTGTAGCGTTCAGCTGTTAAGAGGAGAGCAGGACGAAGAGGAGGAGGAGGAGGAGGAGGAGAATGGCAGCGTTTGAGCGTAAATTGCTATGCTGAAGACAATTAAGAAACATTAACCATTGAACCGCTCCGGCATGCATGTCCTTCGCATTGTTGACCTTGAGGTCTAGCCAGTATGAAGCTTCTTTTGTGCACAGCCGAGAAAATGTAAGCATTTTTTTTTTTAAAGGAAAAAAAAGATGTGTTGAAGGATGGAAATTGCATGTGTGGGCACCGAGTTATGCTAACATCTCCCTTGCTTTCCCTTCAAATATCATCTGCTAATATAAGCGGTTGAGTTAAGCTGCTGAGCTCTCAGGCAGCTGCAGAAGAGGCAGAAAGCACTGGGGAACTGCAGCAGTCATGTGCGTGCCAACCTATGTTGGAACATTGCATTCCATTACATTGCATTTAGCTGACGCCCTTGTACAGAGTGACTTGCAGTGAATTAGGTACTGGGACAGTGCCCTGCTGCAGCAACATGGGGCTAGGTGCCTTGCTCAAGGGCACTTTAGCCATGGATGAGGGTGCAGGAGAGCACTGGCTGTTCTGGTAATCAAACCTGCGACCCTCTGATCCCAAGGCCAACTTCCTAATCATTAGGGCACAGCTGCCCACAGCTGGTACAACAGTCTCTGTGTTTCTCTCCTCCCTTCCTGCCCATGTGTTGTCCGTAGGCTTGCTGATCGGGTTGCCCTCCACAGAACAGAGACGGAAAACACAGCTGGGAGAGGAAAGGTTCTCACTGACCTGCTCTGTGTGTTACACTAGGTGATGACCCAGTCTGGGCATTTGGGTGACCTTCGCTTCTCTCTGGCCTTCTCCCTCAGCATTATGCTGTAAGACCACACATGGAATATGCTTCTCCCAACACACACACACACACAGACACACGTACACACACATACGTGCATGCATACCCACACACACACACACACAGACACATACACACACACGTACACACACATTTGTGCATGCACACCCACCTACACATGCACACATACACACACATGGGCATGCACACATACATAACACACTCACACAGGCACAGACACACACACACACACACTTACAGACACACACACAG
>CM059265.1:38152112-38154612 GCA_030347295.1 Setipinna tenuifilis
GAGACACACACAGACATACACACACACACACACACACACACACACATTGTTCAGTGCAGAGTGTTATTGTGTGCAAGTCAGCTCTTTCAACACTGACACCGCTTTGTTGAGTCTGGTCTAAATTGAATGTTGTAGCCTTTCCTCTTACGGTCACAGAAACGAGGAGGCACTTGCATACAGACTTGCTCACCCCCCTTTTTTTTCTTTTTTTTTACACACGCAGGCATGCACACACACACACACACACACACACACACACACACACACATACACTCACACACACTCTCACACTCACACACACACTTACACACTCACACACTCACACTGACACACATGCACTCACACACACATACACACACACTCACAGTCTCTCGTGCACGCACACACACACACACACACACACACACACACACACACACACACTCACACACACACACACACACAAAGAGAGAGGGAGGGAAGACAGATAGAGATATTTAGAGAACTCTTGACTGATATTAATGACTGTGTATGAATCCTGGGTATGGTGAGCATACAGCACCCTACCACAGTGCTGTCTCCCACAGTGTCAGTAGGCTTTAACTCTTAGTCCTCATCCTCTGTCTGCTCGGCAATGGAGCGCATGTAGTGTCACTTGGTGGAGAGAGAATGCAGGCTTGGTGAGCTGGCGAAGGGTGTGTGTGTGTGTGTGTGTGTGTGTGTGTGTGTGTGGGGGGGGGGGGGAGGAGAGAGGGGGCGCAAGGGGTGGAGAGGGTGCAGGCTCTCGCACTGTCCCCAGAACTGGCCTTTCTCCATGGGGTGTCCTCGCCACAGGGGCTCCTCTCTCTCTCACAAACACGCACACACACACACACACACACACACACACACACACACACACTCGCACACTCACTCCCCCCTTGCCCCCCCTCAGTGGGTGAGGGACAGCACTAAAGAGCCTCAGTCACACACGAGACAAGAGAGAGACAAGAGAGAGAGGCAGAACAAAGCCAGTGAGAGCCCACTCTCTTTGTGGCAGCCAAGCCTGGAGAGCTGTGTGTGTGTGTGTGTGTGTGTGTGTGTGTGTGTGTGTGTGTGTGTGTGTGTGTGTGTTTGTCTGTGTGTGTGTGTGTGTGTGTGTGTGTGTGTGTGTGTCTGTATGTGTGTGTGTGTGTAAGCAAAAGTGACTGTGTGTGTGTGTGTGTGTGTGTGTGTGTGTGTGTGTGTGTGTTATTTTAACCTCCGCCCATCCTTGTGCCATTTCCCTCTGTGCTATTTTAACCCCCTCCCTATGTCCCTGGTCTGCCTCATTGTCACTGCTGATCCTAGCCCCTGGGCACAGTCGCACAGCGGGAGAAACCAAACGCCAGAGGAGATCATTTCTGTGTGTGTGTGTGTGTGTGTGTGTGTGTGTGTGTCTGTGTGTGTGTGTGTCTGTGTGTGTGTGATTGTGCTCAGGTTTGTGTGTCTCATTCTATTCTATTCTATGTTAGTGTTGGTGTATTTCTCTTTATTTCCCCCTCTCCCTCAGTGTGTGTGTGTGTGTGTGTGTGTGTGTGTGTGTGTGTGTGTGTGTGTGTGTGTGTGTGTGTGTGTGTGTGTGAAGACAGGGTTGGCAGTGGGGATGTGTGGAAAGGAAAACCATCAGACAAGCGGAAGGAGTGGGTTGGAGGATGGGGGTGACACAGATTTGGGGTTCGGGGTGAAGGCAGCCATGGTGCCTGTGGAACCGGTGATGAGGAAAAGAGGGTGAGGAGGAGGAAGAGGGGGGAGGAGGAGGAAGAGGGGGGGAGGAGGAGGAAGAGGGGGGAGGAGGAGGAAGAGGGAGGAGGAGGAGGAAGAGGGGGGGAGGAGGAGGAAGAGGGGGGGAGGAGGAGGAAGAGGGAGGAGGAGGAAGAGGGGGGGAGGAAGAAGAGGGTGAGGAGGAGGAAGAGGGTGAGGAGGAGGAAGAGGGGGGAGGAAGAAGAGGGTGAGGAGGAGGAAGAGGGTGAGGAGGAGGAGAGGGTGAGGAGGAGGAAGAGGGGGGAGGAAGAAGAGGGTGAGGAGGAGGAAGAGGGTGAGGAGGAGGAAGAGGGGGGAGGAAGAAGAGGGTGAGGAGGAGGAAGAGGGTGAGGAGGAGAAGAGGGTGAGGAGGGAAGAGAGGTGAGGAGGAGGAAGAGGGTGAGGAGGAGGAAGAGGGTGAGGAGGAGGAAGAGGAGAAGAGGGTGAGGAGGAGGAAGAGGGGGGAGGAAGAAGAGGGTGAGGAGGAGGAAGAGGGGGAAGGAAGAAGAGGGTGAGGAGGAGAAGAGGGTGAGGAGGAGGAAGAGGGTGAGGAGGAGGAAGAGGGTGAGGAGAGGGTGAGGAGGAGGAGGGTTGGGAAGGAGGAAGAAGAGCAGCCGAGGTGGGGGTGGGAGTGGGGGCTCACTAACACTGATAAAAAATGGTGTTTGTGCTGTCCACTACACATGAGTGATGTCGCTAAATTCTAACTAGCCAGCAGGCAGGTATGTGACTGTGAGTGTGTATAAGTGCGTGTGTGACT
>CM059265.1:38162112-38164612 GCA_030347295.1 Setipinna tenuifilis
GTACACCTATGGGGCACATAGACTGTAAGCCTATGGGGCACACATACTGTAAACCTATGGTGCACACAGACTGTAAACCTATGATGCACACATACTGTAAACTATGGGGCACACATACTGTAAACCTATAGGGCACACATACTGTAAGCCTATGGGGTACATAGACTATAACCCTATGGGACACACATACTGTAAACCTATGAGCCACACATATTGTAGGCGCCTATGGGCCATACAGACTGTAAACCTATGGGGCACACATACTGTAAACTATGGGACACACATACTGTAAACCTATGGGGCACACACACTGTAAATCTATGGTGCAGACAGACTATAAGCCTATGGGCTACAGCTGAGACTGTCGGCAGAGTTCACCCACATTGGGAGTGCTCCATTGATTACTCCTGGATTGGTCTTTGCTGTAATTCCCCCATCCCTTTATCTCTTTCTGTCTTACTCTTGCCCTCTTTTTCTTCCTTACTTTCCTTCGCTCCTTCTCTCTTACCCCCTTCTCCCCATTACAGCCCCCCCCCCCCCCATCCCAAATGAATATAAATAAGAAATATTAAGGTTCCATGGGCTCTCCATCTGTATTTTTTCCTTCCTCCTCCTCCTCCTCCTCCATTCTTTCCTCTCTCTCACGGCTGACTAAAATAGATGTTTACACCGCGCTGCAAATTTAGCATGAGAGGGAAGAGTGTATTCCCATTTTTTAAACAGTACATGCTTGGCTGGCTTCCATGTTGTATTATGAATGCTGATTTGCATGTTAATATCGTCCCCATTCTTTGGTTCCCTCGTGGGTTTCGGCTATAATAAACTCCTCGTGCGGGCCGGGACTTGCTGTCAGCGCGCTGCACTGCAGCGGGTGGTGACGGGCGACACTGTTCATCCATCAGCTACTCTGACACCTTATAAGTTAAAACAAACCCACACACACACACACACACACACACACACACACATACACTCACACACACGCAAGCACTCACACTCACACACGCAAGCACTCTCCCTCTTTCGGGCATGCAGACACACACACACACGCACACACACACACACACACATACCCCTATACACAAGCACACACACACATGCACACACACACCCCTATACACAAGCACACACATTCACTGTCACACACACATATACACACACACACACACACACAGCAAGCTGATTTTGTCAATGGCAGTTTGCAGAAAAAGCCCTGTGACAGAATTAATATTTTGGAGATCGAACAATATGTACCGCCTGGAGAGTTAAAGCTGGTGTCAGCAGTTTCAATTTAGAGCATAGCTTCGTAGGAACTGACAATTTTTTTCCCTCCCCCTCCCTGCACACACAACTATTACTACAGGACCTTCATAACAGGAGAAGTACACAACTTAAAAAAACCACAGGTGGGTTGTGCTTGGGTGTGCTGTCATACCGTGAGTCCAAAGCAACATCTCACAGGGCTACAGTAGGCCTAAACCAACAGGCTCGGGAGAAAAGAAGGAGAGCCACAATTGAGAGAGAGTAACTGCTCGTTCAGACCGAACACGTTGAAAGGCGTTGAAGTAGCTCAAGAAGGCCAACATGCCCAGCTCGGTGGACATTCAGACCGACAGGATTAAAAGTGGCAAAGTAAGCTATGACATGAAACATGCTTAATCAGCAGACATGAATGCTCGATCAGGGAAAGTAGTTTAGAGCTTGAGAGATGTCGACGTTCCAATTGGTTTCTGCTGAACCATGCCATAGCTCATTACCATAAAGTTAACTGAAGTTTAACTTTCTCCTGACACTCTAGATCCCCAAAACCGCCTTCCGCTGACGCCCAAAATGCTTTCACCACCGATCACGCTGTCTCTTAATACAAAAAAAACAATGACTTCCGGCGCTCTTGCCACAGACACGCTCAATCTGAACACCCCCTAAGACACACAGACAGATAGGAGGAGAGATGGCATATTTATTAGGAGTCCGTGAGGGCCCTCAGCACGACTGTTTCCTTACAAAACCCGCCGAACCTACAGCTCCTTCCCCTGCATGTCACGCATCCACCTCCACACGCTCTCTGTCCCTGTCCCTGTCCCTGTCCCCCTCCTGCTGCAGGCCTGAAGCGCTGTGCGGAGCCCACAGGACTGTCAGCGTCTCTGCTGGAGCTGCTCTTAATGAAGCCGCAGCCCCTTTATTAAATGCTGCGCGCCCCCGGGGACGCCGGCCTGACTGCACATCACTGTGGGCAACCCTCAGGAGACACATCAACTACACCCCCCTACACATACTGACACACAGGCACACACACACACATACTGACACACAGGCACACACACACACATACTGACACACAGGCACACACACACATACTGACACACAGGCGCACACACACATACTGACACACACACACACATACTGACACACACAAAGACATATACTGACACACACACATACGCACACATACATACAGACACACACACACACACATACACAAAGACACACACACACACGC
>CM059265.1:38172112-38177112 GCA_030347295.1 Setipinna tenuifilis
CACACACACACACACACACACACACACACACAATCCCCCACAGCCCCATTGCTTCACATATGAGGCTTATTCCAGTTTGTTGTGCTGATACTCCTAGTTGGCCAATTAAAGAATGCATCTTCCTCTTTCTGTCTTTCTCTTTCAGTCTTTTTCTCACTCTCTCTCTCTCTTTCTCTATTCTTATGTTTAGCTGCCATCTTTTGAACTTGTGTGGAGATTCCTGCTGTGTCTGCTCTGTGGTGTGCTATGTGTCGTTTCCTTCCTTACCCATAATGCACAGAGCTGTTTGAGATGGAATGGGAAGTAAGAGGTGGACACAGTTTTATTCCTCCACTAGCCTTTCTCCCCTCAGGTGGCTGGTACGCCAGTCCCTAGTCCCTGGCACCCAACCTCACGAACCCACACGAACACAAAGACAGCTGGTGAAATGTGTGTGCGTGTGTGTGTGTGTGTGTGTGTGTGTGTGTGTGTGTGTGTGTGTGTCTGTCTGTCTGTGTGTCTGTCTGCCTGTGTATGTCTGTGTGTGTGTGCAGTGTCTGTGTGCCGTGTGTGTGCATGTGTGTGTGTGTGTGTTGTGGGGGATGGTGCTGGGCTGTCAGAGACTCAGGCGGAGGTCTGGTCTGGCAAGGCAGGCCCAATTCTCCGGGCCTTGGGTCCACTGGTGCTGCTCGGGTTACAGCGCCACACAATGAGCCCTTTTCACCACCCCCTCACCCCTCCCCTCCCCTCCCTCCATGCCCCTACCAACCCCACCTCCACTCCCCTCCACCCACCCACCCTCACCTCCACTCCCTACCCCACTACTCCCCAACCCCATGCCCAGTGGGAGCACATTCACCCAGGCCATAATGAGGCCTGTGTGTGCGAAAATATTTCACAATGTTGCCGCCCGATTGCACAATATTTGGCCTGTATTATCAGATGCGACCCACCACTGCTGCCACAACCACCACCACCAGCCTGACTTCCCCTCTTCCCCCAGTCGTCTCCAACTCCTTCTTCTCATCCTCCTCTCCTCCTCTCCTCCTCCTCCTACTCCTCCTCCACCTGCTCTCCTCCTCCTCTCCTAATCCTCTTTCACCACCACCTCCTCCTCTCCTCCTCTCCTCCTCCTACTCCTCTTTTACCACCTCCTCCTGCTCTCCTCCTCTCCTTCTCCACCACCTCCTCCTGATCTCCTCCTCTCCAGCTCTCCAGTCCAGCAGGGAGTGGAAGTACAAGTGTTTATCTGTTTCCTCTCCCTCGCCTTCTCGCCCCTTTATCTCTGCGTGTTCCCCTCCCGTGCTCTTGTTTACGGCTCTTCCTCAGCATGAGAAACCACTGCCTCTGTGCGTACAAGTGTGTGTGTGTGTGTGTGTGTGTGTGTGTGTGTGTGTGTGTGTGTGTGTGTGTGTGTGTGTGTCTGTGTGTGTGTGTGTGTGTCTGTTCGCTTGTTTGTGTTCACCTCTTTCCCTCAGCGTGAGCTTGTCTCTGCCTGGCAGCAGCAGAGTGCCGGGACACAGTCAAGCAACAGGAAGGGCCACACTTTTGTTTATGTCATTGTGTGTGACTGTGTGTGTATGTGTATGTGTGTGTGTGTGTGTGTGTGTGTGTGTGTGTGTGTGTGTGTGTGTGTGTGTGTGTGTTCCCAGTCACTTCAGTCTTTGTCTTCATATCTGACAGAGGCAACACAACTCTGATCCCACTCTTCCCCACGGTATGTTGTTTTTGATGACCCCCCCCCCCCCACCCCCACCCCCCCTTGGCTGGCCCTGGCCTCTGTGTGTGATTACATATGCAGATCTGGGTGGGGGGGTGCTGTGAGCCTCTGTCAAACTGCCAAAGCACAGTAACAATGAGATGAGAAACAGAGAGAGAGGGAGCAGAAAAAAAAACAAGGGGGCAGAGAAGGCCACTGCAGCTCAAGAGCCGAGACAGATACTGATGTTTCTGTTTGTCAGAGCGCACGCGCATGTGTGTGTGTGTGTGTGTGTGTCTGTGTGTGTGTGTGTCTGTGTGTGTGTGTGTGTGTGTGTATGTGTGTGTTATCCATCACTGAAACATTTTATGGTGTGTGTTTTTTGTGCAACTGTGAACATGTATGCACAGGAGCATGCCAGTGTGTGTGTGTGTGTTTATCTTAGTGTATGTGTGTGTCATGAAGAGCACAGTGTGCATGAGGAAGACAAGACAGGGTAAGAGAATGACAGACTCCTGGGGTGTGTGTGTGGGGGGGAAGTGCCCTTGGTTTTTTTTTTTAGAAAAAAAATCATCTGCACTCTCTCAGGGACATTTACAAATAGACAGCTTGTCTTTGCTCCAGCGCTCCGTCATCCATGATGAGGCCACGCACAGCGTGGTGGCGTGATGTGATGCGATGCGACTCGCGAAGATGCAACGCAATGCGATGAGTCTCGGCGGTGATGGCATCGGCCCCAAACCCATCACTCACCTCGTGACACTCGCGACTGGAATAGAAAAGTGAAGCCAGTTACGCTATCTCACTCCGTCATCTTATCCACACACACAACCACCACCCACACAGACACACACACACACACACACACACACACACACACACACACACACACATACCCTAAACACCCCCCCCACACACACACACACACATACACACACATACACACACACCACCCTCCGCCACCTGTGGGATGAGGTGCATTCATTGTTATGCTATGGCTTAGTGGTTGGGGAGTTGGTCTTGGGATTGGAAGGGTCACAGGTCCGATTCCCCTACCAGTCGGAGGAGAGCACATGTGGGTAGGCTGAGGTGCTTTTGAGGAAGGCATCAAACAGCACTTTGCTAAAGGCACAAGAGTGTCCTGCCTTGTACCTAATTCTCACTGTAAGCCGCTTTGTCATCAGCAAAATGTAATGTAATGTAGTGTAATGTAATCCACGTCACCGGAACCGTCAGATGGAATTGCTGCGATGGAATAGCCATGCTGTCTCCTCTGGTGTTGATGAAAGGTGGTCGCTGGCATGATGCCTGGCCCCCTTACACACACACACACACACACACACACACACATGCACACACACACTCTGCAAGGGTACAGTACCTGATCTGAGGGGAGACTACCAGCCAGCCTCCCACAGCTCTGTGTGTTCCCCTTTTCCCCTTTTCTCTGTTCCACAACTCCCCCACACCACCCACTTTGTTCTATGCCTTTCCCAAGGGTGCAACTAACGCCCCCAAACCACACACACACACACACACACACATAGACACACACATACACACACACACACACACACACACACACACACACACACACACACACACACACACACCCATATCTACTCCACCCACCCCACTTACTCACACAGTCACTCACCCGGCTCATTACCCCCTAGGGCTGCTTCTTTTTACTGGGCTGGTGTGTGTGTGTGTGTGTGTGTATATCTGTGTGTGTGTATGTGTGTGTGTCTATATATGTGTGTGTGCCTGTGTCCCCCAGTACCCTCCTATCACATACTCTGGGGATTACATAAAGTCATGGAGTGCCGAGTGACTTTAACATCGAGCACACATACAGTCCCTCCCCTCCCCTCTCCTCCCCTCCCCTTTCCCGCTCCCACTTTCCCTCCCCTTTCTCATGCAGGGCCCCAATTAGCTGGTCCCACACCGGCGCTGCTGTCCCCAGGGCACGGCTGGCAGGCCCTGCTGCAAGCCTGTTTGCCTAACGAGGCCTCTCGGTGGGGTCACAGGTGGAGGTGGACGTAATTGCCAATCATCTGTCCATCATCTCCGTCCGCATGTCTGTCCGTCTGTTTGGCTTTCTGTCTGTCTGTATTTGTTTTTCTCCTCCGTCCGCCCACACCCTCCTCCCCCTTGTCCCTCTCTCTTTTTGTCTGTCTCTTTCACTCACTGTGTGCGTGTGCATGTGTGTGCGTGTGTGTGTGCGCGTGTGCGTGCTTGTGTGTGTGTGTGTGTCCCAGTATATATAATTCTTCTGAATGTAGTGATAAATCTCCTCACAGTAGTTTCCATCTACACAGCACTATGCAGGTGTCTCAGGCATGTACCGAGCTGCCCCCATAACGTAGCTGTGAGCCGTGCGGAGCCTTGGCATCACAGAGCACACACACACACACACACACACACACACACACACACACACACACACACATTGGCATCACAGAGCACCACCACCAGGGCTTTGTTTTGGCATCACAGGGTGCCGCCCGCCAGGGGCCCTGTGTGTTTGTTTGTTCCCTCCTGTCCTGACTACTCAGGGTTGGCACAGCCTGATGCTTCACACGGTGAGGTGGAGATGGGAGATGGGAGAGGATGGAATGTGTAAAGTGTGAACACCTCCCAGCAGACAGGAAACATGCAAAGTGACGTGTGTGACGCCACCGAGGAAATAGCAGCCTCTCACGTGACGACTGCCAGCAGGAAGAAATGTGTAATGTGTGAGGGCTGCCAGCAGCTGCAGGGAAACTGAGTGAGTTGTCCGTCAGTGCCTGTAATGAAACCCGGTGACCCCTGACCCCCAGTTGAATGCTTTAAGAGTTTTGCGGGGAAGTCATTCTGGGGCAGTGACTGTGGAACTAGGAAAACACTTCTTGCTCTGAGCCCCCTGTGTGTGTGTGTGTGTGTGTGTGTGTGTGTGTGTGTGTGTGTGTGTGTGTGTGTGTGTGTGTGTGTGTACGTGTGTGTATGTGTTTGTGTCCAGGGTCATGGTTGGCTGTAGCAAGGGCTGTAATGAGGAGCTGTAGGGGAGATGATGATGATGATGATGATGACGAAGATGGCGGTGACGGTAGTCATCTTGGCTTAGCTGGACTGGACTAGGCTTGAATGCGACAGGTTCATCAGGAGGCGTGTGAATAATGTGAAGCTCTCTTGACTCGGTGATGCCTCTGGCAGCTCCTCTAATGTTAACTGGCTTGTGTGTGTGTGTGTGTGTGTGTGTGTGTGTGTGTGTGTGTGCATGCGTGCGAGGGAGAGATTATGTGTGTGTGTGTTTGTGTATGTGTGAGAGGTAGAGATTGTG
>CM059265.1:38184612-38197112 GCA_030347295.1 Setipinna tenuifilis
CATACTTTTTTTTTTACCTCTAACCTTGGAAAACGTTTGCTTTGAATTCGAAGCTCATTGGTGCAACCGTCGATGCTTAGGATGGAAAATACAAATGAATGAATCATCTCCTATTGGTATGCAGTTATGTCTTTTAAAGAAAGGGTACTGACACGAGGGATTAAAATGCCAGTCACACAGAGTATGTAGATTAAAACTGAAATTAATCACATTCAAGCCATGGGATTGTTGTAAATAAATCCCATAAACCGCTTCTTTCTTGCTCCTGACAAAGGCCAAGTCTTGCTTGAGTGAGTTTAAATGACTAATTAGTAGTTTATGAAGGGCAAGACTGCCCTCGCAAAACGGTTTACTATTTCAACTAATCCCCTGGAATGAAGTGTTTTAGGGGGGGCTCCTAACAACCCCCCCCACCCCCTTTTAGGAGGGATCCATACTAGTCCACTGGCGCCTCTCTCTTACCCCCCCCTGCTGCCCCCCCCCCCCCCCCCCCCCCCCCCCAGAGGCAATACCCCAGAGGGAAGGGCAAACACCCTGCTTGTCTTAACCCCACCACTGGTGCTGAGAACCACCATTCAGCAGCACATGGTTGAATATGTCTCAGGGTCTCTGGCTCTGTTCGCATTCTTTTTTTTTGCCTTTTTTTTTCAATACATTGTTTTATGCCAAGATACACACAAGCGAACGCACAAACACACACACACACACACACACATACCACATACAAACACACATGCACACAAAAACACACACACACACACTGCGAACCCTTTCCTTGCTGAATTGGGGATTAGTTGCTTTTGTCCAGCTCTGTAAAGAGGCAATTATGGAGGTGTCTGCTGTAGAGGGAGGGGGCCATGGTTGAGGGGGTCTAGGGGGTGGCACTCATTCCCATGGAAACGGGCCGCTGATGCTGCAACACAGGCGTAGATGCTGCAACACAGCAGTGTTTAGTGACACATTCCAACACACACACATCACCCACAAACACATGTGCACACAAACACACACACACACACACCCATGCACACACACACACACACACACCCATGCACACACACACACACACACACACACACACACACACACACACACACCCATGCACACACACACACACACACACACACACACACACACGCACACACATACATACACCTACATTCACACACACACACATGCATGTGCATGCTCACACACACACACACATCGCCACGCACAACCCCCCACACAGAGCGAGAGAGAGAGATGGATAGCATCTTGAACCTCTCCACTTATCTTTTACCCCATAAAGCCAGGAGGGCAGGGCGGGGTGGGGGGCTTCCTATATCCCGGGTGTCAGTTGGCCATTGTCTCTGGGCAGTGTCATTTTACAAGCACTCTTGAGCCTCCATGCTCTGTCCCTGCCGACCCCTATTCATTGTCACTCAGCTCCAAGCACTAGGCCCCTCCATCAGCAAACAAAGCAGTCCGAGTCGGAGCAGTCCCAGTCTATATGGGGGCCATGACGTCGCCGTGTGTGTGTGTGTGTGTGTGTCGTACCCAGAGATGGATGCCCTGCTCGGAATGTTTGTGTGTGTGTGCCGAGTTGAGTCGACGGTGTTCCCACACCTCCCACCCCTGTATTTGGGGTGATGGTGAGGTCACAGGTTTCTTGTTCAACCGCCATAAAGGATTGTTTAAAAATATAACAAGGGGAAGTGATTTGAGGGAAGTGTGTTTTTACACTTCGGCTGCACCCCTCAGAACAACACCCCTGGTGTGGTGTAAATACTGTATTTATAAATAGTACAGGAGGTAGAGGAAGTCTGCTGTGGGTCGTTTGTTTTTTTTGAGTTTCATCCTATGGGGTCAGAGGGCAGCTTGCAGAGCATGCTGGGAGATTTGAACAGGAAGTAGAGTTGGTTGGGAACCTTTCATCGTGTAACAGTGAAAAATAAATGATCAGGAGTCTTTTCTCTCCCCCCCTGGTGATTGACTTTTGTGAACTCCATTTTGCATTGTACAACCCCCCTTGTCTCTCTCCCTCTATCTGTCTCTCTCTCTCTCTTTCTCACTCTCTCTCTCTGCCTCTGCCTCTGTCTCTCCCCCTCTCTCTGCCTGTCTCTCCCTCTCTCTCTTTCTCTTTCTCTCTTTCTCTCTCTCTCTCTCTCGCTTTCTCTCCCTCTCTCTGTCTCTATCTCTTTCCCTTTATCTCTCTCTCTGTCTCTCTCTCTCTCTTACTCTCTCTCTCTGTATATATCTCTTTCCCTCTATCTCTCTCTCTGTGTCTCTCTCTTTCTCTCTGTCTCTTTCAGTCTTGCCCTCTGTCTTTCTTTCCATTCCCGTTTAGCTGCCATCTTTTTAGCAGACAGCTTAATTGCTGCACTGTGCTGGAATGACCCATCAGCTGTAAGTCTGGATGGTTTAATGGCCTCTTCCTCCCAGCTCTCCATGCTGAGGGGGAGCTCTGATTTACTTTCTAAATAGTTTTCCTTCTCTCTTTAGCTCTTTCTTTCTTCCTTTCTCTCCCATTTTCCATCAGTCGTTACACCCTCAAACCCACACACATGCACACACATTCTCTCTCTGTCTCTCTATCTCTCTCTCTCTCTGTCTCTCTCTCACACACACACACACACACACACACACACACACACACACATAGACCCACATACTCTTTGCCTCTGTCTCTCTCTATCTATCTCTTTCTCTCACTCTCTGTCTCTCTGTCTTTCTCTCTCTCTCTTTCTCTCACACACAGACACTCAGACACACACACTCCTACACACTCATATACATGCACACACACACACAATTTCTCTCTCTGACCTCTCTCTCTCTCTCTTACTCTGTCTCTCTCTCTCTCTCCCTCTCTCTCTCTCACACACACACACACACACACACACACACTCATACACACTTTCTCTCTCTCTCTCTCTCTCTCTCTCTCTCTCTTCTGTCCTGTCTCTCTCCCTCACTCTCTCTGAAATATACACACACACACACACACACACACACACACACACACACACCTATCTTCCTTTTTGTGCATCCTGCAACAAAAGCAGTTGAGGAAGTGTGGCCATAACCCCCCTCAGCAACATCCAGCCCGAGCGAGCGACCGCGCGAGTGAACGAGCGAGCAAACGGACGTATCGATCGAGCGCCGTTATTAAGTGCCAGCCCTCACAAAAGCAGACTTTTAATCACCATTACTCTGAATTGGGCGGCATTGTCAGGCGCGGAGGAGGAGGAAGCGGAGCCGGAGCAGCACAGCGCGGACTCTATTGTGTATGCAAACTAAAAGGCCCCTGCAGGGGGAGGGTAGAGGGTGGGGGCCGGGGGGGGGGCGGAGGGTGGGGGGTGGAAATGGCTTCGCCGCTGACCCAGCACTTTTTCCACCGCCAGCCAGCGTCTCCAGTGTCCTCTGCGGGCCACTTCACATGCCTGTTTCTCCCGCCGCTGCCGCCGCAGCGCGCGCACACACACACAGACTCACATACACACACACATACACACACACATACACACACACATACACACACACACACTCACACACACACACACACACACACACACACACTCTCCCTGGCCGAGAGTCGATAGCCGTCGTAGACAACGTTTGGGAAAGCAGATTGTGTTTGGCGTCGGAGTGATGCCGTAATTACGTCTCGAGGACAGAGGCATTAGTCACGCGTTTGCGAGTTGCACTGGAAAGGTCAGTGGCGAAGGCGAGGAGGAGAGTGTTGTTTGGAGAGTCTTTGGGATTTGGATGCGGCGATCCTCTCTGGGCTCTGTCTCTCACGAGTGACTCACTCACTGTCCTCACTCACGAAGCGACACGTGTCAAACACACATCGAATGTGAGAGTGTGAATGTGAACCTTCTCTTGGGGCCCTGTCGTGCGAGGGGCTCGTTCAGCCGTGTACCCAAGATGGCGTCTCACTGTGGGGTCCCGGAGGGGAGTAAATCCTGTTGATGGTGTTTCACGCCTTTTTCTTTCTCCATCTCTCATTCTCCATCTCGTTCCTTCTTCTCCCTCTCTTTTCTTTCCTCCCTTCTCTCCTCTCTCCTCCTGAGCTGTCTGCCCGCACTCCAACTCACTCCCTGCCACCGGAGAAGAATTAGTCATCAACACCTCATCCATCACCGTGTCCCAGGGCTGTGCCAGGGGGGTAGCCGTGAGTCAGTACCCGCTCAGGGCTGCAGCTATCTGGGGGAGCGATGTGTGAATGAGTGGGTGGTCACTGGAGAGGAGAGGTGTGAGAACAGTCAAGCCTTTCCTTCTTCCTCATCATCCTCCTCCTCCTCTTCCTCTTCTTTTCTCCCAGTGTTCCAGCCCTTAGCTGCTGTGCTCCCCTTGACACTGGGCCCAGTCTGGGGAACTCAACAGCTGACTGTTGCTGACTCTCTGCCTCTGTGTTCTGTTCTTGTGTTAGTTTTTTTTTTTTTTTTTTTTTTTTTTTTTTTTTTTTGCTCTTTGTCTGCTCTGCTCTTTTTTAATCTCTCTGGATATTTATTGCTTTTAATGACTTTGTTGTTCATTTGCTGTTTTCATCTCTTTTTCAGTCTCCTAAGACTATTTCGTAGTCTTGCTTGATTCACAGTTGCTCTTTTCTAATTCTGCCAACTGACTTTTACTATGTAGTCTTCATCACCATCCGTCTCTATTTCTCTCCTTCTCTTTTCCCATTCTGTTTTTCCCCATTCTCTCTTTCCCCGTTATGTTGTCTATTTCTCTCTCTCTCAGCTTCTTCTCTCTTCCCTTTTGCACTATCCTCTCCTGTCTTCTCTCTCTGTCTGTCTCTCTCCCTCTCCCTCTCTGTTCTCCCCTCTCCTCTCTTTCCTTCGCCTCTTTCTTCTTTCCTGCGCCTCTTTCCACCACTCTCCTTTCTCCAACTGTATTGCCATGCCCCGTCCCTATCCTCCCCTACCCTCTCTACCTACCCTCCCTACCTGCCCCCACACCCACCTGCCCTCCCTACCTGCCCTCACACCCACCTGCCCTCTCTGCCTGCCCCCACCACGGCACTCCCTGCCTGCCCCCACACCTGCCCTTTCTGCCTGTGCACTGGGACATCTCCAAGCCCACTCAGTCTGAGGCCTCGGGCGATGCGCGCCCCTCTCGTTTGGCACAGGCAGCGAGCGGAGGAGGAAGGCGGCGGTGGGGAACGCAATCTTGTGCAAAAGTGCCGAGAAAATGACGGTCCACTCTGGGGTCTCGGCAAGCGTGGCCTGAAGGCTTGTGGTGGAGAGTGGGTGGGAGGGAGGGAGGGAGGGGGGTGGGGGGGTTGTAGTGGTGGAAGGATGGGTGGGTAGGTTGGTGGGAGGGTGGGAGGGTGGAAGGGAGGGTGGGAGGGAGGTTGTCTGGTAAGCGGCTGTAGTGGTGGAAGGGAGGGAGGGTAGGTTGGTGGAAGGGTGGGAGGGTGGAAGGGAGGGAGGGAGGAAGGTTGCCTGGTAAGCGGCTGTCTGGATGCACTGCAGTGGGGCTGTTCCTGTCTCAAAGCCCTGCCAACTGCCTAAAGGAGATAGAGAGAGAGAGAGACAGACAAAGGAAGGGAGAGATAGAGGGAGGAAGAAAGAAAGACAAAAGAGATAGGGAGAGGTAGAGGGAGTAAGAAAGAAAGAGAACAGAACAGAGAGGGAGGGAAAAGAAAGAAAGAAAGAGGGAGGGAGATAGAGCACACAAGGCTAAAGTAAGAGCTCATTAACGCCCCAGACAGACACCAGACAGAAAGAAAGAGAGGAGAGGGAGAGAGGGGAGAAAGGGAGGGAGGGGAGAAAGGGAGGAATGGAGGGAGGGAGGGAGGAAGGAAAAGAGCCTAGAGAATGGAGAGAGGGGAGAGAAGGGTTGAGAAGACGTGAAAATCAATCAAGGGTCCGAGCTGATCAGCAAGTCAATTCCAGCAAATGCATTTAGTAATTCTATTGATTGCCTTGAATCCCTTGAGGGAGGACTGCAGTGAATAGTATATTTTCTCCGTTCGGCTTTTGTTAGGCATACACCCTGGTATTATTCGCTAACCTTGTTTAAGGATTTAGTTCGTTTTCTCCCATTTCACTGATGAAATTATATATTTTTAATCTGTCCTTAGTTCCTTTTTTTATCGCAGTATCTCTGGGTTGCTTTGCCTGATAGTTTTTTTTTTTTTTAGGCGAGTTTTTTTTTTTTTTTTTTTAAGGAGTGAGTTTCTTTATGTCTGGCAGGGTGTGCTTTGTCTCCCTGTGTAATAAATGGGTAAATTACATACAGGCCAAAAGCCAAAGATCCCTGTGATCTTCATGTGTGTTGTAGGACTGTTTGTCCCTGATGTAAAGCCCGCGGCCTCTAGATTACTCATGTTGTTCATAGACCCCCACACACACACCCCCCACCCTTAAAGAGCAAGAGCTTTGTGGATGTCTCTTTCGGTGGCCTTGGTGGGCTGCTGCATCTCTGTCTCTCAGAGTCACAGAGAGGTGGTTTGTGCGTGTGTTTGTGTGTCTGTGTTTGTGTGTGTGTGTGTGCGCGCGTGTAAGTGTGCATGTGCATGTGAGTCTGCGTGTGAGTGTGTGCGTGTGTGTGTGTGCGTGCATGTGTGTGACTCAGTGTGAGAGAGCTGTGCCCGGGCTTGTTGGCAGCCTATTCTCAGATCCAGGCCCATGTGATAACCTGTGTGTGTTTGCCTGGCGGCTCAAGGGCCTGGCTTGACGCAGTCGGAGGTGGGGGCGAAGGGGGTTTGGGGGGGCGGGCAAACGAGGTTAGCGAGAGACTGAGGTTAGTGAGAGAAGGGGATTCCTCAGCGGGTTGAGGGGGGGTGGGGGGGTGGGAGGTCGAGGAGGTTAGTGAGAGACAGAGGTTCGTCGGCGGGAGACTTGAGTGGATGCTGACCAAGCCGATTGGATCATGAAAACTAATAAGGCATCAACAGTCAAAAGCTGTGAGTGTGGACCTTGATCTGTTTCTCACCGTCAACAACACAGATCAAGGAGTGTGTGTGTGTGTGTTCAAATCAGCGGCTGTGTGTGATTTTTTTTTTTCCCTCTCTCTCAAAGTAAACTCTTGTTTTGTTTTGTTTTGTTTTGTTTTGTTAGGTTAACTAATGGTACATTCCTGCATACTCTTTCCTCAATGCTTCACTGAGGCGCAGCCAAGCAAGCTGTCTTAACATCAGCAGGGCACGGCATAAAATAACATTAGCATTAGCAAATAATAAAATAATAAAATAACAAGCATTAGCAAATAAAAATAATGTTTGGAAGTACTTTTTTTTTTTTGCAACAGTTGACAGCAACACTGACCTTACCTTTTTTGCTCCCTGGTTGGTTAATTTAGTCCCATGATGCAGTGTGCCAGGCTGTGGCCCTGTGGGCTAAGTGGGCCAGGACGTGACCTCAGCGTTTCCGCGCGTGTCTGCTGCAGTGGTGATAGAGGACGGTGATTATGGCCGCCAGTACCAGTGTTTTATTTCTCATATTTGGGTTTGTCAGTGCGTGACGGCCAGCTACACTGAGAGGATGTGGGGGTGTGGTGGTGGGTGGGTGCGGGGGGTGACTGCTCTGCTTTACAGTACTCTGAGAAATAAGGGTGGAAGGGGTGGATTGGGTGGGGGGCGTGGTGGGCGCGGGGGGGACTGCTCTGCTTTACAGTACTCAGAGAAATAAGGGTGGAAGGGGTCCTTATAGGCCACATCTGCCTCTCCTATTCTTTCTGTCTACCTCGCATCTTCTCCCAAACGGCTCTCGTTTTTCTCCTTTTCTGCATCCTTCCTGCTAGCCAGCAATTTATTTAGGATCCTAACTGTTAAGAGCTGCCTGGATGTAATTTAAAGGAAATGAGACGTAAGTGAGGTTCATAGAGGGGAGTGAACATGTGTGGTATGGCTCACCTACAGCCGACATGAAGGCACTCAGTTTATTTCCCCCAGTTTCCTATCTTATTGTGTTAGATATAAAAGGTGTTAAAGTTTGCCAGAAATATTGAAGATCTGTAACATCACAACATATGTTTGGCACATAGTGGTAGTAGTAGTAGTAGTAGTAGTAGTAGTAGTAATAATAATAATAATAATAATAATTTATTTATTTATTCATAGGCACCTTTAAAAACACCCAGGTACACCAATGGTGGTGATTCTATTATTATCTATTGTCTTATTTCCGCTATTCTCTCCTGGCCACAGTAATGCATTCCTTTGAAGATACTGTTTCTTCTTCAGCCCAGTCAATAACTGCTCACAGGTGTGAAGAAGAAAAAGAGGGAGGGAGGGAGGGAGAAGTGTATTTTGTTTCTTGCCTGTTTCTTCTGTTGCCACCCAAAAGGCCTGGGATCACCAGGGTTAGATATATGGGTAAAAAATAAATAAATAAAATAAATAAGTGCTGTATACATAAATAAATAAATAAATGCCATAGCACTGCTGTGACTTGTTCCTCTGAGACAGGATGCCAGTCTCTCACACGCCCACCTCGATGCCTGGCACTCGGTGTGTGAAAATCTGTATTCTTTTGATGGGCTGTGTGTGTGCATGTGTGTGTGTGTGCATGTGTGTGTGTGTGTGTGTCTCTGTGTTTGTATGCGTGTGTGTGTTTGTGTGTGCACGCGTGTGTGTTTGTCTACATGCTCAGACTTATCTTGGCATGTGCGTGTCAGTGCGTGTATTTATCTTTGTTTGTGTGTTCATCATCAATGTCTATATTTTTATATTTTTCTTCTGTATTGTGTGTGTCTGTGTCTCTGTGTTGCTTTGTGTGCCTGGCTGGGGCAGATAGTGGTCTTTAGCTGGTAAGTCAGCCCTCAAGGGGTGTGTGTGTGTGTGTGTGTGTGCGGGGGGGTTGTGTTTGTGTGTGTGTGTGTTCGGGTAGGGTGCAGAGGACGGGCTTTGCTAATCTTATTAACATTGTTGCCTGTAGCTGACTGCTCCCCCACCCCTTTTCTGAATTATTTTCCATGGATGTGGGTGGGTAGGGTTGGGTTGGGTTGGGTGAGAGGGGAGGAGGCAAATTGTGCGAGTGGCTTTTGCATAGATACAGCCATAGAGGGAAAGCAGGAAGACTTTTGTGTTGAGCTGTACAATACTGAAACATGGGACTTGGGACTTTTGTGTACAGCCCAGATGTTTGTGCTCTACACAAACAAAAAAAGCTTTTGAATATGAAAGCAGAACCCAAACATGATGATTGACGTGCCACATTGAGTTTCATACCCAACTAAGGTCATACAGTGGACAGTGAGGACCCACAGAGACACGTGTGTGTGTGTGTGTGTGTGTGTGTGTGTGTGTGTGTGTGTGTGTGTGTGTGTGTGTGTGTGTGTGTGTGTGTGTGTGTGTGTGTGTGTGTGTGTGTGTGTGTTTGCTTCGTAGACGGTTATGAATCACAGGTGTGTGTTTTGGGAGAGCAGCAACAGACAGTTGTTGTGTAGTTGTGCTCGTCCTCAGCTGCGAACGTCGGCTGGAGCCTGAGTGTGCCTCCCATAGGGAGTCGTCTGCAGGGGTAGCTACCCCCCCACACCAACCCCCGCACCTCCACACCCCCCACCCCCCCTTCCTCTCTGTGCTGTGTAAAACCCCAACATGCACTCATGCTCTCTGCCTCCCTCATGCTTAGAGTTCTCTCTCTCTATCTCTATCCTCCTGAAGTTCTCCATCTCTCTCTCTCTCTCTCTCTTTCTCTCTGCCTGAAGTTCTCCCTCTCTCTCTCTCGCTCTCTCTCTTTCTCTCTCCACTTCCCTCCCTCTCTCTCTCTCTCTCTCCCTCTGTCTCTTTCTCTCTGCCTGAAGTTCTCCCTCTCTCTCCATTTCTCTCTTTTCCTGAAGTTCTCTGTCTCTCTCTCTCTCTCTCTCTCTCTCTCTCTCTCTCTCTCTCCCTCCCCCTCTCATGTTCTCTCTGTGCCTGAGTTCAGTGCTTGCTGAAGTGTGCTTTGGCGTGATTGCCATCCGACTGAGGTGGTAAGCTTCACAACCAGCCGTCTCTCTGTCCAGCCTCTCTATTTGTCTGTCTTTCTCTCTTCCTCTCTTCTTTTCCTCAACCCTACTCTCTCTCTCTCTCCCTCCCTCCCCCCGCCCCCCCCCTCACTCTCCACATGTGTAAATATGTTTTTTGGATTAACTTTATCTTCCCGGCCAAATAAATAAGCTTCTTAGCTATGGCAGTGCTGAGAGCAGGGCTGCTGCATAAGGGAGGAAGGGGAGAGGGAGCAGAGGGAGCTTGACAGGCAACAGGAACTCAAGCAGAGGTGGAGCTGCATTAATGGCAAGTGTGTTCTTTATGTGCGGGTTGTGTTTACTTTTTCATTTAAATCAGTTCAGAGTTAATTATTCTGAATGTTTGACAGTCCGTGTGTTTTAGTGTGTATGAAGTAAGAAGACAGTGTAGATTTGTGTGTGGGAGAGATCGATCAAGATTGTTTATATTTGTGCTTACATTTGACTTTATACTTGGACATGTTTGTACAGAAGACTTTCTGTGGAACTCACTGACTCACTTGCTCACCCACACACACAGACACACACACACTTCATAGGCACGCATGCACACAGACACACACAGACAGACATCACACACACACACACACACACACACACACACATACAGTGCACAAGTAAATGCACACACACACAGGCCTGAGAAGGTCTGGCATGTACTCGTGAGCGGAACACAAGAACATCTCACCTCTTTCATCTTCTTCATTTCTTCCTCTCTGTCTTTCTCCTGTCGAGGGGGGTTGTCTACAGTGTGTGTGTGTGTGTGTGTGTGTGTGTGTGTGTGTGTGTGTTCCTCTGTCTGTCGCTCCCGTTAAGGGAGATTTTCTGGAGAGTTCTGTGACATTTAAACTGCAGACGACAGGAGGAGATGGGCTCATTGAAATACGCAAGACGTCCTGCCCTTTCTTACGCCGCCATTGCACACATCTTCCTCTCTCACTCCTTTCCTCTCTTTTCCTCCCTTACCTCCTCCCCAACCTCTTCTCTCTCACTCTCTTTTGCCTGCCATCTCTCTCCATTGCTGTCACTGTCAGACTCTTTCAAACTCTCCTTTCTTCCGCCTCAAATTCTTATTCAAGTTCTCTGTCCTTTTTTCTTCTCCCTCCAGCCTGCTCTCTCTTTCATCTGTGTCTTTACACTCACACACACACATACACAGAGACACACACACTACTCACCAGTGTAAGGTGGTGTGTGTGTGTGTGTGTGTGTGTGTGGCAGTGGGATAGATGTGTGAGTGCTAGTGCTAGGATCAGGGGGGAGTGATGAAGTGATTGGCAGACAGAGAGAGCAAGCAAGAAGCACTAGAGTGTAAAACCCAAGAAAATGTATGTGATGTATGCATTTTGTGTGTGTATTCAAGTGCGCGTGTGTGTGCGTGTGTGCGTGTGTGTGCGTGTGTGTGTGTGTGTGTGTGTGTCTGTCTGTCTATCTTTATGTGTCTGTGTGATATAAAAGGCATTCTATTCGATATATGCATTTTGGGTCTGTCTTTGTGTGTGTCCGTTAAGTGTGTGTGTGTGTGGGCATGCGTGTGTCTTAATGTCTTTTGTGTGTGTGCCCTGCTGTTCTCCTCCAATGGATTCAGACCTGTTCTGTTTTGGCAGGGATCTCATTTTACTTGTAAATCTCTTAAAGAGAGAGATGAAAACATGATTCAATCCCTGGCTCTCACTCCCCCTCTGCATCTCTCTGCTCCCTCGCTCCCTCTTTTTCTCTCTTTTTTTCTCTCATCTCTCGCTCGCTCTCTCTCTCTCCCTCTCTATTCTTTGAGACGCAGTAGTGTGAATTTTGTAATGATGAGGCTTTTTTGCTGTGTGTGTGTGTGTGAGTGCGCGTGTGTGCGCGTGTGTGTGCGTGCGTCTGTGTGTGTGTGTGTGTGTGCATGCATGTGTATGTGTGTATGTAGAAAATGCGCTGGCAGCAAGCTATTTTTCCCTCATTGATTTCAGACAGGTAAGATTACACATGATTGACTGATTGCTCTCAAGTGCCTGGCTCTTGCCTGGCCATCTACAGCAACAACATAGTCATAAAAATGAAACTAGGGAGAAAGAGGAAGAATAAGGACTATGTATACAGACACACACACACACACACACACACACACACACACACACACACACACACACACACACACGCACACATACATACACGCACACACACTACACAAGGCAAATGTATGTATGGTACATGTATATATCCAAGTATATCTGCATACATAACCCCCCCCTCCCCTCTCTCTCTTTGTCTCTCTGTCTCTCTGTCTGTCTCTCTCTCTGTCTGTCTGTCTGTCTGTCTCTCTGTCTCTCTCTCTCTCTGTCTCTCTCTCTCCCCTGCATAGTCTCTCCTCTGTGCTGCATTTATATTTTTGTGTTTCACATAGCCTTATTAAAATCATGTGCACCTAATCAAGTGTCAAATCACAGATTTAATTCCAGATGTGTTTTTTTAACCTGGGTAGGGGAGCGCAGGCATCCTGCTTCTACCAGTGGTCCAGAGATGGAGGAGGGAGAGAGCATGGCGTTGTTATGCAGAAAACGTTTAAAAATGGCTCC
>CM059265.1:38209612-38212112 GCA_030347295.1 Setipinna tenuifilis
GAGCAGAATTTTAGATGCCTTGTTGTGTATATTTTATAAATGCAGTAATGGATAATATTGAGCACAGCTTGTCTTTGGCAGTTTTGCTCGCTTTGGTCGTTTTTCTGCCTCCCTGCCCGGAGTAACTTTAAAACAGTCACAAACAGAACAGAACTCCCAAGGTTGCACACACAGCTCCTGGGCCCTGCTGCTCTTCACCAGACCAAAGTTTTGTGAACTCACGGACTGCTCCTGTGTGAATAATTCAACACACACACACACACACACACACATACACACACACACACACACACACACACACACACACACTCACTTGCCGCACTGAACTGAACTTTCTCAGCTCAGAAAGATGTTTGTCAATGTCAGGAAGGTTAAACTTGGACCCCTCCACCACCCCACCTGCCCCCCCAAAAAAGCCCCCCCTACCCACCTACCCCACCGGACTGCTCTGGCCCAGTTGCCCCTTCAAGTTAAGGTGCGTTTGATCCAGGGGTGCATGCAAATACTGAACCCCCCTGCTGCTCAGGGGCCACTGACCCTCCTGCGTGCTGGGAAACCCAACTAATAGCATCTACCACCTGCTAAAGCTAGTTTTAGCACCGATCGAGCTTCTCCAGCTATCTGCCCAATGGTGAGACCTCCATCCTCTAACGTATTTAGGTTAGCTTTAATGTGAGTGGCCTCCTGTAGACTCTGAAAGCGCTCAACTCAATTATATATCAATTATATATCAAACCTCTGTTAAGGTACAAGATTAAAGTTAGGGGTCAGAGGTGGAGAGAAGTGATGTTCAATGAACACTTGAAGGCTGAAGTTTCAGTTTAACAAACCATTTGTATGTCTCTGCATGCCGACTAGTCATTTGAAGTGTGTGATGAACAGAAAGGAAGTCTTTTTTCATGAACATCTGGTTCCTTTTTGTGATGTTGTTTGATTTTAAATTTACACGCGAAAACTCCCTCTGAATCTGATGAGGACGTAATTATGCATGAAAACTGTAGCCACACACATGTTTGCACCTGTGACTTCAATTAGTTGTTCTGGTTTCCATGTGCTCTGGTGATTTTTTTTTTTTTTTACAAGTTACTGTACATATGGTACCCAAATGTGCTCTGCAGCTCTGCAGCTCTGCTCTGAAGCAGTGTGCCAATGTCCTCGAGAGCAGGTTCAAAAAGAAGCATCTGGTTGTGGGGTAAATGTAGGCCAGGTCGGCCCAGCACTCGTGCCAATCCGAATCCGTAGTCTTCTGCCCTTGCAGCAGCCCCCAGGGTCCTGACTCCATGAATGCATTACAGTTGAGTCGAGGCCACAGCTGGACCTCACAAGCAACTACATTTCCCAGAAGTCTTAGTTTCCCCATCAGGACTGGACTGAGGTGAATGGCCCTGCCGACGGCTACTTCAGTTCAGTTCAGTGCAGTCCATCAACACTGTTCAGTCAGTGCAGAGATAGCAGCCCAGGAGGGCAGACATGAAAGGGCAATGACCTCGGGCCAGAGCAGGCTAGTCAGGGGAGGCACAGCGCAGCGATCAATGCACACCACTTCAGTCTAGCCCTGCTTAGCACCGAGATGTTTGTGTGTGCGTGTGTGCGTGCGTGTGTGTGTGTGTGTGTGTGTGTGTATGTGTGTATGTGTGTGTGAGAGAGAGTGTGAGAGAGTGTGAGCACGCTTATGTGTGCGTATATGTGCATGTGTTTGTGTGCATGCATGTGTGTGTGTGTGTGTGTGTGTGTGTGTGTGTGTGTGTGTGTGTGTGTGTGTGTGTGTGGGGGTGTATGTGTGTGTGTGTGTGTGTGAGAGAGTGTGAGAGAGTGTGAGCACGCTTATGTGTGCGTATATGTGCATGTGTTTGTGTGCATGCATGTGTGTGTGTATGTGTGTGTATGTGTGTGTGTGTGTGGTGGTTTCCTCTGTATATATTTGTGTCTGTAGTTTTTTTGTGTTTGTGTGTGTGTGCACTTCTGTGCAGGAATCAGTAAATGTGAGAATGTATACTGAATATTGCATATATATCTGTGTGCGTGCGTGTGTGTGCGTGTGGGTGTGCGTGTGCGTGTGTGTGTGTGCCTGTGTCTGTGTTTGTGTGTGTGTGTGTGTGTGTGTGTGTTTATGTTTGTGTTTTTTGCTTGTGTCACTTTTTTTGGGTTGGGAATGTGTACAGTACAGACGCCTGGAGCATGAATACATTTGCGCAGTGTGTCCCGGAGAAACCTCCACTTACCCATTCTCTGTGCTGACTGTTTAGACAAATACAATGCTAATAGCATACCAGGATCTACAGTACGGTACAGTACAGTCTCCCTGCCTATCTGTTAGCTGAGCCACAGACCGGCTGCCTGGGCTGATGGGCCCCTTGGCATGCTAAGCGTAGCCCCCTCTGTGGCAAGTGACAGGTGGATCGGGGGAAACGAAGCCGATGTTTTTGACCCACGTCATGCACCAGTGTTTGTGAGCGGGGAGCTGGCGCTGGTAGTGTGCTGCTTTAAAAAAGGCAGAGGA
>CM059265.1:38227112-38229612 GCA_030347295.1 Setipinna tenuifilis
CACACACACATACACACACATATACACACACACACACAACATGCTCATGCTCGGTCGGACACAAAGGGCTGAAGCAGGTCACACCTGAGGAGAACGTGTCCTATTTCTTAGCAGCAAATAAAAACGCATGAAGACAATAGAGGGAGGCTGCATGGGGCCCTTTATGCTGCAAAGTGCCGTTGAAGCCCGTTGTGTAACAGGAGCGTTGGTTATTGTAAAGCGACACAGATGGCCGTGGTGCCGGCCTATTGTTGCCCTCCCCATGCAGATATGGAGAAGGTGGACCTTTAATGTGGTGTCCACAGTGTCGCTCCATGCTTTGGCTACACTGCTCATAAACAGTGAAAGGAACTGGAATTAGAAGAAAAACAGAGAGAAAGAGGGGGGGGGGCGGGGGTGTACTGAGAGAGAGAGAGCGTACGCGAGAGACAGAGACAAAGAGACTGAGATTCGGTTTTATTCTTTCCCCAAGTTATTTCTCTCTCGCTCTCTCTCTAAGAAAAAAAAACAGTGAGAGGAACTGAGAAGAGGACTATTCCAAAAGATAGAAGAGTAAAGTAGTGTTAATTTTGTCATCATTTTTTAGTCTTCGTTATTCACATACCATTTTTGTTAGTCAGGTTTTAGTCGACTCAAAGTCCGCTCATTTTAGTGTATAGTTTTACTCAAGGTATTTTAGTCTAGTTTTTCAGATGAAGAGAGCGTGAAAGAGTGTGAAAGAAAGAAGATGGCAAAGGTGAAGAGGAAAAGAGAAAGCCGGGCAGAAAACAGATAGAAAGAAGCGACAGGAAGAAAGGCAGAGAGGGAGGGAGGGAGAGAGAGACAGAGAAAGAGAAAGGAGAGAAAGAGAGTTGTATTGATGTGTGTGGGCAGTCAGGTAATGACCTTGGTAATGGATTGTATGGCAGTAATCAGGCCAGACACAATAGATGAATCCCCACACTGCAGCCTGCCTCCCACACACTGGTGTTCATGTTCAACTCACTGACACACACTCTAGCTTAGTGTGTGTGTGTGTGTGTGTGTGTGTGTGTGTGTGTGTGTGTGTGTGTGCGCGCGCTCGCATTTGTATGTGTGTGCGGAACCCACAGTTTGTGTTTTTTGGAGTGAATGTGAAAGGAAAATAATGTGTGTGTGTTTGTTCTAAGGTTTTTTTTTAAAGTTTAAGAAAGATAATGTATGTCTCTCCCTCTCTCTCTCTCTCTCTCTCTCTCTCTCTCTGAGTGTGTGTGTGTGTCTGTGTGTGTGTCTGTGTGTGTGTGTTTTGTGAGAAGACGAGCTCTGTGCTGCAGTTGTGCTGGCATTAGCACATTCACTTCTAGCTTTGCCTTTGCACTGTGGGACAGTGGCCCTCTACATCTCTCTCCCCGTGTCTCTCTCTCTCTTTCCTCTTTCTGTTGCCCCCCATCTCTATGTCTCTCTTTTTCTTGTTCCTCATCTCTCTCTCTCTCTTTCTCTCGCTCCCTCCCTTCCTCCCTTTGTCTCTCTGTCTCTTGCTCCCCTTTCTCTCTCTCTGTGTCTCTCTATCTCTCTCTCTTTTGATGGCTTTCTTATCTTTCTCCATGCGCCTTCCTTTTCTCTCTTTCTCTCTCTCTCTCTCTTTCTTTTTGCTATCTTTGTTTCTGTATCTGTCTCTTCTCATCTCCCGCATCCTGCCCTGCCCTCTGTCATCTCCCTGTGTGTGTATTGATTCGTCTGGGTTTAACATGCTGATTTCTTCATTTTTACTGCGTGTATCTGAAATCAAAACCGCAGAGGAGCTACACCATCAGAGACTCCTAATGATCCCAGCCCTTCCTGTACTCGGTTAAGAGAGGCAGCGTCAGCAAGTCTTTGTGTGGATCGCCATCTAGTGGCCATGTGGGGAAGTGCATGTTGGGGGTACGCTTGCACTTGTTCATGTGTTCATCTGCGATGATGATGACTCAGTTTTACTTCAAAGGCAAAACGTAAAGATATTTTCCATTTGCAAAGCATCCTCTAGTGTGCTTTTCATCCTTTATCTTCTGGCTTGCAAAAGCAGCTGTGGGCTTGGAGCATTTGTGTTATGGTGTGTGTGTGTGTGTGTGTGTGTGTGTGTGTGTGTGTGTGTGTGTGTGTGTCTGTGTGTGTGTCTGTGTGTGTGTGTATGTTGGTGTGTGCTTTCGTGTGCATTCTGTCTTTCTGCAGATCCAGTATGTTTGCAGTATTGCCTTTACTGTCAGGTCTATTATGTGGATTTATGACTTAATGGACAAGACAATTTCTCATGCTTTCAAGTGCAGTGCCATTACTGATAATGACGCCCACTTCAGCTCTAAGTCTCTCTCTCTGTCTTTCTCTCTCTGTGTCTGTCTGTCTCTCTCTCTGTCTTTCTCTCTCTGTGTCTGTCTGTCTGTCTGTCTGTCTCTCTCTCTGTCGTTGTATATATATGTCTTTCTCTCTTTCTGTCTTCCTCACTCTCACTCTCTTTCTGTCTGTCTCTCTTGCCCTTCCTCCCTCCCTCCCTCTTTCTTTCCAT
>CM059265.1:38232112-38274612 GCA_030347295.1 Setipinna tenuifilis
TGTGTGAGGAGGTTTAAGGGGATTAGTTGAGATGTGAGTCGAAGGTGCAGTTGATCATATTTGAGTTGGAATTCACTTATCTCATAATGCATCCATACAGTGATATCACCATAGTCTGTCCTGTTGTGTTTGCACTGCTATGCTAAATATATAGCTGCGCCCTGGATACTAAACCTGTTCTTTTCTTACTGCAAATCATTACAATCAGTGTATTATTACATTACATTACATTACACTTAGCAGACACTTTTATCCAAAGCGACTTACAAAAACGAGGACATAAGCTGACATTATTACAAATGTATCTATAATCATGTGCAGATGTAAAAATGTTGATTGACAGGAGTCGTAATCCTTTTTGTTTGCACTGCTATACTAAATATACAGTTGTACCCTGGTACTAAACCTGTTTTTTTACTACTGCAAATCATTACAGTCAGTTTATTATTGATCTATCATTGTATATATTATTGTATTATTGTATTGTATGTATTATTATTATTATATCAATCATGTGCAGATGTGAAAATATTGATTGACAGGAGTTCTTAATCCTCTCCCTCTCTGTCTGTCCCCTCCCCCGCCCCGCCCACAGGAAGTACTACTACATCACCCTGCTGCGTGACCCGGTGTCGCGCTACCTGAGTGAGTGGCGTCACGTGCAGCGCGGCGCCACCTGGAAGACCTCTCTGCACATGTGCGACGGGCGCACGCCCACACCTGAGGAGCTACCTGCCTGCTACGAGGGCACGGACTGGTCGGGCTGCACGCTGCAGCAGTTCATGGACTGCCCCTACAACCTGGCCAACAACCGCCAGGTGCGCATGCTGGCCGACCTGAGCCTGGTGGGCTGCTACAACATGTCCTTCATGCCCGAGAAGAAGCGCGCCCAGATCCTGCTCGAGTCCGCCAAGAAGAACCTGCGCGACATGGCGTTCTTCGGCCTCACCGAGTTCCAGCGCAAGACGCAGTACCTGTTCGAGCGCACGTTCCGTCTGCGGTTCATCCGGCCGTTCATCCAGTACAACAGCACGCGCGCCGCCGGCGTGGACCTGGACAACGACACCATCCTGCGCATCGAGGAGCTGAACGAGCTGGACATGCAGCTGTACGACTACGCCTGGGACCTGTTCCAGCAGCGCTACCAGTACAAGCGCCAGCTGGAGCGCCGGCAGATGCGGCTGCAGAGGAGCGGGGGGATCTTCCCGCTGCGGCGTGGTGGCGGCGGTGGTGGTGGTGGAGGTGGCGGTGGAACCAGGGGTCCGAGTGGTGGGTCCGAGGACCCTCCGCAGCCCCGCGGAGACGAGCCGGCGGCGCCCGAGGAGTCCGCCCGGCTGCCGACGGAGGACTACATGAACCACATCATCACGCGGTGGTAGCACAGGGTGGGGGGGGGGTTAGGGGGCAGGGGACAGATGGGCGGGGGGGGGCAGCAAGGGGAGCAGGGTGTGTGTAGTGAGAACAGGAGAAAAGGGAAGGATGGCACATACTTAAAAATGGGGTGAGAGAGAGAAAGAAAAAGGGAATGAAACGAAGGACGGGGGTAGGGGCATGAGACGATGAGAGGGCAGTTAGGGAAGAATGCCCTCGATATCGTGACGGTCATCCTCCGAGAAGAATGGCGTGCTCCTCCCTCCAGCAGAAAGGCATGATGTCATAGGTCAAAGGTCAGCCCCACCCTGCTACTCCAGGACCGACCACCGACCCCCACCTACCCCCACCCCAACCCAACCCACCCCCCCAAAAAAATGCTCCCTCAGGCTTCCTCCACTCTCACATGTATCTCACACCAAACCTCCTCACCTAATAGTGAGAGGGGGAGAAGTGGTTTATGTGGACGTGGAACTTCCCAGAATTCCTTTTGATTCACGTGGAGCCAAGGTTGAGCTGAGCTGAGAAGAGCTGGGCGCGAGGGAGACGGTTATCCCAGACCGGAGACAGCTCACCCCCCTGTACCCCTGTACCCCTAACACCTCTCCCTCCCCCTCCCTACAGCCCGTCTTGGGAAAGTCAATCCACTGCACATAATTAAAAAAAGAAACATTTAAGAGAACAAAGATGAAAATGTATAAAGAGATACTTGCTTAAATGTCAGCTATCATTTCAGCTATGGTTGTGTGACTGCGATGGTCCATGTCATTTTAACAGAACGTGGCTTTTAAGTTTAGTTTTCTTTGTTCCTGTTGCTCCTACCTGGTTAGAGCATTTAAAACCGTGAGACCAACAGAGATGCCTCGAGTCTTTCTGGATGCAATTTCCCAGCTTCTTACTACCAATCAACAGAGGAAAATGATGGCTTGAACACTTCTTTCTTTTTTGTCAGAAATGTGTGTGTACTTTTCAAAAAGTGTGAAACGAATGAATTGGTTTTGGTTGGATCATTGCCTTTATTTAAGCATCTCAGCTTATAAGAAATTGGTAATTTAAGTGTACTAATATATACTACCAGAGTGTTAAAGACTCTAGACTACTCAACAACTTTGACCCACACACAAATGCGCACACACACACACACAAACACACACACACACACACACACACACACCCACACACACACACACACACACACACACACACACACACACACACTACAAAGGGAAAAGCCAGTCAGCCAAGTGGCTGGCTATGTGTCATACCTATGGAGTCACATTGCAACTGCCCTGTCATTGCTGTTTGTGTTTGTTTGTTTGATTGTTTATAGTGAGATCAAAGGAGGCATTACTTTTACTATTTTTAAAATATTGTTTTATTTGCTTTGTCTTTGAATCAAGGGATCATCTAAGGATGTGTGTGTGTGTGTGTGTGTGTGTGTGTGTGTGTGTGTGTGTGTGTGCGTGCGTGTGCGTGCGTGTGTGAGCGTGTGTGAGCGTGTGTGTGTGTGTGTGTGTGTGTGTGTGTGTGTGTGCGTGCGTGTGTGAGCGTGTGTGTGTGCGTGTGTGTGTAGGAGACAGGCTCTACCATTCCCTTAATAGAAGCCCACTGCGACTATCGCAGTACTCCTAGCATTAAGAGAGACACTGGATACCATGAATGCATGCAGCGTGCATCACAGTCGGTGTGCGCAGTACAGGTTGATCAATTAGTCTTATGTGTGAGTATGGGAGTGTGAGTGAGTGTGTGTGTGTGTGTGTGCGTGCGTGAGAGAGAGAGAGAGGGTGGGGGTTTGGGGTGGGGATGGGGATAAGGGATAAGGGTTCGGTTTTAGTAAAAATGTTCCATGACCAATGTTGCCATGCTCTTCAGGGACTGTATCTGTCTTAAGCTAATTGGAGATGTGTCTTAAAGAGTCTCCTCCACAGTCATATCACTAGGAGCTGCCTGTGGTTGCACGGTTACTCAGTCACTTACCCACCCACCCACTCACTCGAGCAGGCACAGAGCAGGCAGGCGGCAGCAGAGGCAAACGTCTGCAGCTGATTCGCTGTAGCTGTATCTGGGCCGCATAACGAGCGGATCTGAGCCACACCATGGCCAGGTCTGAGTCTGACAACATAAACGTAAAAGTCTGCAACACCAGTGTGCTCCCACAGAAAGTTTTTTTTTAGTCATTTGTGACGTTTTGGGTATGCACCCTTCATCAGACATCTGATGATTTTAAAACTTACTGTGGGAGCACACTGGTGTTGTGGACTGTCTTTCTGTTCTTTGACCTTGCGTTTTGGTCCAGCACCCAGACTACTTGAGGCGGATGTGTGTGTGCTTTGGGCCTACACACCAGATCTGAGTATTTCTTTCGCCATGACCTCTGTGAAAGGTCAGGCGGAAGGGTAGAATACAGAGCCAAATCGCCCCATTGGCTCTCTGTCCCATTTAATTTATTCTCTTTTTTATTTTGTTTGTTTGTTATTGTTTTTTTTTTTTGTTTGTTTGTTTTTTTTGGATATCTACACTTTTTTACCAAGAAATTCTGTTCTGTTTGGGATATAATCACAGAAAACTTCAACTTCAACTTGACTTGAGATTGTTTATTATATGTGGCTGATATGGTTAAAGTGTATGTGAGTTTTTAATTTGTTTTTAAAGAAGGAACGATGTCTTGAGCTTACCAATGTTTTCCTTATGTTAAATAGCTTTTATGGTGCATTGAAACCCCTTGGTGATGTAACATAGAAGATAAGGGAAATAAGACTGTGGGAGATATTGTCAGCAGTGCAATTCTGACCCAAGATTATGACTGATGGTCCTGTTGCCTCACCTATTCTGTGTATAATTCCTCCATGTTCTCATGTCAGTTGATTGACTGTGAGAGCGCATGTGTGTCTATGTGTGTGTGTGTGAGTGCATGCGTGTGTTTGTGAGTGCGATTGCACGTGGAACTTCTTACCAAGATTTGAGAAAGTGTCTTCTCTCTGTTCCTCTCTTTCTCTTCCCCTCTCTCTCTCTCTCTATTTCCCTCATCTCTCTCTCTCTCTCTCTCTCTCTCTCTCTCTCCCTCCTATCTCCCATCTCCCATTTACTGTTCAAATGAACCATAGTGAATGAATGAATTCCCCCCCTCTCTCTCCATTTTTAGCCACCATGTCCTAATCCACTGGCCATATATGTCTTCTGTCCCCTTGCTTTTAAATCGTGCAGCAGGTCTGGTCTGAGCTGTGCTAGGTTTGCAGACTTGGGACTTATGCAAAAAGCAGAGCAGAGCAAAGCAAAGCAGAGCAGGCCCATTTGTTATCCTTTTCTTGAATATTTGCCTGCACTTGATTAAGCTTGCCCAGCGCAACAGAAATAACGCATTAATCCCCGGAGCCCACCTTTTCTGGCACCGCTAACAAAGTCAATGAAGCGCTAAGAGCAATGCTAAGCGCTACTAGTGACGGAGGACAAGCAAACAAACAGCATTGTGTGTGTGTGTGTGTATGTGTGTGTGTTTGTGTTTTTTTTTTTTCTTCTTTTTCTTCTCCTTTTTGCCGGATCGGGTCTGCTCCGCTGCACAAGTCGTGGCTTTGCACGAGACAATAACGAGCGAGCGCGGGTGCTGACTGGGCCAGTTCTGCTGGAATAATGAGGAGCAGGAGAGCCCGTGGAGGCCAGCAGCAGCAGCAGCAGCAGCAGAAAGACGAGTTTTTACTGTCCAGCTCACTCAAATATACAGTTATGTGGTCACTCTCTGGGTATATTTCTTATCATTGCAAAACAGACTGGGTCATCAAAGACACCAATAAAGAAAAATAATTTCATTTTTATACAAAAAAAAATGTACCTGTCTCATGTCTTTATTGCTTTGTGGTCCACCTGCTAACTGACTCACTCACTCAAAGGGTCCTGTGTACATTTGCCTGTGTACATTTTCACAATGTGTTTCCTGCTCTGGCCTGATGATAAAGGCTGGTGAAGAGGAGTACCACATGCGGGCACAAACGCTGCTGTAGCATACAGTAAAACCAGTAGCATATGCAGCTTGGCGAAGGGTGCAATACATTTGTTGCTTTTACGTTGCATATTTATGGTCTTCTGAATGCATGTGTAGCCTTTTACCATTGCTCAGTACACTGAACACGTACAGTTTACACATATTTTTCTAAAACATCTCAAAGCGTTCTATGATACAGGCAAAGGGTTTTTAATACTATTACTACTAGTTGTTGCAAAAATAACTTGTTACAAGAAATACAATTTAGAGGCCAAAGTCATTAGTTCAATGATGGGATGTTACAGGTCTCAGGGACAGCAGGTGCAAAAAGGAGGGACATTGAAGTCTCTGTCCTCAAAGGGTTAAAATGAATGTGTCTTTTAGGGTAGGAATTCATCTCATTTTTTAAGTGTTGTCATCCACCTTGTTCCACAGACTGTGATGCTTTAAGTGTTTATCTGACAAGGAACGCAACACACTGAATTATTAATTTCAGTTCAATGAATTGAATGGAGCTGACTCACTTATCCCAACAGCACGGTCATAGGTCAATACCATTGGCAGCCAGTCAAAGCATAAACAGCCTCACCAGGCTGAGAGCTCTCGGAAGAACAGTGGAGACAGACACTGGACAAACTGGAGTGGAGTGCGGTGCCCTTTGACCTCATGGCTGTTCTAGCCTCTAAAGTTTACAGTCTAAACCACAGCTGCTTTGTCTCCCTATCAGACCTACGTACAGTATATTCCCTATAACTCCCATATAGGATAGTGTTTCAGTGTTTTGCCCATTTCACATTGTGTGTGTGTGTGTGTGCATATGTGCGTGCATGCATACGTGCAGGCGTGTGGGCATGCGTGTGTGTGTGTGGCGTCCTGTTGTTTCTCAGAGTAGTTTGCAGCAGTGTTCCAGATAGATAGATAGTCCCCAGTGTTGCTGTTCTGTTCTGTTAGTGTATTAGTGGGTTAGTCATTAAACTGCACTGCCTGTCACTCTGGCCCTTCTCTACTATTCCTTGTGCTCACACATTCCAAAGGTCTTACACACAAAGGTGTGTGTGAGACCTTTGTGTTGCACACAAAGATCTCAGGTATGGTGTTGCACACAGAGGTCTCAGATATGGTGTTGCGCGCTGATCATCAGAACATAGCTGGCTCAGTGCTTGACTACATTTAAAGAGATCTCAGGGTTTTTTTTCAATTACATTTATCATTATGAACTCCATTCAGATGTAATAGATTTTATTATTCTTATTATTATGATTAATAATATTGGTGATAATAATAATAATAATAATAATAATAATAATAATAATAATAAAATGGATAATAATAATAATAAAAATAATGTTATACATTTGGAAGTAAATGATAAGTTATTGGCCCCAGACAAGGCACAGTGCTGGCCAAACAGGCATTAGCCATCAGTGCAGGACTCAGCACACAGCACACAGGACACATGTCCAGCATACAGCATATTAATGCAGCCACTGCACACTGCACCTGACACGGGAATACACCTGGGCCGCATGTCCTCAAAGACACACTCTAATGTGACCATGCATTATTGAGAGGCTATAAACGTGAGCAGCCTGCCTTTTTTTATTATCACTACCACAGTATAACGGCAGGGATGTAGCCGCATACAGGCATTTTTCAGTTACATTCACACTTACAGTCTTCCCCTATAATTGCAGCGTACACACAGACAGACAGAGGTGACCTAGTGGTGGGGTGGCTGTCAGTTCTAAGCGCTAGTCCAGAGCAAATTTGTTCCAGATAGGACGCCACTATCTTAAAGCTTTTAGCTGACTCCAGAGCAGATTTGGTGGGGATAGGGCCTGGATGCGTTCCATAACTGCTGTTCTGGATGTTATCTTTACTTCGAGTAATCACAAAGCTGGTCCAGTGCTCTCTCTCTCTCTCTCTCTCTCTCTCTCTCTCTCTCTCTCTCTCTCTCTCTCTCTCTTGTCTCTCTCTCTTGTCTCTCTCTCTCTCTCTCTCTCTCTCTCTCTCTCTCTCTCTCCCTCTATCTCCCTTGGTCCCATTCAGCAGATGAACAAAAGGCTCAGCATCAGCAGCTATCAGTGTCTCACATGAAACTGGGCAATCCCTCAACTTCATCCCACTCTAGAGGTGTGTGTGTGTGTGTGTGTGTGTGTGTGTGTGTGTGTGTTTGTGTGTGTGTGTTAGTATGTGTGTGTGTTTGTGTGTAGCTCTCAACGCCTAAAAATAAATTGCTGTGTGTGTGTGTGTGTGTATGTGTGTGTGTGTGTGTAAGTGTGTTAGTATGTGTGTGTGTTTGTGTGTAGTTCTCACCCCCTAAAAATAAATCGCTGTGTCTGTGTGTCTGTGTGTGTGTGTGTGTGTGTGTGTGTGTACTTGTGAGTGAGTGTATTTCTCAACACCTCAAAAAGAAATCACTCTGTACACCCAGCCCGCATGGGTGTGTGTGTGTGTGTGTCTGTGTCTGTGTGTGTGGGTGTCTGTGTCTGTGTTTTTGGCCCATACCTTCAAAAGAAATAACCGTGTATGTATCTGACCCACAAAACAAGAATCGCCTCCCCGGACTGTTGGATGGCGTCCACATCCTGACTGAGATCTGAGGGAAGAGCCTTTGAGGTAGAATCAGCTGGCAGCTATTTACCACAGAGCCCAGCTGTAGGGCACAGAGAAGCAACAGCATCAGCATCAGCCTCAGAAGGGAGAAGCAAACTCACGAGCCACCCAATGACACTGTTCTGACCAGTGACCAGCCAATCACACTGTTCCGACCAGTGCTGGTCACGGGAGACATGAGAAAGGTGGGTCACTGCACACAGTACAATGTTGTGTTGTGGCCATGTTGTGTTACAGTATGTTATATTATCTATGTATATTACAGTATATTACCTATATATATTACAGGAGGTCATCTATCCATGTTATATTACAGCACATTTTATGCCACACCACATTTTTCACACTGGTATGAGAAACAAACCTGCGACCATCCAAAACCCTCCAACTCCCTAACATTAGAAAACAGCTGCCTGTCCATGTTAGATTAAGGTAGGTTGTATTATCCGTGCTATATATTGCAGTATGTGAGTGAATAGGATGGAGCAACCCACATAAGGGATTGTTGGCATTGCAGCCATGCATTAGCATAGCACCTGGTAATTAGCATCATTATGGCAGCATATTGACCATATCGCTGGTACTAATTTGAACAGAAAGGTAAATCTATTTATATTAAAACCAGCAATATGGCCAATATGTGGTATGTTTTCCTGCTTTCATACTGTGTTTTTATACAGAGTACACTTTTTCTTCAGGAATCGTTTCCTCCATAAGCATTCAGCCATAAACCTTTTTTAAATAATTATTTTGTCATAATCAAGAAACAATTCTTTTATCAATAAATCATTACTTTATCTCAGTAACTAGACAACAGTTTTGCACTGACAATAAAATTGAATGTGTAAGTTGGTAGTAGTACCCTTCTCAGAACAAGAAGTGTGTGTGTTGCTGGCAGTGAGGTGATGTTTGATATGCTCTGCCTTTTGTCAAGCATACTGTGACGGCACACAGTACAGCGGCCCTCAGGGTTCACCGAAGCATGATGGCCTACGCCCCCAGCAAACATAAATCAAACCCAATCACGTTTTAATAACAATTATTAATTACCATTAGCCCCTTGTTTCCCCACTAATTTCCCTCAATTACTCCGCTCCCATCCAGCAATTAGGGAGGATTAGGGTGCATTGTGAGGAAAGGAGTGGCGTGATTAGTGATCTCTGCGACCGATGGCGTGGCCCTCTCTCCATTAGATGAGCGGGGTGACTGATGGAGTGGGTCTGGAGGGCTTGCCACTTTTATCAGCCAGCCAGCCAGATGCCACATCTATGAATAATAGACCTTGGACAATCCATTAAAACAGGTTGGCGATTCTTCATGAATATCATATCTGATATTCCAGACGGTGTGTATATCTAGTGGGCCGAATCTAAAACCACCGGGGCTATTTTTGCAACTGGTCATGCAATATGGGGCTATTGTTTTACACCAAACACTGTGGTCCTCAAACAAGCAGGCGATGTGAACATAATGGCTTTGTGTTCACACTGTTGTGTTTATATGGAAGCCTGTGACGACACTGCAGGTCACTCACTGGCACTAAATCATGCCAGCAAGCTGATCTATCCCCACTGCAAGCCATCCATTCTCCCTCGCAGTCACACTGTAATGGCCTGGCGACTGGGTGGAAAGGCTTAGTTTTGCCCTCTGGTGATCACAGAGAATACCCCCAGAGGTAAACATCCCAAGGTCTTATAGTCTCGTAGTCCTTACACCTTAAACCCCATCCCAACACCCCCCAACCCCCTTTTTTTTTGGCACTGGCCATTGGTTCGTCTGTAATAGAGGGACACCCTGACCCCATAAACTAGAGCAAGTGGTATACCTCCACCTCTACCTCACCCCAACACACCATCCCAACACCCCTTTCCTCTCCCATAAGCGTGCTGTGCTGTCACACTTGATCTACAGTTTAATTCAATCCCAGCGTACCCAATTTTGTCCTCCCCATTGGTGACGAACAGCCTGGGGGTGGCTGGGTGGGTGGTGTTGGTGGTGGTGGAGTGGGTATTCAACCCGCTATGCTGTCACTAGAGCAGGGTATAAATAACCCCTCTATAGCCTTGCTGCATCAGACGTGGAGAGATATAGCCGTGGATGAATTCTGGGTCAGCCGCCTCGTATCATAACCACCCTGTGCACTTTCACCCCAAGCCCCACAGCGGTGGTGGGTGAAATATGTACCCCAAAGAGGAGGAGGGCCGAACAGGGAGGTTTTTCCCAATTATTCTGGACCCCTGGGTGGACCATGCCCAATGCCCATGCGCACACAAGCTTCTTGACTCTGATCTCCTTGAATGTAAACAGCACTAGTGTGAACCCACCCCAGGTCAGGGCAATCTGTATTCATGAGGCAGAGAAAACCCCGCTGTTGTCTGATATGGATGGACACAGGGCCAAAATCTATACAAAAGTCTGCAGGACAGAATTCAATAATCTGGTTTATTCATGTCTGGAAATCAATCACAGCACTATGGAAGACTTTTTGCGTCTTTAAGTGAAATCCTGTGCAGTTTGAAGCTATTTTAATACAGCATTGAGAAGTTCCCACACTCACACCCACACCCATACACAGGAAAAGAGAAAAAGAGAGAGAGAGAGAGAGAGAGAGAGAGAGAGAGAGAGAGAGAGAGAAAGAGAGAGATTATCCTCATTATCTATAAGACCCTAGTAAATTTGGTTCATCTCTTGTCTCACGCCTCACGGCGGTCAGGGGTGTGCCCCCTTCTACAGGGTAAGGGTCAAAGGTTAAAGGGCTATCTGTTACCACTCGTTTTTATAGATGAGTTTCCAGGACGTGCCCAATGTGCCCAATAAAAAAAAATCTTCTGTGAGAAGAGATAAGGAAACTTCTATTTAACAGCCCCATTAAGTATGAAATATCCACACTTTGGTCCGGGCTTGAAAAGGTTATCTGCTGGGCTACAAAGGTCTTGGCGTCCAAGCGTGATAGTTCTGACTCATAAGCACTTCTTATGGTTTATACCATCTGTCTTGGTAAGAGAGCCTGTTCTTAATCCGGTGAAGATACACCATATTCATGCCATGCCTATGCCAGATCAGGAATAACCATAAAAAAGGCCAAAGGTCTATTTGAGTAGGCTCTCAGGCTGACTAAACTTGTTGACTTCTGGTCACTGTCACAAGTCATGGAATGTCATGGAAGAGGTAAAAAAAAATGCAAATTGTTCTGACTATTAAATATAATTTACTCCTCAATATTCTGATGTCTCCTAATTAACATTCGAATCACCATCATAACTTCTTAATTTGTAGTTCTAGGTCTAGGATGAAGACAGGGCCCAGCAACTGTGTCAGGGAGCATAACCATAAGTTTTGGTTCACTCCGTATCTGACCAATCAGAGAACAGATGGAGGGCTGCAAACAACAACTTTGAACTCAAGCTTTCAAACTGAGGATTAAAAGGCAGAACAAGAACAATGCTTGAGGAATTGTATTGAGTGGAAAAACGTTATTGGCCTACTAAAAGCGTAATGTACCAAGCAGGAGCGATTGTTTGAAGCAAAAAGTATCTGCCCATCCTGGAGCGAAACATTGTCAATGCAGAGGTTTCCGATGCTTTGCACAAAGTGAAATGATGTGAAAGTGGCTGATGCATCAGGCTAGAAAACAGGGCCCAGGGCTGGATAGGTCAAGTAAGGACTAAACCTTTCTGGAGGCTTCTGCTCACATGGGTGCCATGCATGCTTTATAATACTACAGTATTTGTCATTGTGTTATCTAGACATTGAAATGTTCAAATTGAGTAAAGTAACAAGCAAATACATATATTTGTCATTTTCATCAATGTTTAGGTTGAGTAAAGTAGAGCAGACATTTCCACTTAAACAGGCTAACTAAAAAACAAACGAGCAAATACATATAAATGTACGAACAAATACATGTAAAAAATGTGTTTATTCTTTTTCTGCTCCATTGCATGATGATGTGCTTCATGTGTATGTAACTTCTCCTCTAATGGAGGTTCTCTGATGCCCCAGTGTAGTGCATGGCAGGCTTCTCTTCTCACGAGTGGCTGCAGGTGACAGCTTCAGCCCATCCCTCAACAGGACAGCCCATTTCATGCCTGACAAATATTCCCCTCAGGCTAAAGCCTGAAGGTCATGCTTCTCATTATAATGGATGGGGCAGCTGATGAAGGCATACTAAATCATAAGAAAAGAAATGTATTAATCAAACTCTAAGTTTGCGGGATCTGATCTGAAGACACGGGTTTGAAGCATTATAGTTTATGTCTCCGCTCTTCTCAAAATATTGACTGATGCAGCTGTGAAGTAAGCAGAATTCTCAAAGAAATCTAAGGTGGTTACCTGGGTACAGGCCATATGTAGACCCTTTTTTAAAACACATGTTTAGCTATTTGAAAACTGTGTTTTCATATGAATAAAAAGTTGGTGGGGTAAATATAAGGAAATCTAGGAGGCCGCTTATGCACGAGCCTATGTTTTGAAAACAGTTCTTAAGCAACATGAAAAATGTCTCAAGCTGAAAAAAAGTGTTTGCAAGTGTTTATGACACATAAATTCACACATGCAACATACAGAATACATTAATATGACACATGCACAGGAAATGTAAAACATCCTTAGGCTATGTCATGCAAAAGCACTTTAATGCATGGGCTTGCTCATCCATATAGGCAATCAGGGGCCGCAGCCAATCAGGAACCTCGAAATATTTATAAATAATAATTTATAATAATAAAAAAAACTCTCCAATCTTACATCACTGGAGATTTTAAGTAATTGAGTGCACCCTCAGGCAGTAAAACAAGAAACTCCGTAGCCCAGGGGCCTCGGGTGGTGTTAAAGCCAAGTGCCCCTGATGTCATGCACCTTTTATAGGTTGCATCCCCTACAACCAGGACTCCTGACTCATGTACTTTAACTAATTACTGCTGCAGAATTAGTAACTGAGAGAAATTATTATTAGGACACATTTATTTAGGCCTCTCTTATTTCCATGTTAAAGACACCCTTGCAACCTGTAACCGTATGTAACTCAATCTCATGTGGTCCTGTGGCTGGAAATTGGAAATTATGAGCCAGAATCATGTGGAGGCTTTATAGATGACTAAATATTTGCCTGCATGAGATATAAAATGTAGAATAATTCCCAAACATTGCATTTACGGATAATAACACATAAAATATGTCTTAATCAGACAAGTTTTAGGCGTTTAAATATTTTTTTAAAAATACTCCCCGGGTATCTTTTGAACAGGCAACAATACCGTGGACTCTGCCATTCGACAGGACCAACGTTTACCTTCCAAACATGGCTACCGCCGTAGTAAGTTTGGAAGCCGGTGTCGGTAAGTAAGCCTGGTCTTCGTATATACTTTTTATTTTAAATGTGATGTATACACGCGCCAAAAAGATACAACATGCAAATACTCGACCCTTTCATTGTCTTAAAAAATATTACTGCGGAATCGCAGCGGTTTCTCTCTCAATACTTGCAATGCAATGACCGCCTCCTTCTATCGGGAATGAAATAGCTAGATTGCTAGCAAGCTACTATTTAAACCTGTCGTTTTATTTACCAAACGTACCATGTCCCACAATAAAATCATTAAGAGTTTTGAACTTTGGCTTGAAAATGCACTCCGCTTTAATTGTCTTAAGTATATTACCGAAAGTATATTATCAATTAGGTGGTGGCTTGTGCGATATCTTGTGATGCTACCAGGATGTGACACATTCACAGCAGTCAGGATTACGGCAGTTATTATTAAAATCCTAGTGTAAGAAAATATTGAAATTGTTTGCAGGACGTAGCTGGCAGCAGTTGGCATTGAACACAATTTCTTAATGAAGTTCAATGTGTAAAATCTGTTACAAGTTGCAGTGGTGAATGGCGTTATCAAAGCAAGTTAAGGAAGGCGTGTTGAAATCCGGATGCGCTGCTCGCCTGATCATTTCATTGGCTGTCTGAGCCTTGATCGGCCACGTTAAAAGTTGTAATTGGCTGGAAAGTATACTACGGTTTTTTTCTAACCCATCGAACTGTCAAGCAAGGCAAACAGGGTATGATTATATAGAAATTAGGCAATTCGACTACATTATGTTCATTCCTTTGTCTGAGTTAGTTAAAGATATTAGATTGAGGCGAATAGCATGCCTCTGAATTAGACGCGAGTGCCCCAGAATTATTTGAGCCTTGCTTTCACTTTGGTCGTGTGCGGTTGGAAAATGCGTATTTTTTTGTACTCTACAGGCGGCATTGGTTTTGAAAGGATGTGGAAGCTTTTGCTAGCCTTGCTGGCTCTCGTACCTGCCGTCTTTGCGGGGGCTGATTCCAAAGCTGTCACAACCACGCTAACCACAAAGTGGCCGTCCACGCCCCTCCTCTTAGAGGCCAGGTATATTTCATTTACTGTATTAAAACTGGTAATTGTACGTGACTGAAAGCTAATAGCATACATGCTAAGCAGAGGCAAACTCATGTTAATATGTAGAAGTGTGATTTCCATTATGTCTGTGTATGTGTTGTTCTCTTCCCTATAGTGAGTTTCTGGCCGAGGAAAACCATGACAAGTTCTGGGATTTTGTGGAAGCCAACCAGAATATTGAAAATGAACACGATAGTGAGTGATGGATGTAACAGTTTCCCTTTCGTGTCCTTTGCAGCTTGTCCTGTCATGCTCTATCTTGTACTTGTACTCATTACATTTCCCTATGTAGCCTAGCTGAAACTTTAACAATGAAGTTATACCTATGGTTTGTGCATCCAGGGCATCAGACCCATGTCCTACTAGTACTGCTGACTGTAGCACTGTGGCCCACCATGTGTAGCACAGGAGCATGCATATATCACAATAACAATAATATGGAAAAATCGTAGCATTCATGCTAATAAAAACAACCGTTATCATAAGACTGACATTACCACCACCACCGCACTGCAGTCATTGACATTGGATTACTCTGCTCCTACAGACACAGATCTGTCCCGCTACGAGCTGATCCTGAAGAGAGCCAGTGCCCTGCTCAGCCCCGTGCAGCTAAACCTGCTGAAGTTTGCGCTCTCCCTCAGGGCCTACTCCTCCACTGTACACTCCTTCCAGCAGGTCAGCCTCGGCACTCAAACATGTGGAGAAGCCACCTTGCGATATACATTGTACTTTGTTTACTGATATGTGTGAAAAGCGTAATGACAAACATAATTAACACACTGTTTCGATTGTTTTTTGTTTTTATTAAAGATTGCGTCAACTGAGCCTCCTCCATCGGGTTGTACAGCCTTCTTCAATGTCCATGGAGAGAAGAGCTGTGACCCTGACCGGCTGCCAGGGCTGCTGGACAAAGCTTCGGATCGGTAAACCCGGCTACACTTTCATAGGAGTGGTGTGCAGTGGTATAACACATGTACAGGCCCGCCTGTAATAAAGACACTGGCCCAAGTATGTAATCAGTTCCGTATTATGATGACATGTTTGTGTTAAGCTGTGATTGTTGTGTTTTTTTTTTACCAGGCCTAAGCCATATCTCTTCAAGGGAGATCACAAATTCCCCTCAACCAATCCCGAGGCTCCTGTAGTCATTCTGTATGCAGAAATGGGCACCGGTGAGTTCTTCAATCTACACCAGCTCATGCAGTCGAAGGCCAACCAGGGGGCGATCATCTATGTCCTGCGCCATTTTGTTGCAGTAAGTAAAGCCTACCATAAGCCAAAAAAGTGGCTTTACATTACATTACTTTACATTACATTACATTACATTGCATTTGGCAGACGCTTTTATCCAAAGCGACTTACAAAAAAGGAGGACATAAGCTGACAGAGGTGTAAAGGGACACTGAGTAACCAGGCAACCTTCATACATACAGGGAGGTGCATGTGTCTAAATAAGTTTCCCGGAGCAGGGACACTACAGACATACATACTCCCACATGGGGACAGAGAAAGAGAGAGTTGGTTTAGTGATTGTTAGTTTTGTTAGGACTACCTAAGTGTACCCAAGACAGACCGGTTTTACTTAGAAATCAGGAAACTTTGAAAGCCCCAGTAACGTTAAACTGTATTGTCTGGATGTTCGTCATACCAATGACAGAGTTATTGCCTAAAGGAAGATAACAAGAGGTACTTCCTGTGTTTGCATGCTGTAGCTGTATTGGCTGAAAGTGCTGAGGCGCCACCCATGCAGGGCTGTGTTGTGCTAAATGTAACCTCATGACATAAGCAGGGTGCGTTTTAGTTCTAACCTAGTTACATGCGACAAGTTGTCAAACTGCATAATTCCACAATACAGTAAAACTGACTTTTGTGGTTTTCAGCATCTTCTCAGACACAGTTTTCTGATGCGTTTCACATGTTACCAAACCACATACGGCTTTCGTTCTACTGGGTCTTTAAAAGATATAATCGAACCTGCATTGTGTGAAAGAGTGGTCTAGTCCTGTCTGTTGTAGAATTCTAGTGATCCCCTATGTATTCTTAGAGCTGTTAATTCTTAACCCTGCTAAATGAATGTCAGATAAATGTGTGCTCCATGTGTTTTTTCCAAAGAGAAGCTCTGGTAGGCTATTTTTGCTTATTTAGGAAATACAGCGCAGTCTAAGCAGAGCAGAGATTTTGGGTGTACATGTAAAGTCAATCTGAAATACACCAGAATCTAACACTGTGCTGTAGTGTTGTGGAGCTGCTGTGTGCCAGATTGGGAGTTGAGGCATGCTACTAAGTGCTCAGTCGCTAGCATATCTCTTTCAGGTCTCGGAGGGAGGATTACTAACTTACATATAGCACACAGCTTACCAACTGGCTCCCGATACTCGGCCATCCTAGTAATAAGTGTAAGAGGGCATAGTCTATTGACTTAACGTGGTGTGCTGATGTTGGGCACAAATTGGCAAAACTTGATAACAATGTGTCCCATAGATTACTTCAGAAACAAGCATGCTTTTTATATTATTTACTATGACCGTTAAAGTTTGGCAGCAGCTGGACTTGAAGGATCAGCAATTAACTGAGCTGGTCTTTGGAGGTGTGGTGTTGATCATTACATCAATTGTCAAATCTGCATTTTCCTTGTGACTCACCTGTCAGAACCCCAGCAAGGATAAAGTGTACCTGTCCGGGTACGGAGTGGAGCTCGCCATCAAAAACCAGGAGTACAAAGCCAAGGATGACACCCAGGTCCAAGGTAAGAGTGCTCTGTGACATTGTCTGCCAACAACCCCGACCTCTGTCATCATAGCATGCCTCAGTTCATTAACAAGCAAAATGGATAGGCTTTGAAGAAGTTCACAAACAACAGCACTTGGTTATTATTGAAATGTATTAGTCTTCCAGGTTAGTAAACTTGCCAGAGCATCAGTTTCTTTGTATGGATGATTCATCATAACAGGTGTTTCAGTGAATTGAAGTGTTCGTTTCTTGCATTAATGCAATTAACCTGCTCCTCCTGACCTGAGCCAATAACAAATATCCCATCACTCAACAGCAGGTGGTGAAGCCAACGCCACTCTTGTTGGTGAGCGAGATGGTATTGATGAAGTTCAGGGATTCCTCTTCGGCAAGCTGAGGTGAGTGGTGCGGTTGTCTGCTTGTTTTATCAGCAGAATCATTGATTTACACAAAACAATAACTCCCTAAACAGTTGTGGGATCACCAACATACGGTACTGTATGCATCATTGGGCCAGCTCACGTTTGTCTCGCCGGCATCCTGTAGGGCTCTGTATCCGGAGCTGAAGGAACAGCTGCGGGAGCTGAGGAAGCACCTGGTTGAGAGCACCAATGAGATGGCTCCCCTCAAAGTGTGGCAGATGCAAGGTGGGTTGGCTGTGCTTAAATCTTTTTTTTGTTTTGTTTTTTTCTCGCTGTACTCGCACTACAGTTACAGCTGGACTCTTTTTAAAATGAACTCGACTGTAACAATTGAACAATTGACTCTCACAAAAGAATGTAGTTAATCATCAATTGCCCTAAAAAGAGTCTAGCTGTGAAATTAACACATACCCTGGTCTTGCATACAGCTCAGGTTTTTGTTGTGATGACCGTGCAGGTGTTTCCCCTGGATGTCCATGCCATGCCGACCTGTGTTATTGCAACAGATGCAGAGAGTCGTCTCCCACCCCCTCCCCACCCCCCCACAGGCCCCCACTCCCCAAAGTTGAGCTATTCCCCAGATGTTAATTAGCAGCTGTTACGCTATGCTAGCACCTTTGGCTGCCTGTGTGAATGCTGCAGGCGGGAAGGCAGACAGGCAGAGACTGACTCCTCCCGGGCACTCTAGGCTCATTACAACTTTATGAGAGTGAGGCTAGCTAGCTGGCTGGCTGACTGCCGCTGTCCCATGGCTGTCTTCTCCTCTGTGTGTGTGTGTGTGCGTGTGCGCGCGTGTGTGTGTGTGTGTGTGTTGTGTGTGTTGTGTGTGGAGGTGGGAGTGCTCTCTGGTGATGGAGGGCAAACCCAGGGGGGGTATTTTTACTTTTTTGTTTCATTTTGTGTGTCTAGTTTGTTTTGCTGACGGTGTCGTCTGCTTTCTGTCTGTGTTCCCGCTCTCAGACCTTAGCTTCCAGACGGCAGCGCGGATCCTAGCAGCACCTCCTGTGGATGCGCTCACCGTGATGAAGGACCTGAGCCAGAACTTCCCCACCAAGGCCAGGTAACATGTGGGCGGTGTGGATACATGATGAGGGACGGTCGCTAAGTAGCTCACCTGTGTGGCTAAAGGCCTACATTAATAAAATTGAGCTGGAATTGTGAATGGTCGTGTAGCAAAAGAGATAAGTCACCCCCCCTGGTTTTGAACCCAGGTCTCCGGGGTACCAAACATGGGCTTTGACCATGACGCCAAAGAGTCAGGCTCATTGGTATGGCAGTCAGAGCACACCCTAGTTATGGTGACTACATCACACTGCCTTCCCCTTCGGGAACCGCACCCATGCACTTCACACACTGAGGTGTTCCTTCCACCATACTTCACCCATCCAGGGTGCCCCACAAACTCATGCTTCACCCATCACTGGGTCCCTCATACCAGGATCACCCTAACCTGGAGGTCCCTCATATGGCTCCCACAGTTGGTGCGCCGCCGATGGCCTCACGGCAAGCCAATCCACTTCTGACACCCATTTGTAGCGAAGGAGAGGAGAAGTCACCCCACCTGGCTTCGCATCTGGGTCTGCGGGGTACCAAACATGCACTTTGACCGTGATGCCAAAGAGCCATATTCATTGGTATGGCAGTCAGAGCACACCCACAACCCTAGTGATGGTCACTCAGTGAAGTAGCTGACCTATGTGGCTAAAGTCCTGCACTAATAAGAATGAGCTGGTTTTGTGAATGGGCGGAACAGATATGTGGTATGGCCTTGTAACTCTAGCCAAATTCCATATTTCCTGCACCTGATACTGTACTAACTACACCTCCAGGTCTTGTGCCAGCTAATCTGTGTTTACTGCTAACTGCATGGCACTAATGGTAGCATAGATCTGGAGCTTTCTTCATGCAGGTTTAATACTAACTATCCCATAGGTTTTATGCTCAGTAGGCCTCAGGCCTTGTGCTAACTACACCATATGTCTTGTGTTAACTACACTAATCCTAACTGCACTTGGGGAAGATATAAGATATTTTCGAAAGCTTGACTACTTGTTTGCTGTCATGGTTGGACTGGCAAGGTACTAACTCCAGACTGTTTTCAGAGTAGTTAGTGTTTGTGCATCTACAGCAGAAGCAGGCAAATGAAGCATAATGATGGAGATTCTGCTGTGGTTGGCACTGTGACATATCCCAGGTCTCTCCAGCTTGTCTCCTTGATGGTTATACTATGATGGAGCTGAGATCCTGCTGGCCCATATGTATGAGAGCAAGATCGAGGCCCTCAGGGTCTCAGTACACATGTTTGAGTTGTCAAGGTTCATGATCGAGGGGCAATGTCGTGCAGATTGTTTACTTTCAGCTGTTTGTATTCGTTTGGCTTGCAATTTATCAAGGTCATATAATTTACTGTGTGTAAAAAAAAAAAAAAAAAAATTACTCAAATCGTTTAAATTGGTTGTTAATCATCTGCTGATGAGGGTGGAAAAACTGTTTTGGGAGTTTTAATCATGAAAAAGTGTTGCGACAGTTTTTCATAGTTTGTGCCTAATTGTAATGTAATAATGATAAAAAGTGAGCGTGTTTAATTAACTCAGAGTAAAGAATTGGCCTGTCAGCAAATATGATAATAAGTCTCTTCGGCTGATTCAGGCATGGGTGTAACTAAAGCGCTCCAAGGCTGAGCTGCTCTGGCGTAAAAATACCTCAGCTAACTTAGTCAGTGTTTACAGTTAACCAAGAATTAACACTGAATCAAGTATACTTAGTATACTCCTCCTGTGTGTGTGTGTGTGGTGTTAGTTGTGTGTTGTGCACAGTTTTAGACAATCACCAATTTCACTGCATGTCCTACTCTACCCAGTATGTCTATGCATGTGACAAACCATCCTTGTATGCAGAAATACATGTACACTCGCACACATACCCAAATGAGCAGGCACGTTAGCAGGTAGAAGTAAGAAGCCTGGAGATTATAGGTTGACAATGGGGCTATTACCCCAACATGACTTATGACTAGCCCCATGTGTTAGCGATAAAAAGACTTTGAACAGTACCAGGGCTCATTCAAATTCAGCTGCCCATGGGTAGGCTCATTCAGCTGTGTGTGTGTGTGTGTGTGTGTGTGTGTGTGTGTGTTTGTGTTTGTGTGTGTGTGTGGCGTCCTCAGGTCTCTCTGCAGAAGTGATTTATGCAGTGCTATTTGTTTTCGTTTTTCTGTGCCTCAGGTCCATTACCAAGACTGTTGTGAACTCGGAGATCCGTAAAGAGATTGAGGAAAACCAGAAGGTGAGTTGAGACTGAGAGCGCCTGAAAAAAAAAAACGAAAAACGTCTGTGTAAGTGTAAGTGGTAAGTTTTCCAGCCAGGCTCTCTACTTCTGTATTGTTGCTGTGTGTGGCATACATCACAACGAGCTAATGGCCGCACTGAGCCTGTGACAGGAGGAGTTGTCAAGAGTGCTGTAGCAGTTTTCACAAACGCGTCTGCAAACACATTCACACTGTGTGCCCATGGCGACATGTCGTTTGTCTGCCGCCGCCGCCAAGCAACATCTGTGTTGACAAAACGCCGCCATTCTGTTCACTGTTAAACCACACGGTGCGCACAAAAAAAAAAAAAAACAACGAAACGCACTTAGACAGGTCCCTGTCATATCCACCACCATAACGTTCACCTCTCCCACCGGCGTCTTTTCAGCACCCACCCACGCCACGTGTTGTTATCTGTGCCTGTCAGCCCAGGAGGCAGGGAAAAGGATGGAGCAATTAACGTGTTTGCGACTCAAACACACACACTACCTTCATTGTTTTGGTGGCTGCGTTTAGTGACTGCAGTCATTCCTCTTTGGCTCCATAATGAGGGCGTGTAATAGGCCTTTTTCTCATCCTGTACAGTAATTGCCCAACATGAAACATGACAAATAGACTCTCTTTCCTCCCCTTTTTCTCCCGCTCCTTTTCTTTCCCTTTTTTGTGTCTCCCCTAATGGCATTTATCTTGCGGTAATGAGGCTGGATTTGCAAACTAACCAACAAGAGGGGAAAAACCGCTGTAATATGCACATACACAAACCCCCAGGGCTCAGCGCAGTCTTGCTGAATTATAGAGCTACTGTGCTTCCTTTATGTGTGTGTGTGTGTGTGTGTGTGTGTGTGTCTGTGTGTGTGTCTGTGTGTCTATGTGGGTGTGTGTGTCTGTGTGTGTGTGTGTGTGTGTGTGTGTGTGCGCGAGTGTGTGTGTGTCTCTGTGTGCACGTGTGTGTGTGTGCGCGTCTGTGTGTGCACGTCTGTGTGTGTGTGTGTGTGCCTGTGCGTGTGTGCATACGTGTACTACTTTGTGTCAAGGCAAACCCATTCATTTCGCTGGCTTTCACTTGTGCACACCCGGAATGCATTTAATGTTTCTGTCTCATCTTTCTTTAAATTTGCTTTGTAATGCTGTGTTATGTTGAAGGCCACAGGGCAGTGAGTGCCAAACACAATTACTTTCCACATCTTTCACTGTCCAGTCTACAGCTTAACATGTGTTTAATCCCTTTTTTGCCTGTTTTTCCTCTAAGCTCACGATTGCCTGCAGCAGGCTTTTAAGTGAAGTGAAGTTAGTGTTTGATTTAGTACCGCTCCTTACAAATCTTATCCAGAGCGACTTACAGTTGTTTCGGTACAGGGACAGTCCCCCTGGAGCTATGTGGGGTTAGATGAGCCTTGCTCAAGGGGCGCTTCAGCCATGGATGAGGATGCAGGAGAACACTAGTTATTTACTCCCCCACCCCCCAAATAAATGTGTAGTGTGCTTGTTGAACAGTAGCCATTTCGTCAGACTTTTTGTTTCATTTTTGTGATTGCTAAGTGGTTTATCTTACACTATTATTTTTGTCAAGACAAAAGTCTGAAGACAGTTATCTGATAGTTCTCCAGCAGTAGCCATGTAATTAAATTTTGGAAAATGACTGATGAGCTATCATTTATCAGACAGAGAAAGAGAAAGCTTAATGTTTTTCTTCTTCTTCTCCTTGCTGTTTTTCCCTTCAGTTCTTCAAAGGCACTCTGGGTTTGCAGCCTGGCGATGCGGCCCTCTTCATCAACGGCCTCCACATCGACCTGGACGTGCAGGACATCTTCAGGTCAGCCATGACACACCACACAATGCAGTCCCATGTCTGCAGTAACACACAACCGTGTCTCCAGTAACACTAGCCGCTCAGTCCATTTGATCCAAAAGTGGTTTACCGGTTTAGCGTTTACACTGTCAGCCCAGGGTACTACATAGTGCTCCAAAGAGGGGTGGGGGCGGGTTACGGTGTGTCTGGGTGGCAACTGTATTTGGCATGGTAGTGTGCAGCTTCTCTATGAAGGTTCTCGTTCATTCAGGTCGTGGTAGTCAAAGGAGCTAAGTTGGATGTCTTTTTGGAGCTTGAAGATGTCTCACCTCTTATCCAAAAAGGAGGGCAAATGTGTCTGGCGTGGTAGTTTGAATGCAGCTTCTGTATGAAGACCCTCTTTCGTTCAGGTCGTGGTAGTCAAAGGAGCTAAGTTGTAAGCAACTGGATTTCATTTTTGAACTTGAAGACGTCTCCCCTTTCATCCAAAAGCCTTCTTCAGGCCTGGCCTGATGATGGGGAACCAGGAGCTGTATCTCTGGACCACTGGAGGTGGCACTGTAGACCACCCCCCTTCCTCATCATGATGAAAAGAAGTCCAGTTGCTTACAACGCAGTCCAGTTGCTTTTTTTAAAAGTATTTTTTTGGCCATTTTCTGGCTTTATTTAGACAGGACAGTGAAGGTTGTGACAGGAGTAAGTGGGAGAGAGAGATGGGGAAGGGTTGTGAAATGACCACAGGTCGCATTCGAATCTGGGCAAACGTCCGTTCATGGTCAGGTGCGCAATCCACTCCGCCACTGCATCCCCACAACGCAGCCCCTTTAACAGTGCAGCAGCTGCTTTACCCACTGAAACACTGAGCAGTCGCTCTCCCGCTCACTCTGTCTAGGTGGTTAAGGCCTGCCGCTTAATCCACAGATAACACGCCCACAGCTGTCCTTGTTTAAACCAGACGGCTGCTCTCAGTCTGGCTGAATTATTGAGGTGGTGGAGGGTTTAAGCCTGGTCTATCTGAGGCTTCGGCACACGTTAGCAGTAACCTTGCACATGTAACGAAGCCGTGTTGTCTGTGTCTGTGACTGCGACTGATGTCCCATACACGTTATACACACTCACATACAGTGCTTATGACATTACTAGGTGTCTGTGATGATTGTGATGTGTGTGTGATCGTGATTATGAATGAAACATGGCCTATGGAAGTATGATTGTGATGGCGTGTCAGTGACTTTGACATGGTGTCTGTGATTATTATTGAGGGTGTGTCTGTGATTTTTGTGTCTGTGATTGTGACAATGTGTGTCTGTGTCTCCCCTCAGCGTGTTTGACGTGCTGCGTAACGAGGCTCGGGTGATGGAGGGGTTGCGCAGTCTGCTCATCGACACACCCTTTATCCACGACATCCTCAAGCTCAACGTCCAGCCCGCTGATTCCGACTACGCTGTGGACATCCGCAACTCTGCCATCAACGTGAGTCCGAGCTGATATCTGGACCATGTAGTACACACACCGACACAGTCACTGCTCTAATGCATTTCTTATCCCCATATGCTGTGATTAAAGCCAATTAAATGCAGCTACGTAAAGGGGAGTAGTATCATAGACTGTACCGGTATATATGAGAACATGGTATAGAGTAGGATACAATGCTGGATAAACTCATAAGTTCTTTTGCAGTATCTCAGATGGAATAGCGTCCATTTTTCAGAAAAACAACATTGACAAGTTTTCAAAAGCTGAGCTAGGCTGATGCGGGCCAGCTTTTACTGCCTCTTTAATCAGGGCAACAGCTTTCAGCTGCGCTGGCATAATTGCAGCAGGCTTTGCTGATGATCAATTTGCCTTTAAAACGAGGATTTCGGATTAGTAAATACAACATGGCGCAGGAACACAAGATATCATCTGTTTCCAGCAGTAGTTGTTTTCAATAGCCACAGCAGTGCCTAGTTTTAGATAAGTGTGATTTTATATCAGTGGGCAAAGTTTGTTTTTTTGGCCATGAAGTTTTGAAATATAGTGTACACATTTCAAGTGAAAACACTAATTGGCTTTTTTAAGTTGTTAATGTGCATTTTAGTTTGAATACACTTGAAAACACTTAAATACATTTGAAAACACTTCATAAGTACATTTATTGCTGCTGTCTGAAACGGCCACCAAAAAGCATTTTGTTAAAGCAGTGATGGTTTATCATAACTGATGCAAATAAGTTGAAAGGAAACCCGACTGTTAACACTTCTCAAACTACTGGACATGATCTCCACCATCCGATACACCCAGCTCAATAACCTGATCTGACCTCATGTACCAAAGATAAGAGTCCTGTTGTAGTCTGTTGTCTTGCTGTGCCAGTAGAAAAAAGGGCAAATAGAAGAAGAAAGAGACAATTTCCATCATGCTTTAGTTGCTTCTCAAGGCAGCTGATGTTTGACATTCATAAGCAAACACAGGTAATCTAGCCTCAGGCTGGAAAACGCCTTAACATATATTTCCTCCCACCGTTCACTAAATCAGATGAATCAAATTGACACTACTCTTCAGTATTTATGTATGATGCTGTATGAGACTGTGGTTACCCATTACTGTGCAGAAACTGCTTTTGGGAATAAATAAACACAATATTCAGCCTTTCTGAAATGGATGGATGACTGAATGAATGACTGAATGAATGAATGAATGAATGACTGGCTGTATGAATGACTATATGAATGACTGTATGAATGACTGTATGAATGACTGTAGTAGAGTAGAGTAGAGTAACTTTATTAATCCCGAAGGAAATTAAGGTGTCTTGTAGCATACACATAATACACATTACCCATAATAAATACACATTACAAAACGAATCAAGACGAATCACCATATTGCACACATCAACATACATACAACATTCACTGAAATGGGTTAGGGGGGGGGGGGTACTAAGACGTGTCTATATAAGGTGCATTGCCGTAATTTAAGTGAACAGGTTAAGTTTGAGTTGGGGAATGGTCCTTAGTGCAAGTAAAAACAAAGTGGCAATGCAAACAGTGCAGTACACGTTGTCCAGGGTAGTGTAGGATAGTGTAGGTTGACCATGGAATAGTCATGTAGTGGAGGATGTAATCCGGGTAGTGCAGTGCAATGTATGTCCAGGAAAGTGTAGGGGTCACCAGCACAGCGTGGTGTATGAGTGTGAGTGTGTGAGTGTGTGAGTGTGTGAGTGTGAGTGTGTGTGTGAGTGTGTGTGTGAGTGTGTGTGTGAGTGTGAGTGTGAGTGTGAGTGTGAGTGTGAGTGTGAGTGTGAGTGTGAGTGTGAGTGTGAGTGTGAGTGTGAGTGTGAGTGTGTGAGTGTGAGTGTGAGTGTGAGTGTGAGTGTGTGAGTGTGAGTGTGTGAGTGTGAGTGTGTGTGTGTGTGTGTGTGTGTGGGGTGCAGCTCAAGCAGTCCAGTCATGAATGAATGTCCTGTATGAATCACTGAATGAATCACTGAATCAACCAATCAATCCATCAATCAATCAGTAAATGAGTGAATCAGTAAATGAACTGCTGTGTCCACAGTGGATCAACAACCTGGAGGTGGACCGGCGGTATGCGGGGTGGCCCTCCAACGTGCAGGAGCTGCTGCGGCCCACCTTCCCTGGCGTCATCCGCCAGATCCGCAAGAACTTCCACAACCTGGTGAGTTGGGAGGAGGGAGTGAGAGAGATGGTATAAAATTAAATTAAATTATCAATCTTTCTTCAGTAAAGCAAATTTATGTTCAGTATATTAACATAATTTAGGAGAGTTTTAGCTTTCATATTAGACATTTCTAAAACCAATGGATTGATTAAAAGTAAGGTTATAAGCTTTTGTTTCTACAAAATGGATAAGCGACAAGACTTTTGTCAGGCACTGTAGAGAGGGTATATGATAGATAGTATAGAGAAGAAAGATGGATTTCTGACAAAGAGAGTCACACAAACTGAAAGAAAGAGTGAAGAAATCAGTGAAAAAGTCCAGGGCTTAAATGCTGAGATGTAAAGCTTGGCAAAATGCCTCAGTTATTAATAATGTTCTGAATGGCCGTGAATTGCTGAGGTAACGTATAATGCAAGCAAACAGTGATCGTGTAATGGTCTGCGGTGAATAAATATTTGATTTTATGGTAACGTAACACTTGAGGTACACCTGATGCTGCACCTGCGTTAGTGGTTTTAATGACTAAGATGCTGAGCTTCACACCAGTACACAATGTCGCATCAAGGTCTACAGGGGATAAATTAAACATAGGATTTGCTAAATATTTGATGCTAACAGCAATAAAACTCCTTGGGACAACAAACAGAAAACATGTTCTGTGTGTGTGTGTGTGTGTGTGTGTGTGTGTCTGTGTGTGTGTCTGTGTGTTCCTAGGTGATCATCCTAGACCCCACTCAGGAGAACACTGCCGAGCTTCTGAGTGTAGCGGAGATGTTCTACAGCAACAACATCCCTCTCAGGTGTGTGGTTCCACATGGCCCATCTCAGGGCTCAGGTGGCACTCCCAAAATACACCCCAAATTACCTGCAAATTGAATATGCCACTTTCTCTCTGCTTAACATCTCATGCACACCCATTTTTAAATGTTTATCCCACCACCTGCCGCCTTCCAACTAAAAACTCATTTGAAACAATTATTGTCCATCATTGTCACCAGTGGTCCTTTAAGTGCTGAGATGCACTTTTTTCCCCAATGTTGCATGTTCGTTTTGTGGCTCCCTACCATAATAGTTCCTACTTAAACTACAGAAGACATCTTCCTGTCATAAACCTGATTTAAGGAAGGAAACAACAGCTCTTTGTACCAACTTGAAGTGTATACATCTGTCTACCTCAGGATGTATGCATCTATGTACAGTGTATATGCAGCGTTGTGCGTACAGTTTGTGTGATTTCCTTGCTGAGAGTCTTGCCTGTCGTTCTGTGCAGGATTGGGTTGGTGTTCGTGGTGAACGATGAGGAGGATGTGGACGGGATGCAGGACGCTGGGGTGGCTCTGATGCGGGCCTACAACTACATCTCCGACGAGGTGGACAGCCAGCAGGCCTTCGACTCCATCATCAGTGTAAGAACATACAGACGGTCTCTCTATGTGACCAGCATCTCGCAATACACAAGGACCATCCCACATTACATGCACACACTTGGTTTTCTTCAAACACTTCTTTTAGTTCTTTGTGTGTGTTATGTCATATATTAGAATTCAGTACTTAGGTAGGTATTTACATTACATTACATTACACTTGGCAGACGTTTTTATCCAAAGCAACTTTCAAAAGAAAGACATAATCAGCTAACAGAGATGTAGAGGAACATGGTAAACCGACTACACACAAGGAGATACATGTGCCCTAAGTAAGTTTCCCGGAGCAGGGACACTTTAGACACACACACCTCCTACACACACAGATTTTTAAAAGCACGAGGTGCCTAGGTAAAGAGATAGATATTTGCATGATATCAGATATTAGAGGTTTATTATTAGTATTTAGTTAAGCATTTGGTGTATGTCCAGAGCGGCAGGGATTTACGATGAGGAAAATGGACTGTGGGGCGAGGTGCCAGGGTCCAGCTACCTCTTCTCCAGCTGTACCCCATTATTATTAAGTTGGACTTACTGCCAAATGGCTCACAGGTTTAATTCTCTACACTGCCAGCTGGGTGGGGATAGTGAATGACCAGCGCTCTCCTCCATCCTCCCCTGTTACTGAGGTGACCTGAGCATGGCACCGTCCACACACACACATACACAAACACACATATACACACATACACAAACACACATATACACAGATACACAAACACACATATACACACACACACACATACACACACACATATACACACACACATATACACACACACACATATACACACACACACATACACACACACACATACACACACACACATACATACACACACACACACACACACACACACACACACACACACTCTTATTCATCCTTCCCCATGACTGAGGTGCCCTGAGTATGCTACCGTCCCCACACAGTGCTCCTTGGGCGCCGTTTCCATGGCTGCCCCCTGCTCACACATGTGATGGGTTAAATGTAGAGGTTATATACATTTCATTGTGTGCACAATGTGGCAATGGGAATCACTTTCACTTATTTTCCTCCCATCACTGCTTGACGGACAGTAAATCTGTGGACAATTCCCAAATGTCACAGGCTGCTGTGTCTTTGGATAAAAGCATCTGCAGGATCCTATAAATGTTAACTTAATGGCAGATGGTGCTGCTGTAAAAACGGCTTGAGTAGGTTATGTAGGCCTTGGAGTTGGCTGCTTGCTTTAGGGCCCTTAGGCCTCGGGCTTAAGTGCACTCAGATGGAGTTGCTTATGCTACCACACGAACAAGGAAATAAAGCTGAATTGCACTACTGTAGCGAAAAGGGGGAGGAAAAGTCACCCCACACTTACACAACTACTTACAGTATGTAAGCCACAACTACATACAGTATGTAAATTAGTTTGTATGGAATTATTCACAGTCAATTTGTTCTTTAAAAAAATGCATGTGCTGAGCTTGCTTTAATAGCTTACCCTATTGAAATAAGTATACTTAAGAAGTAAATAGGTACCTGAGCATCTGGCTCAGTGACACATGCTCTTGTACCCTTGTGTGTGAGGGAAAAGGAGTATAGCAGAGGGTATGATGTGAGCAAACTACTCCAAACGTCACTTAATGGTAGAATTGAAAAGAAGGAGTAAATAGGTTCTCTGCGCTAAGCCCTGAAGTGCCTGGTGTTGTGTGTTCCCCTAGATGCTGAACAGGGTCTCCCCGGGCGGACAGCTGAAGGTGGAGCATGTGGTGGGGGTGCTGGAGAAGAGCTACCCCTACGTGGAGGTCTCCAGCATCCTGGGAGTTGACTCGGCCTATGACAAAAACAGAAAGGTGAGTGACAGGGCTGCTGTCCAGTCAGGCTTCTGGCCTGGAGGCTAACTCCGCCTATGACAAAAACAGGAAGGTGAGTGACAGAGCTGATGTCCAATCAGCACTCTGGTCCAGAATCCTGACTCCACCAATGACAAAGGCAGGAAAGTGAGTGACAGGGCTGCTGTCCAGTCAGACTTCTGGTCCAGAATGCTGACTCCGCCTACGACAAAAGCAGGAAGGTGAGTGACAGGGCTGCTGTCCAGTCAGCACTCTGGTCCAGAATGCTGACTCCGCCTACGACAAAAACAGGAAAGTGAGTGACATGGCTGCTGTCCAGTCAGACCTCAGAGGGGACCACAGAGGGTTGGGTCTCGTTAGGGTTAAAGACATTTTCAGACGTTGATGACCTTCGCTTCATTGTTTTCCTATAAAATCAGTGGTGCAGAGTGGATTGGATCTGTAAATGCCTTTACTGCTTCAATGAAATGCGGCCAATGGCTGCTTTAGGCCTGTCCTTCAGAGTGTAATGGGCAGGTTCTGATGAACTGTGACTCAATTCTAAGCCAGAGATTTCTCAGTACTCTTTTGTAGTTAACAAGGATTTATAATGTCCTTTTTAGTCATTTTGGCCAACAAAAGTTGTGTTTGATTTAAAAATCAGACAATATTAAACAATCAACAGCAAACGTGCTGTTGTTGCCCCTTAAAGGTCTATGTGAATGAATCCATAGACCTGTTGTTCAAGGTCAGAGAGTGCTGTTGGTAGGAAAAATAACGAGAAAATTTGATGCACCATAGACCAAATAATGAACTGCTAGCTACACTAACTGAATCGGACATGGAGAAATTAAACTGAAAGTTAGTTTCTATTCCCCATTCAGGTAGTGGAAGGTACTAGTTCATTATTCGATCTATGTTGCATCAAATTTTCTTGTTTTTCCTATTAACAGCACTCGATGACCTTGAATAACAGTTCTATGGATTGATTCACACCGAACTTCTCCTTTAATTGGTCAGTGAGAGTAATGGTCTGAGACCAAAGACTTTGTATGGAAGACCATTTGGTGTAGTGTAATGAATAATCTGAGATTATTTGGCAGATCTGTTTGATGCAGTGTAATGACCAGAGAGATAGTGTGGAAGCTTCCCTCAGTGTGTTATACTTTACTGTGTGAAAGATTCCCTGAGTGTGTTATACTTGACTTTGTAGAAGATTCTCCCAATGTGTTACACTGACTGTATGTCCTTCCTCAGGAGGGCAAGGCCTACTTTGAGCAGACTGGCGTGGGCCCTCTGCCAGTGGTGCTGTACAACGGCATGCCCTACCAGCGCGAGCAGCTGGACCCGGACGAGATGGAGACGGTCACCATGCAGAAGATCCTGGAGACCACCACCTTCTTCCAGAGGGCCGTCTACCTGGTGAGCCCCTCGCGCAGGCCCGACTGTAACCGTAGCAACATGAGTGAATGATTCTTTAGGAGCATGGGCAGACAATGATGGTCTGCAGAAATGTGTGTAAAAGAAGGACAAACTATTTTGTTTGTTAGTTTTTTTTATTTATTTATTTTTTTTAAAGTAAATATTTGGATTTTTAAAAGGTTTCAAAAGACTTCGTACTATACAAATACATACATACATTGTTTTCTCTCTGTATTCCTCTCTTCCTGCCCACCCTTCTGCCCATCCTTAGGGAGAGCTGGGTAGCAGTCATGATGTGGTGGACTTCATCATGAACCAGCCGAACGTGGTACCGCGCATCAACTCCAGGATCCTCTCCACCAGCAGGCAGTACCTGGACCTCTCCAACACCAGTGAGTCTCTGTTTTACCTTACCTTGTGTGAGAACATACTGGTGACAGCATAGTGCCTAAATGCATTTGTTTGTAGGTATGGACCAATAAATCAGTACACCAAAAACTTAGTTTAACAAGTTTAACACATGATTTGGTTTTGGACTCGCACCCGAGCAAACGTATTAATCTTGGGAGTAGACTGCATCTGTTGTTCTTAACCACTTGCACATTTTGGCCTCTCTAACACCAGTGAGTGTCTGGTTCACCTTGCATACCTGACACACACCTTGGCTAGGAGGTCAGTGGTCGCTCACCTGTCAGGTTAAAGGTCACTATGCCTCTCTGCTTCTATGTGGGCCATGGGTCATCCTGACCATCTAGCTCAGGGACACACACACTTTTGGGGACACGTACCCCTGTGTGTCCCGCTTTTGGGGACACGTATACTTGTGTGTGTGAGGTAAAAAAAAGTATAGTAGCTCAGTGGCACACACACTTTTGGGGACACGTATACTTGTGTGTGTGTGTGTGTGAGGGGGAAAAAAAGTATAGCAGAGGGTATGACATAGAGTAAACTACTCCAAACATCATTTAATGGTAGAGTTGAAGATCTAAGGCCAAGCTTATGACCATGGCTGTTTTTTTTTTCTTTTAATTTAATCTTCAACATTTTTTTTCTTATTTTATTTTTCTTAATCCTTACTTTAAAGTCCCCAGTTCTGAGCTGTCATTGTGACAGCTAGGGTGACGTCAGGGATTAAGGCAAAACTCAGCCTGTGGCACTGATTTAGATGTTTTATTGGCACATCATCGGCAAAATGCCCCATTCGCATTCGCATTGTGCTGGCCTTGGGAGGCAGGATTATGTTCTGCTGAAAGAGCTGTACTGCTGAAGATCCACAGGGGACTGTCCCTTGCATTGTAATGCGGGGCTAATGCATTGTTTGTGGTGTGGGGAGGAAGAAAAGAATAATATGTTTGCGGAGAGGGAAATGGCGAATTACATTGCCCATTTATTCCTGTCTAGAATACAAACCAAGAATACAAATCCATGAATTTTAATACAGACGTTCACTCACAAGCATTTATCTTCCACTGTACTCTATGTAATCACATTAGGCCAACCTAACATCGTAAATGCTCTTACAGTTCTTACTTTTTTTATATAATATTCTCTCATTCTTCTTCTTGCCACAGACAACCACTTCATTGATGACTACCCGCGTTTCGTCTTCCTGGACACTCGAGAGAAGAACACAGCAGTGGCCAACAGCATGAACTACATGACAAAGAAGGGTAAGGCGATAGCCCATACCGATACCCATGTGAAGCCCGTGTGGGCGCCCTTCCCCTTGGTCTACTGGTCGACATAAAGGGAGAATACTTGGCCTCTATGAGAGTCTGATGACAGATTTATGATTCTGTACCCCCTGGCCTCTTCAGCACACACATACTCACACTCAAACTCACGCACTCACACACACACACACACACACACATACAGACACTAACACACACAGAGACACTAACAGACACTGACACACACTAACACACACATGCACACACTAACATGCACAAGCACACACCACACACTAACATGCACATACACACACACAAACATTCATCAATACACAAAAGCATCCATTTCTAACTACATGCCCATACTCTCTCAAACACAGAGAATGAAGATGTTGATAGGGGAAAAACACTGAAGAGTCAGGCTGTAATGTTGCAGTGATTCTTTTTTTTTTTAAACCTATTTTTAAGCAGCACTTTCTCTGCAGTATACGCCCTAAATTACCACCCTTTTATGTTTCATTTTCTCTTGTTTCTCTCTCTCCCTCTCTTTCTCTCTCTCTCCATCTCTCTCTCCCTCTCTCATGCCCCTCTCTGTCTGTGGCACTATTAAAGGCATGTCCTCCAGGGATTCTGCTGGTAACTGCTCCTCTCTTCCCTTCCCTTCCCTCAGCCCTTTAAAGTGCTTGACTCCTCCGGTCTCGTGTGTTTAATCTGACTAATATGAGACGCCCGTGCCGTCCGCAGCCAATGGATTTCATTACGGCTCCGCTGCGTATATGTGGATGCTAATAAACCATGGCCACACTCATCACTTCTGTGTGTGTGTGTGTGTGTGTGTGCGCGCGACCTTGCGCTTGTGTGTGTATGTGTGTGTGTGTATGTGCGCACGCTTGCTTGTGTATGTGTGTGTGTGTGTGTGTGTGTGTGCGCACGCTTGCGCTTGTGTGTGTGTGTGTGTGTGTGTGTGTGTGTGAGCTTGCGCTTGTGTGCCTGTGTGTGTGTATGTGTGTGTGTTTTTACGTGTGTGTTTGTGTTTCTCGGGGTAACTGTCAGTAGTCGGGTTTCCATTCAACTTATTCAGTTATATGTATTCATAGTATTGTGGCTAGATGCACATCGGTGGCCATTTCCATCACCTATTTTTGTACTTACACTCCTCACCGCAGATGGAATTGATATTAGTATCATACAGTATTTAAAATATCCTCATTAACAGCGGTTTTATTGACTTCCTCATAATTTTCGTCTCCTGCTCCTAAAGTGGTTTCATCGGTGTATAGTGTCCCTCAGTAATATGAATTATTTTCATTCATAATCATTTGTTTATTAAGTCTGTTTAGTTTTTAACGCAGTCCTTTCTTCTTTAAGAACCATAATTTCCCACATTTGCAAAGATTTGAGGTATTTCTAAGTGAGGATATTTCATTCGAATGTATTCAAATGCTCATTACCAAGTTGGATGGAAACCCAGTTAGTGTCTACATAAGTGTTTGTGTGTGTGTGTGTGTGTTGCTGTGTGTATGCACAACAGGGAGAGATCTGTAACCTTTTGTGCCTTGCCTATATCTTCCCCTTGTATTAGTACCGTACAAGGGGAAAATGCATGTTTCACCAGAATGAAACTGTTCTCCCTGTACACCTAGTTGTTTGTAGGTCCTGTAAAACAGTGTCTCCTCTGCATTTGGCTGTGGCTCCTCTGCCATTTTTAAGTGTCCTTCCCCTCATTGCTCTCCTGAGTATACAGTATGCCTGTCCTGGCGCACCATGCCTGGATCCCCTCTCCCCTCTCTCGACACACCCTCACGGGATTGGGCCTAAATAAATCGGTGATGACTGGCCTGTCTTTCTCAGTCAGTCATGCACGTCAGCTTGTGCAGCATAGTGTGGGTGGGCGCAATGCTCTGTTTTACAGGAGCAAAGTTCTAACCTAGACCATGTTCAGATCGTCTGTCTATCTGTCAGCTATCCTTGTAAAAGATCGGCAATTTTTGCTCTTTGCTAAAGGAGATTTTTAAACAAACATTAAGATACCTTTAGTTAATTACCAAAGTATGTAGAGAATACTAATAGCTCTTATTGGTGTGGCTAAGATATTTCTAGGTCATTGCATTCAGTTAGGCACCTTCCTAAACAACAACAACAACAAAAAAAAAGCCTCAGACGGGGAAAGTGTCCGTCCATGTGTTTACCACACCTGTTTGCCCCACCTGTCTGCCCCAATCTCATATCTACCATCCATCTCCTCCACCCTCCATCCATCACTCACTCCTGAGCGTGCTAACCAGCTATTAGCATCTTTTATTTTTAGACACACACACACACACACACACCTGATGGCATACTATTTTGTAGTTCTACCTTGTGTAAGTGTTAATTAGGCAAGCAGCAAAACCTCTCTAGACCTGAAGGTTTTACCCCTTATCTACAGTTTGTTTGTGTATTTATTTTCTTCTGTCTAGTTTTTCTGTCGCCGTCATTAATTACCTTGTTGTGTCTTTGCAGACGATGGCATCATCCGGCCGGTGACGTTCTGGGTGGTGGGTGACTTTGATCAGCCCTCAGGCAGACAGCTGCTCTACGACGCCATCAGGCACATGGTAAGACACCCCCACCCCCCCTTTCAAGCTAGGCCCAGCCGATGGCATTTGGGCATCTGTTTTTTGAGAGACCAGGCGAGTTGGGAAGCTGTCCGTTAAATTGGTCTACCTATGGGTTTAACATTGCCTTTGAGGTATTTGATTTCTTCTGTTAAATGTGCCTGTTGGTCTAAATGTCTTTTCATACATTTGCATGTGTGTTTATGTGGAGCACCATAAATTACCATGTAGTATGAAATAAGTCATTCAGAGAGCCTATCTTCAGAAGATGAGGGTCCATAACACATGTGATTAAATCTCTGATCTGCCCCTTTGCTGTGCCCCTGACAGAAAACAAGCAATAATGTGCGACTGGGGATGATCAACAACCCCAGCGAGAATCCGACCAATGAGAGCAGCATAGTGGCTCGTGCCATCTGGGCTGCCATGCAGACCCAGACCGCCAACAACGCCAAGAACTTCATCACCAAGATGGCCAAGGAGGAGACCGCCAAGGCCATCTACGCTGGCACAGACATCGGCGAATTCGCAGTGGGGGTACTAAAATCTCAAATCTCTCATTTGTTCTTAAACAGTGAACACAGTGAATTATTAAACTCGGTTCTTAGTGAACTCGGTGTATTTTTTAACCTTAAATTCAACTGGTCCAGTTTTAAAGCCAAAATGGCTCCTCTTCTGTAAGTTAATGTACAGTATGTGTCCCCTACTAGAAGTTAATGTGTCCCAACTGCTACTATACGTGATGACATGTAGTGTCCAGTATATCAGTAAAGGTTAGGTCTAATCTAAAAAGATTTTTATTAGAGAATTTCATTGCAGTTCTCTATGAGTCCAGGGCTAAGCCTATTCGCTGTAGGTGAAACCAGGGCATGATGTCTAATAGCTGTTCCAATTGGTCTCCTGTGTGAAACGCCGCTGTCCCCTCTCTGTCTGCTGCAGGGCATGGATGTGTCTCTGTTTAAGAGCGCGTTCGACGGGCCCAAGATGGACTTCCTGCTCTCCCACGCGGCCTACTGCAGGGACGTCCTGAAGCTGCAGAAGGGCCAGAGGGCCGTCATTAGCAACGGACGGGTAAGTCAGCGACCAGTGACATTCAAAACGCTTTATAATGAACCAGTACATTAACATTCAAAAACTTGGATCGTGAGTGAGTATATCATCAATGTTGCCATTGGAAAGAAGGTGCAAGTTATACTGTAGGGATATGGATGCACTGATGTCATTAAAATATCACACTTCTCTAATCATAATAATATTAAATTATTCATCTGTTAACATCATGGTCATCATATTGTATGTTTGTCTTTCAGATTATTGGTCCCCTGGAGGAAGGGGAGGTCTTTAATCAGGATGACTTCCTGCTGCTAGAAAGCATCATCTTAAAGACATCTGGAGAGAGAATCAAGAGCAACATCCAGAAACTAGGCGTGGAAGAGGACAGGTATGAGAACCAATCAGCTTCTTGCACTGAGCCAAAAGTGGTGGTCCCACCCCAAAAGTTAAGCAGACGTCTGAATTAAAGTTGTCACCAGCCTGTATTTGCATCTCTTCAGCTTTATGCCAAAGTTTTACTTTAGCATAAAAATTTTGAAAAGTTGCTGAAGTCCCTTTCTGGGTCAGCCTCTGAAGCTCACTACACCCTCGTAACTTCTAAGAAGTGATGCGCCACTCAACTTTTTTTTTTCTTCTTTTTTTTCTTTTTTTTATTTCCTGGAGCAATGCGATTAGGATGTCACACTTTCTCAATGTGTAATCTCAGCGGTAATTACTATCTCTTAATGAAGTGTGTCAGTCTGGTTTAAAAAAAGAATCCATTATGGATGCCGCAGTGTTAGAGTGGGCTCTGAAAGGCGTGTGGGAGAGTGACGAGATGTTAATTATGGCCTTGGTAAAGTTTCATCCTGCCAATGCCTGCTTGCCAATTAGCAAGGTGGCACTTTAGGTGGCATCGCATGTCTATCTTCACTGCCATCTGCCATCGACGCCAAAGCGTGTGAGGTCGAGACCTTACCTGCGTTACACACCCAGATCCCTAAATTGGAGTCTGTATTTAGGGCCCTGACTGCAGGTGTGTAGCCAGAAATAATAAAAATAGGTGGGCCCAGAAAAAAAAAAAATCAGGTGGGCGGTGAGTCCAAAATGCATAAGTTAACTGTTATGACCTAAACAGTCAATCAGACAAAAAGGAGCCTTGTAATTGGGTGGGCCTGATTGACAAGTGGGCGGGCACAGCCCTCCCCAGGGCATGTGTGGCTATGCCTGTGCAAGATTGTACCCTGTTAAATGTGAGTTTCTCTGCAGTTCTGCTTTGGTCAAGCTGATGTATATTTCTGAACATTTTCTTTTTTACTTTTTTCTCACCCTTCCTTTATTTTTATCTCTCCCTCCTCTGCCACTTCCTTCTTTGATCCATCCCTCCTTCCCACTCTTTTTTTTATCTTTTTGCCCCGGTCTATCTTGTCTCAACTCCTTTCTCTTATCTTCCTCCTTCTCTCCCTCCCCCTATCTTTTTCTCTCTACCTCATTTTCATCTCTCTATCCCTCTCTCTCTCTTTCTCTCTCTTTCTCTCTCTCTCTCTCTCTCTCTCTCTCACTCTCTTTGTCTCTGTCTCTGTCTGTCTCTCTCTCTCTCCACCCTCCCCCTCTCTATCTCTCTGTCTCTCCCTCTCTATCTCTCTGTCTCTCCCTCTCTCTATCCCTCTCTCTCCCTCCCTCTCTCTGTCTCTGTCTCTCTCAGGGCCAGTGATCTGGTGATGAAGGTGGATGCCCTGCTGTCGTCGCAGCCTAAGGGCGAGGCCAGGATTGAGTATGGCTTTGCTGATGACAGATACAGGTAGAGTCCTGCTGGAGGGCACCTCTGGGGGCACTTAAGGGGATAAGAGAGTGGAGTGCGCTAAGTCCTGATCATACCCCATGTCCTCACTTCAACTCCAGTCCACCCTCCTCAGGTCATCTGCTGATACCATCACATAGTTCTGCCAGTCTTTTTCCACTGTCTTTTTTCGTTTGTTTGTTTTGTTTTGTTTTTGTTTTGTTGTGCCCTCTTTTTCTTCAGGTATTTTGGTTGCAGTTTTTTGTTGTTGTTTGTTTTTTATTTGTAATTTTTACCCTCATTTTTTTATGCTCACGTCCGGGTAGTTCATTTGTAAAGTGACACTAAGACAGTACAAGTCTCTTATCTGGACCCTACGTTTTCTCACTCATCTCTCTGCTGCCCTTAGTGCTGTGAAGATCAGGCCCAAGGAGGCGGAAGTCTACTTTGACATCGTGGCCGTGGTAGACCCTGTCACCAGAGATGCTCAGAAACTGGCCCCTCTACTACTGGTAAGGTCAACGGCATCCTACCATTTTGATAGGATTTTTTTTTGACAATAAAAGTTCTAAAGAATTCTAGGGTGCTTTGAATCTGATGTGGAATTTTAGAATCTTACATTGTCATAGAATACATGCTTTTTGGAACATTGAAATTCTCAGCCTTAAATGTGAAACTCACTCACTATTTTTGACAGTTTTTTTTTTGACAGTAAATTAATGATTTTCAGGGATAAGAGAAGTTGCTATTTCATTGCCAACGAGACAGGCTAAAAATAGAATATCAGTCTGAGAGAGGATATAATAACTATCAGTAAGAATGAGGCAGCAGGCAGTCTTTTTGTAAGTCGCTCTGGATAAAAGCGCTTGCTAAGTGTAATGTAATGTAAATAATGTAATGTGAAGCAGGAATGTTCAGAGTAGCAGAAATGTTAAGAACAACCTCTGTTACCAGTGGCTTCTATAGAATTGCCTGACTCTTTCTCTATCTTTCCTCCATCCCCAGGTGCTGAAACAGCTGGTCAATGTGAACTTGCGCGTCTTCATGAACTGCCAGGCACGGCTCTCCGACATGCCGCTTAAGAGGTGAGTCTCCACCCGCTTGCTACAGCACCCGGCAACAGTTGTTGGTGAAGTCCCGGCATGGTTGATTGGAAATAATCCATCATCTTTAAAATTCAAGTCATACCTAAGCAGGGCTAGAGTACTGGCTTCTTGGGGTGTGCACAATGTTTTCTCTATGTTGGATCTGTTCAACCTACGTGTTTGTACATACAGTAGCATTGGGGTTGAAACAGGACTGCCAAAAACAGGGGCCATGAAAATGTTCGATGTATGAAACATGAATGAGAGTTTGAAGTTTAAGTACACGGCACAAATTTGAAGTATAAGTACACAGCACAGATTTCAGACAGCAGTTGGATTTTAGGTGGGATGAACTGACCTGCCTTGATTTCCACATGTGTAAAGGTGCCACCTCCAAAAAGTGTTTGCAGAATTAGCATGCAGAATCATGTGTTTTATGTCTCTTCTACGTGACATGGAAGACAAAAATCAGTGCAAACTGCCAGTTTAGAAGTGAAGATTTCCCAATCAAAGCCCCAAACCACAGTAGAAAGCCATTCTTAGACTCTCTCTAACCAGCGTCTAAGCACTGTCTGTCCATCTTAAAGCTCTGTTTATCTCACCACAATGGCTACTTCTGGACTTTGGAAAGCCACACACACACTAGTTCTTACCACCATCTTGGCTCTGGTCTGTCTGAGGTGCACTTTTGTCCAAGTGTCTCTGTCTTTTCTACTTCCTCCATTTGTTTTCTTTGTTTAGTTCTTTTGTTAATTCATGTACCCCACCTGGAAAAAAAAAACTTTGGTGCAACTCCTGTTGTTTTTGGATGTGCTATGCAACTATAGTGGCCTGACTTAGTCTTTGCTCTCTCTTGTGCATTATGGCTTCTGTCATTATCATTAAAAGCCACACATGATGGCGCTACTGGCCACCATTTTGGCTCTTCTTCCCATGATGGCGTTATCCCTGTTTCCCAATTCCCCCAATGAAACCTCATACTCTGACACATTTCTCACCGCCATGTTGGCTCTGCCTCTGTTGCCCCTCTGCCATGTGTCCCCAGCTTCTACCGGTACGTGCTCGAGCCACAGCTGAACTTCCAGGCGGACAACAGCCTATCGCAGGGCCCCATGGCCAAGTTCCTGGACATGCCCCAGACCCCTCTCTTCACCCTCAACCTCAACACCCCCGAGAGCTGGATGGTGGAGTCGGTGGGCACACGCTACGACCTGGATAACATCTACCTGGAGGAGGTGAGCACACCTTGCTGCCTTGTGTTTTTTACCTGCCGAACTGTTGAAGCACTTTGAGCTACATCTTGTATGAATTGTGCTATAAAAATACAGTTTATTATTATTATTACGCCATGCAACCCAACTGCCATCTTAAGCAGGCTGGGACGAGTGAGGATCAGTGTAAACATGTGCAGTGGGTTTTATAGTTGCTATTGTTATTGGGGTAGATTTGGTTTGTGTTTTGATGATTACATATTTATGTATGTATGTATGTATGTATGTGTGTGTGTTTGTGTTGTGTTTGCTCTTTGTGTGTGCGTCTGTGTGTTTGTCTGTGTGTTTTGTTTGCTCTTTGTGTGTGTGTTTGTGTGTGTGTTTTGTTTGCTCTTTGTGTGTGTTTGTGTGTGTGTTTGCTCTTTGTGTGTGTGCGTGCCTGTGTGCGTGCCTGTGTGCGTGCCTGTGTGTGTGTGCGTGCCTGTGTGTGTGTGTGTGTGTGTGTGTGTGTGTGTGTGTGTGTGTGTGTGTGTCCCCTGTATCCTCCTCCTCCTCCTCCGTAGGTGGACAGCGTGGTGCCTGCGGAGTATGAGCTGGAGTACCTGCTGCTGGAGGGCCACTGTTTCGACGTGAGCACGGGGCAGCCCCCCCGCGGCCTGCAGTTCACCCTGGGCACCGCCTCCAACCCCGTCATCGTGGACACCATAGTCATGGCCAACCTGGTGAGAAACGCATCTGAGCATCCGTAACTTAAATAAGAGCTACACCAAAAAGAAGAAAAAACAGTAGAGGAGAGGTCCACACATTTCAGCTCCCTTTTTGTCACTTTCATTCATGTTCCTCACCCAAGCAATGTTTCGAGCCAACTGCTCTTCATCTCTGCTAAGCCTCTGCCCAGCTGCCCTATAGCCTGCACTGACTGATTCTTACAGTCAGTGTTTCTCATACATACTGACGTTTAAGCCATTCACTTTTGTCTGCATTACTTTTAATTAGTTCCGCTAATAAAAAAAATCAGGATAAATTAATTCAAATCTGCTTTGGTGTAGAAAAAATGTGACATGTGACAAAACATGAACCCGCTGGCACACACAGGCACACAAGCACACACCCACACAGTGAAAGATGCTGTGTCTGTGTGTCACTCAGAAATAGTTATAAATTAGCTACAAAATGACAAAGATGTCAGCTATTACTGGAGTTTAAGACTATCAGAAACATCTAATTCATTCTTCTGTATTTACAAAAAAATCTGATTTCGTGTAAAACCACTGCCATGAATAATTCCTCTGAACATAGGAAGAGGGCACACACATCTGTAATTTAAGTAGGTGCTGACCCAAAAAACAACTAAAGAAATCCAAGACAGAGAGGAGAGGTCCGCAAACCTCAGCTCCCTTTTTCCACTTCCCACTACATGTTTCTCACCCAAGCAACATTTTGAGACCAGGGCAGCTATGGCCCAGTTGGTTTTGGGATTGGAGGGTCGCACGTTCGAATTTCTTTCCAGTAGGAAGGATGTGGGTGGGGCAGTAAACAACCAGTGCTCTCTTGCACCCTCATCCATGGCTAAAGTACCTTTGAGCAAGGCATCTAACCCCACATTGCTCCAGGGACTGTAACTGAAATCTGTACCTAAATAACTGTAAGTCGCTCAGGATAAAAGCGTCGGCTAAGTGTAATGTAATGTAACTGCTCTTCATCAGGCTACCTCTGCTGTTCCTCTGCCCAGCTCCCCATAGCCTGCACTGACAGATTATCTGACAGTGATGCTTCGGCCTCTCTCTTAATGTGTTCATTTAACACTCATGGCCTATTAAAAGCATTAATGCTCCATCACACACACCACAGGCTCTTCACAAGATGCTGTTGTCAGGTTTAGGAAGGCTCCCTTTAATGTAGCAGCTTAATGGGTGTGTGTGGTTGTATTTGTTTGTGTGTGTGCACGCGTGCGTGCATATTTGTGTGTGTATGTGTGTGTGTGTGTGTTTGTGTGTACTGATGTTACTCCGATTCTCTCCACTCTCTTAGGGCTACTTCCAGCTAAAGGCCAACCCAGGTGCCTGGGTGCTGAAACTTCGCAAGGGCAGATCTGAGGACATCTACAAAATCTACAGGTACTCACACTCACAAAGTAGTTTGTCTGTCTGTGTCCTTTGGTCTGTGTG
>CM059265.1:38277112-38294612 GCA_030347295.1 Setipinna tenuifilis
AGACACACTTTAAGTGCACAACAGGCCAGACTTTCAAGTAGCTAGTCTTACCAGTAGACATGAAGAGGTAGATGGAATGAATTTGCTCTCGGAAGAGCTCCGTGCCCATTTTCATACTTATGTGCATAAGTAGAAGATAAATGCCTATTTTGCTGTAAAGAAGTTGAAGGTGTTGAAATCTTCTAAAAATAGCAGCGGTGCTAAATGCTGTGTGTGTGTTTGTGTGTTTGTGTGTGTGTGTGTGTGTGTGTGTTTGTGTGTGTGTGTGTGTGTGTGTGTGTGTGTGTGTGTGTGTGTGTGTATGTGTGTGTGTGTGTCCCTCTGTGCTGCAGGTCCAGAAAAAGCCAGACAAGATGAACGAGGAGCTCCTGAGTGATGGCACCCAGGAGAATGACTCGGGATTCTGGGAGTCTCTCACGCGGTACGCCATGCGGCTCCGGCCTTACATTCCCCATTACATTCTCTATGACTTTGTTTCTCTGTTCTGCCAGGGAACTGGGTTTTGTGTTTTCACACATAGTGATTACTTGTATACCTTTGGGGGTTTGTGTGCCTGAATTTCAAAGGGTACTAGGACCATCAAACTGAAATGTTGACCTGTGTGCACAGTTCGTGTGCAGAGTTCAGCCAATCAAATCATTGCTTAAGGAGCCTTAAGGAAAAATGTGTAACTTTGATTGGCTGGTGGGCTCACACATGAACTATTTGCCCTCGTTTTGTTTTGTGCTTGAACATGGTCCTCTGTTTCTTTTGTTGTCCATCAACACTGGAGGGAGATGGAAGCAGCACTTGCTGACATTTCAAACTGACACGCATCTTTTTCTCACTCACATCTCAAACTGTTTTATTTCCACAGTGGCTTCACCGGCGGGAGCAAGACAGACGAGAGCAAGCAGGAGAAGGACGACGTCATCAACATCTTCTCGGTGGCCTCGGGCCACCTGTATGAGCGCTTCCTCAGGTGAGTCCACACAAAGGGGCGACTGTCTCCCCCCTCGGGGGGGGGGCATAGGGGTGCTAAACACACCTTTTAGTTTGACAAAAGGGATACAGAGTGACACCTGAAGATATCATTGATTGAACAGCGGCACCCTAAGGCTGAGACACTGGGAGAACCAAACAGATAGGGAAAGTTAACCTTAATTTTTGGTGAAAATGCCAATCCTCGAGGCCGCCGTGATATTTCAGTGGGGAAGGAGGAAAGTTAGTCTTGGCTGTACCGCGACCTCGGTGACACGGTGACATTCTCCGACATTTCGCTGCAATGCTCAAGAGTTCGTTTCGGGATTGGGGCAGGCTCTGTTTTTGGGGTCCCCAGTGCGATTCTGCAAGAGGGGAGGGGGGGGTGATCTTTGGAAGTGCCTCTTCCTGTCAGCCCCAATACCATTCTTGCTGATTGTGTTAAATTGGTTTGAAGGTCAGAGAGATGGCAAGGCGCCAAGAGTTGGGTGATCATGAAGGGGTGGCGTTTGGGGTGGGGGTGGGGGTTGTGGGGGGGGGGGTTGTTTGAGGGTTAGCAAAGGACAGGGAAAGCGCTTAAATCCCCCTTAAAGTCAAGTCAAGCTTATTGGTTGTAGCGCACACAACAATATAAAAGCATAAGAAATAAAATAAGTATGAGGTAAATAAAAGACATAGTAAATAAAAGCAAAGAACAATTTGAAAAAGCATAAAAGATAAAATAGATAAAATAATAAATGATTTAAAGGCAAATCACTAGCAGAAAGCATCCGAGAGCAGTTTGATCTTGAGTCTAGATTTAAAAACTTCCAACAGTAGGAGCATTTTTGATGTCTTCTGAAAGTCACCGCTTTAGATCCGGCAGAACTGACGAGGCTCCGTCTGATCTGTCTCTCTCTCTCTCTGCAGGATCATGATGCTCTCTGTGCTGAAACACACCAAGACACCCGTCAAGTTCTGGTTCCTGAAGAACTACCTGTCTCCAACGTTCAAGGCAAGTAACTGCTGACACCTGCTGACAGCGTGATTGGAGAGACAACAGTGGGTCTTCATTAACACAGTGATGTCATGTCATCGAGTGATTCTGTTCTGTCTGCAATGCTAACCTCCCAAGTCAGTAATTAGCTTGATGATGAAAAACTGATGCTACACTGAAGGAAAGTGAGAGTAAGTGTTTCAGGGGTGCAGCAATAACAGGAAATGATGTAACGTGTCTACACAACTCTTTAGCTCAGTGTTTTCCACACCATAAATCAGTCATATATGCTGCTTCTTTTTTCTTTGTTTGTTTGTTTCTTTATTTGTTTGTTTGTTTCTTTTTTTTTTCTCTCTTTATTTTTGTTTTTTTCTTTGTTTCTTCCTCCCAGTCTTTGTGCAGCTCTTCTCACTCCATCATGCTTTCTTCACCCTTTTTATCTCTCCCTGTCCACCCTCCCCCTCTCTTCTCCCTCTCCATCACCCTCTTCTTCTCTCCCTCCAGCGCCCCCTCTCTTCTTCTCCCTCTCTCCATCATCACCCCTGTAATCACCTCTCTCTCTCTCTCTCATTCTGCCTGATGTAGGAGTTCATCCCCTACATGGCGGAGGAGTATGGCTTCCAGTACGAGCTGATCCAGTACAAGTGGCCCCGCTGGCTGCACCAGCAGTCCGAGAAGCAGCGCATCATCTGGGGCTACAAGATCCTCTTCCTGGACGTGCTCTTCCCGTTGGCCGTCGACAAGATCCTGTTCGTCGACGCAGACCAGGTACCACTCGAGATGCACCTCGGCCAGTGCCAAGGTGTCTGGTTGAAGTGGAGAACCAGGTGGTTGTTTGATGGGTTTAGATAACCGTGTTCTCTGACGGTCAAAGGAGCTAAGTTAGTCAAAGGAGCTAAGTGTTTTCTGACGGTCAAAGGAGCTAAGTTGTAAGCAACTGGACTTCATTTAGTAGCTTGAAGACGTTTCACGTTTCATCCAAAAGGAACTGAAGAAGCCTTTCAGATGAAAGGTGAAACATCTTCAAGCTACTAAATGAGGTCCAGGTGCTTACAACTTAGCTCCTTTGACCGTCAGAAAACACTTAGCTCCTTTGACTAACTTAGCTCCTTTGACCGTCAGAAAACACTTAGCTCCTTTGACTAACTTAGCTCCTTTGACTAACATGACCTAGATGAATGGGAATCTTCACAGACATGGTGTACTCTGACCAGCATCAGGACCACATCACTGCTCACATATTGCCAGCTCCACAGCTGGAGCCCAGTACAGTACAGTACAGGGCCGGAGGTGTCATCTGCTCTGCCCTACTGCCCTCTAGTGGAGCTATGCGGTATGGGTGTTTTTGCTTTAGCAAGAGGAGTAGCAGCCTGCCTGCTCAAAAAGGCCCATGATGGTATAAGCCACGATTGTTATTTGCTTTAGACTGCTGCCATCTCGTGGTGCTGTACAGTACGGGAGGCTTTGTTGTGGTGGTGATCAGTGCCCTCTTGTGGTGTTATGTGTTACGGTGTTTTTAGTGTGATAAGGATGAGTAATGATAAATTTAGAATTTTACAATTGATAGTGTTAAATAGGGGGAAAAGTTCAAATTGTTATGACATGTCATCTACATATCTACTAACTAGTGTGCATTGGTAGGCCTAGGGGCAGCAAAAAAAAGTTTAAAGTTGCAGTATAGAGGTGAAAAATGTTTAAATAACAGGTTACTACCACATATGGACATTGTTTTTCTTGTAAAAGACACAAAAGTCTTTACTTACTGTTCATATGTATTGAATCATAAGGACATGGTTATAAGTTTACTGTTCTACGATTGTGAAGTAACCTGGCAAAGCAACCTGACGAAGGTCTATGACCAAAACATTGTAAAGTACATAAATCTTGCTTGCGAAATGGGTAGTGTGCAGGAGTTCTTATTTCCTCAACTTAGATCATAGTCATCTCCAACGCACCTGTCTTCTCTAGAGGTGCGCAAGGGTCAGATTTTGATCTTTTTTTGATCAAAGATGTGATTGTGAAGTAAAGACCTGCCTCCCCTCCCGTCCTCAGATAGTGCGCACGGACCTGAAGGAGCTGCGTGACTTTGACCTGGAGGGGGCGCCGTACGGCTACACGCCCTTCTGTGACAGCAGGCGGGAGATGGACGGGTACCGCTTCTGGAAGTCGGGCTACTGGGCCAGCCACCTGGCGGGACGCAAGTACCACATCAGGTAGGTAAACAGAACCCTATCGCACAGGTGGAGAGGAGTTACTCAGGATCAGTGGTATTGCACCTGTACACACTTGGTGTGGGTCCATGTGATCTAAGTGTGTGCGTGTGTGTGCGTGTGTGTGTGTGTGTGTGTGTGTGTGTGTGTGTGTACCCATCAGTCTTGTCCAATCACTTACACCAAAGTTAAATGAACAGAACTTTATCCCCACTAAGCTGTTTAGGGCACCATTGTGCATTTATCTATTGAGAGTGTGAGTGTATGTGTGTGACTCCTCCTCCTGTATGGTGCGTGCGTGTGTGTGTGTGTATGTGTGGCATTTAAATGTGTTCATTAGTGTGGAATCGGTGGCATTTTGGAGGGTGCATTGTAAGACCTTTGGCTGTGTAGAAAACGTCCCTTTTGGCTCAACTTCATTTCCTAGGTTGTGTGAGTGTGTGTGTGAGTGTGTGTGAGTGTGTGTGCGCCCTGCTAAAACACTCTCTGCTCATTATCGTGTTTACATGCCCCTAAGTGGAGGTCTGGGCCACAAGTAATGGCTTCCTTAGGACACATTTGGACACCAGCACAGGGCTTTTGTCTCACACTGGCTCACCCACATACACTACATACAGTTGTGTTTTACACGTCGCTGCAGAGAAGAAGCACTTGCACTTTGCTGCTGGACCTCAGATTATTGATAAACTCAATGGCCATTGAAACTCTGCCAGTTACAATGTAGGCCTGTCATTAAGTTTAGGGGTTGGAGATGATGTAAGTTAACAAGATGTTTAAATTGAAATTCAAGTTGAATTCAGTGGAGATAGAGTAGAGATACTGTATTTTAAGAGAATTAAGGGGAAATTTAGTCTGAAATCTATCTGTCCTTTGGACCTTCCACAGAATCCTGTAGTCCCCTAGCAGAATGGGCATAGGTATTGAGCTGGCATTTAGACTGCACATGTTTATACTAACACACACACACACACACACACACACACACACACACACATTCACGTATGCACGCGCGCACACACACACACACAAAACACACACACACACACACACACACTCATACTCATACTCATACAAGCACACACACACACGCGCACGCACACGCATATGCACGCACGCACACACACACACACACGCATGCACACACACACACACTATACTGGCCCTTACATGACTGCTGAGTTTATGTGTGTGTGTGTGTGTGGGGGGGGTGGTATCACACACACACATGCACACACACCATACTGGCCCTCACATGACTCCTGTACAGGGGAACCCTGTGGACCTTGAGCGGAGTCTGTACCGGGGGGCTGGGGAGAGGGGAGGTATTGCTGGGGGGGGGGTTGGGTCTGAGAGAGGAGAGGGCATCACATTGACATTTACACTGCTGCTGTAGCCAGCTGAAATAAATGGCCACCCCTGACCAAGATCACCTTCCTCAGAAGCAGCAAAGTTTTATAGGCCCACTCTTAACGAAGGGGACCAAAAGAAATCACTTTTCAATGAACGCTAATAGGCGAGACTATATTGATTTTTATAAGCCTTTGAGGTACTTTGTGTTATAGACTAGCCATAATACTGTACTGTGCTGCCCTGTGTTATGCCATTGCTAAGCCAAATATTGTACCATAGCTAATTATTCTTTATGACCACTACATGAGTGCTTTATTTAAGTACACCTAATCGTATAATCATGTATTTAACTGTTCCTTGTCCAGCAATTACACATTCGTACATACTTTAGTTTATTATACTACAGTTAATGATGACAGTACATTTAAAGTATTTCATATGAAATGCCTTATTGCCTGTCTCTGATCTCATATATCTCTGTTTCCCTTGGTCTCTCTCTGTCTCTCTCTCTATCTCTCTCTCTGTCTCTGTCTCTGTCTCTCCCTCTCCCTCCCTCCCTCTCCCTCCCTCTCTCTCCCTCTCTTTCCCTCTCTCCCTCTCTGTCTGTCTGTCTGTCTGTAACAGTGCCCTGTATGTGGTGGACCTAAAGAAGTTCCGTAAGATTGCGGCAGGTGACCGGCTGAGGGGCCAGTATCAGGGTCTCAGCCAGGACCCCAACAGCCTCTCCAACCTGGACCAGGTGAGCAGGCACTGCACTCACCTAATGGCCCGGTCAGACTATACGATTTTTTTGTCGTTCACGATTGTCGTTTACGATCTACCATGTCACACTATACGATTTTAGAACCATAAAAAACTCATCGTTTGCGTCGGCTGTTGTCATAGCAGCAGCTGTCAACAAAAGGCCAGGTATCATACTTTTCATGACAACGTCATCCGACTCCCGACAAAATTCTGACATGCCGGTCTTTTTGTCGGGCTGTCTTAGAATGTCGCAAACGACAAATTGAAAGTCGTGAAGCATGTCACATTAATGTTCGATGTCGTGCCCGACTGTTAAAAATCGGATACGATGGTCGGTTACAACAAATTCGGGGCAAAATCGGGCTGAAATCGTATAGTCTGACCGGCCCATAACTCTTACCCGTCAGCCACGTCAGACAGACAGGCGCGTAGGCCAAAGGCCTCCGAATAATAGCACAGCACTCTCATGTACCACATACAGTTACAGCTGCAAGAGGTAGCTGTAGCTTTAACCATACTCAGTGGAACTAGCTAGACCAGATGGGAGAGTACTATGCACATTCAGAAATATTAGACAATGCCCACCATAACCAGTTGGATTAGTGTAGGCTACAGATGTGCACAGATGTCAAGATAACTATTTAGACTATTTAGATAAATTCTCTGTGCACTGGTTTTCATAGCACTGACACTTGTGTTCAGTAACATCACTGAATCATGGTGTTCGTCATTAACAAACAAAGAGGCCTGGTGTGGGCATATTTCAACACATCCCTAAGGTGGAAACTGTTGTTGTCAGGTGTTTGCGGTTTAAATAAGTCGTTGTGATTGGATAGTATGTACATGCTAAAACGATTGGGCTTAAAGGGAACTTTTCTGGTTTTCTGGTTTTGGCTCTGAAGAAGACGCAGTGTCGTCGAAACGTCAGTCGTGTTGTTTTTGCACCATTAAAACTTTGGAAACGGAGTGCTCCAGTCTTGCTCCTTTTTCCATAATACGGAACTTTTCTGGTGTGCTGGAAGATGACTTTGTTTGTTAGCCAAAATAATTAAAGTATTTCCTACGCGCCGACAAACATGTTCTAACCTGGCTCCTGTCTGCCATCTGTATTACAAGTAGTTTTCTGTGAATGTTTGTGTTGTGTCTGTGAATGTTTGTGTCGTGTGTGAATGTTTGTGTCGTGTGTGAATGTTTGTGTCGTGTGTGAATGTTTGTGTCGTGTGTGAATGCTTGTGTTGTGTGTGAATGCTTGTGTTGTGTGTGAATGTTTATGTTGTATGTATGTGAATGTTTGTGTTGTATGTATGTGAATGTTTGTGTCGTGTGTGCATGTTTGTGTTGTGTGTGAATGTTTGTGTTGTGTGTGCATATTTGTGTTGTGTGTGAATGTTTGTGTTGTGTGTGCATGTTTGTGTTGTATGTATGTGAATGTTTGTGTCGTGTGTGCATGTTTGTGTTGTATGTATGTGAATGTTTGTGTTGTGTGTGCATATTTGTGTTGTGTGTGAATGTTTGTGTTGTGTGTGCATGTTTGTGTCGTGTGTGCATATTTGTGTCGTGTGTGCATGTTTGTGTTGTGTGTGAATGTTTGTGTTGTGTGTGAATGTCTGTGTCATGTGTGCATGTTTGTGTTTGTGTGTGAATGTTTGTGGTTTTATGTAAATATTTGTGTTGTGTGTGAATGTTTGTGGTTTTATGTAAATATTTGGTGTTGTATGTGGATATTTGTGTTGTACGTGGCCTAAAACATTAAGATTTTTGAGAGGTTTGCCCCTGTCCTGATGTGAGCTCTCCCCCCGTGTGATTGGCTAGGACCTGCCCAACAACATGATCCACCAGGTGCCCATAAAGTCCCTCCCGCAGGAGTGGCTGTGGTGCGAGACCTGGTGTGACGACACGACCAAGAAGAAGGCCAAGACTATCGATCTGGTGGGTGGCTGGCAAAAGGCCTTGCGTCTCTTCTCTTCTCTTCTCTTCTCTTCTTTTTTCTCCTCTTCTGCCTCTCCCGTCTGTTCTCCTCTCCTCTCTTCTTTCTCCCCTCCTGCCCTCCTCTTCTCTTCTTTTCTCTCTGCTTCTGCCTTTCTACTGTGTTCTCCACTCTTCTCTTTTTTCCTTCCCTCCTCTCTCCTGTTCCCCTCTTATCTCTTCTCTTCTCTGCTCTCCTGCCTTTCTCCCATCTGTTTTCCTCTCTACTCTTTTTTTTCCCCTCGTCTCTCCTCTTCCCTTCTTCTCTCCTCTTCCCTTCTTTTCTCCTCTCTCTTTCCTCCCATCATCTCCTTTCCTATCCTCTCTCTTTCTCGTCCTCTCTTCCCTGCAACTCCCTAGTCAGGTACAGTAGATGAGTAAATGGATGAAATCTGTTTTGAGACAAGTGCATGGCTAGAACCAACTCATGGCAGGATTTTTATTTTTCGGAAGCAAATGTTTTCTACCGTGAAATGATAACTTCAAACATTCTTTTGAAAGAATTAGCCATACACTTTGCAGTCATTCTGGGTTTGACTAGGCCATACATTTTATTTTCCATTATGAATTTTCACTAGCTGACCCTCAGCAAGGTAACACAATCAAGTATAGGCCCCAGTGTAATATCAACCCCTCAGTGGAGGAGCATCTGTCTGAATATAACGCCTCCTTCATTCTACCCCCACTAGTGTAATAACCCTCTGACCATTTTACCCTTTTCAGTGTTTTCTTTTGAAAGAATTAGCCATACACTTTGCAGTCATTCTGGGTGTGACTAGGCTGTACAGTTCATTTTCCATTATAAGTTATCAGTTGTAACTTAAAAAAAAAAACCCTGCCTGACCCTCGGCAAGGTAACACAATCAAGTGTAGATCCCAGTGTAATATCAACCTCTGACTGGAGTAGCATACCAGTGTCTTTATTCTACCCCCTCCAGTGTAATAACCCCCAGACTATTCTACCCTCTCCAGTGTAATAACCCCCAGACTATTCTACCCTCTCCAGTGTAATAACCCCCAGACTATTCTACCCTCTCCAGTGCAATAACCCCCTGACTATTCTACCCCCTCCAGTGCAATAACCCCCAGACCAAAGAGCCCAAGCTGCAGGCAGCGGTGCGCATTGTGGGCGAATGGAGCGACTACGACCAGGAGGTGAAGCGCATCTACAGGAAGTTCCAGAAGGAGAAGGAGGGCGGAGGGAGCACCACAGATACAGACAGCACCACAGACAGCACCACACACACAGGTGGGTCCACACACATACACACACAAACACACACACACACACAGGTGGGTCCACACACACATACACACACAAACACACACACACACACACACACACACACACACAGGTGGGTACACACACACACATACACACACAAACACACACACACACACAGGTGGGTCCACACACACACATATACACACACACACACACACACTGCCTGACAGAAATTTTCAAGGCTCTGAAAGAGATGGTTATACTAACTACTGTCTTCCCATCTTCCTATGTCTTTTTCTCTTTCTTTTGTTTATTCCATATCTCTCTTTCTCCCAACCCATCTCTTTTTCTCTCTCTCTCTGTCTTTCTCTCTCTCTCTTACAGGTTTTGACCCGCACATTGAACTGTGAGTGCAGCTCTTACAGTTGGGGAAGGCTCGACTCTGTTTAAAGAGTTGTGTTGTGTTTTGTTTTTGTTTATTTGTTTTTAACAGAAGCCAATTCTTTTGAAACATGGCTGCTATTTGTGCTGAGAGACTTGATCCAAAAAAAAAAAAAAGAACATCAACTATCCGTCTTTGGTTTGGTGACTGGCTGAGGTCTGAGGTAATGCAGTGGTGTAGGTTGGTGAGTGGGGTGTTGGCGGCGTCTGTTGGAGGTCATAGTTCACATCAGGAAAGTTGGTCACACGCCACTGGTGTATCCCATACTCTCTCTCTGTTAGAGTTCTTGACTTGAATGGATGACCTGATAATGGATACACACACACACACATACAAATACCTACATACTTGCACACTCGTGGCACACACACACACACACACACACACACATTTACATACAGAAATGCATTGGTATCTGTACTAATCTGACGTGCGCACGCACACACCCTCCAAAATGCCACCGATTCTTCATGAACACATTTAAATGGCCCTCATACACGCACCACACAAAAACACACACACACACACAGAAATGCATTGGTATATATCAAACCTAACGTCATGGCATCATTCATGTGGAATACCTGTTTGGGTCTTTTTTTTTTTCGCCTTTGCTGGTTTTTTGTTTGTTTTTTTCTCTTGCTCTTCATTCGTGTGTTTCCCTGTAGCACTTTTGTGTTCCCTCCCAAACTCAAAACTATTGTAAGGGAACAAAACCTGTTAGTGAGTTTAAAATAGCTCAGAAAAACATCACCACCTTGACACTTAAAATGCTCCGTACATTAAAAATGTGATATGGAGATTCATTTGCTGTACACCGTGAAGTGATTTTTGTTGATTAATTGGCCATCAATAAGAATAGTCTTGTTGTGGCATTCACCCTTTCTAAGTGTGTCTGTGTGTGTGAATGTGTGTGTGTGTGTGTGTAGGCAAGAGAGAGAATATGTTGGGACCATGAATTAGAAGCCAAACAGGCCTGCATCTCTTCATCACCTCATACAGTCAGAGCTTGTGTGTGTGTGTGTGTGTGTGTGTGTGTGTGTGTGCGTGCGTGCGTGCGTGCGTGCGTGCGTGCGTGCGTGCGTGCGTGCGTGTGTGCGTGTGTGTTGCTGGCATGTCTTTCAGACTTTAAAAGAGAAACAATTAGCACATGTAGTTTTTGTCGTCGTTTGTTTTTGACACATGAGCAGAAACACTGGCCCAGCTCCTTACTCTAAGCCCCTCATATAGAATAGTGTTAGACTCAGGGAGGACTGCACAGGCCTGTCTGCCACCTACAGGAAGGGGGTGTTGTGTGTGTGTGTGTGTGTGTGTGTGTGTGTGTGTGTGTGTGTGTGTGTGTGTATACGCATGCATGAGGGTGTATGTGTGTTTCTGGGAGAGAGCAATTAACACTCTTCCTTAATCAATCAGATGTTTCTCAGACACACATGCAAGTTGGGTGTGGATGGTTTGATGTAATACCACTATTGAAGCCCATGTCAAATGCCACTATTGCCCCCACCCACCACCACCAACCCACCCCCACCCACACCGAGCCCCCCCTGTTTTAGGATTCAGAGGGTTAAGGCCAGATATAGGACTGAGGACATTGCACAGTGCAGGGTGGGGTATTTTAGATGAGGTATGTGTCATTGTGGAGTAAAAGCACAGTCCAGAGCCACTGCAGCTCACGCACAGCTGAAGAGAAAGGGCTCCTATAGGCCCTCTTGTAGGTCACATGACACGTCAGTGTGGATCAGTCTGTCCAATCGGTGGTGGTTGCTGTGTTGTTCCTACTGACCCTGGTTAGCAGGGTTTGTGTTTTTCCGATAATGTCAGTCTCTGCATTGTCTCCCTCTACTGGTACTCGTCAGAATTACAGGAGAGACAGTAACCCAGGTGGTTTAGAGATGGTCAGTCTTTTCTCACAAGGGGGGAGGCATGCTGGTCATGATTTCTGATGTCATTTTCACTTTTACCGTCATTAGAACCAGACATAAAATCATGGGAATTCTGTAACTGAAACCGGTTTTCAGCACAAGGACCCTCCTGTACAGCCCAGCCCCCACATCCAGAGCTGTAACCTGTGTGTGCCAGTGTGTGTCTGCGTGTGTCAGTGTGTGTCTGCGTGTGTCAGTGGCTAGTGTGTATGTGTGTGCTCGGACATGTGCGTTAGTGGGGGGGGGGGGTCAGTGGCACACGACTGCTCGACTTGGCTGATGCTGTTATTAACTCATGAATTGTCTTTGTCCCTTTGTGACATTCATTCATTGGTTTTTCTAGACACGTTTCTGAAAAGCAGCCCAGTCGGTGAAGAGTAAGTTGTGGTGTGCTTTGTGCCTTTTTGCCTTAGCAGAAGTGAGGAGGCGCAAAGGTCACTTTGCCCATGATGCTGTTAGATATTTTTGTTTGTTTTGTCGTTTATTTTCTGCTGATTATAATTGTTTGTTTTGTTTTTTGTTTTTCTGGGTATGTGTAAATCATTCTGGGGAGAGAAGAAAAGAGCAGACTACTTTCTAGTCACTTGTGGAATTACAGTATGTTTGATTCTATGATTGTAAAGTGAGTTATGGCATATCAATATTTTGTAATAAAACACCTACCAAACATACCTGGTTGTCTGTGTGGTGTCCTGATTCCTGCGTACAAGGATGAGCAAGTAAAATGACTGGCAGTATATGTACAGTAGCCTAGTCTGCTGGTCACTAATTAATGACGGCAAGGTTTGGGCACTACCTGGGTGCTGGGTGGACAAAATAGTTTTGAGGAAGTAACAGTCCTACAATGTGTTCCCTCTGCCTGTGCTCTTGACACAAGTGTTCTCACTAACTAGCTCATCTACGTGGCTGAAGAGCTGTGCTTATGATGATCAGCTGGTCCAGTGAATTGGCAGTAACAAATATGTGGCATGTGGATTTATGCTCTCTAAATGTGGGATGTTTGCCTGTGCTTACTGGGTTTCTGTGCAGTTGATTCTGCCAATTTAAGGAGAAATCTGGTGTCAGTACCTACTATGGTGAACCTTTTTGATAAATCCAATAAACAAAATAAAGTCTGGAATAACAGGCTAATGTAGTTTTGCTCTCTGGCAAGTATGCCAACATGTTATGTTTTAATGGACCACCCATTTAAACTTTTAGGCCCCCTAAGCCTTGAAAATCAAGAGGGGCTTAAAACGATTGTGAATCTTTTTCAAAACTTCTGCCTAACGACACCACAAATTGTCTTACTAGATCAAGGACTAACATTTATCCCTACCCTGAGAATTACAAAGGACTACAAAGACCAATTAAAATTAGACCTCCAAACCTACCATAGAAGACTTAAATTGGAATGTTATTTTGAAGGAAAAAGGGAAAGAAAAAGGACCCCATTCACCCCAAAGTCAGAGTGAACCCCAACATCTAAACTGGGGAATAAAACCTAAAAACAATTTAAACAGCCAAGAATTGGAGGCACTAAAATAATTACAGACTAACAAACACATGGTTTTAAAACCTTCACACAAAGGGAATGCTATAGTCATCATGGATCGGGAAGATTATGTCTGGAAAGGCAAAAGACTGCTTAACAATCAGAATCATTACACACACCTATCTATATGAAAACCAGAAACGTGGTAAAAAAGCATCCTGGAGAAAGTGAGAAAGTCCCGCCCCCCATTTATTACAAATGAAAATGCTCGGCTAGTGAATTCAGCCAAAATTGAACACATTTTTCACGTTTCAAATTGGAGTTTCATAGGCCTCCTTTTAACCACCATTTTACTAAATGTAGATTTACAAAAGTTCACTTTGTAAATCCGACTACGGGCTGAAGGTGGTGCCAAAGGGGGCCACATCTGTGTATGCGGATGTCATTGTGATGCCCATCATGACAACATGCTCAGGGAAAACATGTTCCCTCTACCTGTCCTGTGTGATTACAGTGGGCAATAATATCGCCTTTAGGGTTTGATGCAGCTTTTCTTTACTCAAATCACTGCTACTTACCATAAGGCCCCAATACTGGTGGACATCAGCAGAGCGTTTTTATGTAAGAACTTAAAGACTGGGTAACCAACATCAGTATAAGGGATTTTTTGCTCACGCACGCACACATCCCATTGGAAGAAATGACGTGATAATTCACCAAACTAGGGACATTACCTGTAGTGGGGCCTGGTTCTGATTTTGTAATTAACTGGTTTCTAAAGGGATTGAGGAAGTCTGTGGACTTGCCATACCCACAAGAGCCTACTACTTTTCTTCTCGCAAAGAGAACTCCACATTCTATATGTCTAAATCAATACATCTGTGAAAATAGTCTGTTTTTTCTGAGCCGTATTCACAGTCTCGGTGCTCATGTAATCCCATGCTTTGGGCCTGTCCCATCCTCCGCCCGGTTTACCATCCCTGCCGCTCAGCCTGGGAATGTTTAGACAAAAACCTGACGCCGGTCCCACAAGAGTTTGGATCTGGACCTCTCCGCTGTGTTTGAGCAGTTTGCTGAGTAACATACCCTACCCAGCATGAGAGCGCAAGAAGACTCCCTGAATAGGTTTGCGCAAGCAGTCAGCCAAAGAAAGCACGCACGCGTACACATACACACACCGGGGTGGCGTTGTATCTGTTTGATCCGCGCCGAGAGGGAGTCTGTGTCGGTAAACCCCCTTAGAATCACATTCTAACAGAAGGGCGCATTATCCTCTCCTCTCCACGGGCTCCCGAGGCAAGTATTTTCAGTTCTAGCTGTCCATTATCTGATTATTAAGCTCTTCGCGGAGCCCTGGGCTTACAATAACACAACTGTGCTGACGGAGTCATCAGGGGGTCCGAGCCAAAGCCGAGCTTCATGTTTTTGTGTCGAGGGGCGTGGGCAGGAACCGTTCCTGCTCGGGAAGATTTTTGTGCGCGCGCTAACAACTAAGCGCAGGTGGAGGAGCTGGCAGCCGTCCCTTTGGCGCGGCGCAGTGCGCGCACCTGCACGAGGTGAGCAGGGCAGCAGGAGCCCGGCAGGCCAACGTGTTCAAAAAAACCTTAATATTGGTCCAAGTAGGGAGTTCATATGTACTTTCCGGTGGAGGGAATATGTGGAACGCCCCGTAGTTCTCTTATGTTGTAATGCTAACACAGTTGTACACGTTTGAATGTGTACCATCGAATGTATTATTAGATGTGTTCCTAAGGCCCACCGAGGCCTTGATCTGAATAGTTGGATTGGCAAGACTCTCAAAGCTTGCAGTGGGCCCGCAGCCCTCTCTGCCTATGGTTTCCTCTTGTCATGACTAATACACTGCAGTCCTGAGTTAATACAACGTGTTTGCAGTTCTACAGAATTATTATTTTGGCAACGTTTTTAATGCAGAGATAGGAGTTCACACTAGGAGGCAACAATTACAAGACACGTTATCATTCACCGAATATACATAACAGGTATAGTTAAAAGGGCAAGTACAGAAATACATACTGTAGCAATACATTATACTGCCATTAGATGAATGCAGACAAAACAAGCCAGTTTTTAAAGGACAAAACCAACAGTAGTGGCAGAGATATATGTAACGATTGCAAATATTATGTCATTGTTTCATGACTAGGGATAGATTTACTTGAATGTATATGCATTTTATGATCTCTTTTGACCATAAAAGTAAAGCATGTTAGTGACTGTAATGTCCGTCGGTGGTGCTTGCCAGATACATCCACAGCACTATACATAAAGACTGCATTTCAGTAGAGGCGAAATTGGCTTTCCTCAAAATGGCTATTGAACCTCCTGAACACTATTGTGTGATTGGATGGTGTTAGCAAATTGCTGTTCTGTCACTGTTATGATACAGTACACACTGTGATAAATTATTAGTGGTGACTTTAGTCATGAGTTGTGTGTCTGGATGTCAACGGCTTGTCTGCAGTTACACAGCACTGTATATGAGAGAATCACACACACACACACACACACACACACACACACACACACACACACACACACACACAGGCATTGCTAGGTTTAATCTTAAAATAAAAATATAAGAAATAAGGCAATGTAGAACATACTATCACAAAAGGTTATAGCAACACATTTTCAGGCAAAGCCAACCCAAATAAGTAGGTTAATTAATCCTAAGGGCTGGCCTACTTACACATTTGGTCATCATTTTATTAGTCTGGTGGTTTTCGGGGCTCAATATAATAATGTGCCCCCAATTCTTGTAGTGTAGACTCTCCGCCACTTGAGAGCAGCATAGTTGTATGTTACGGGCATGACCAAAGCTATCAGCATGGCATAATAACTCAGGGGTAACCTCAGAGGCTAAAACTATGGGGGGGCACATCCAGTCTACGTGTTCAAAAACAGATTCCTTCAGTCTTGGCCAAGTAGGGAGTTCATCTGTACTTTCCGGTCGGGGGGGGGGGGGGCTGGGGAGAGAATGTGGAACGCCCCGTAGTGCTGCTCCTATGTTGTAATGGTAACACAGTTGTACACGTTTGAGTGTGTACCATCGAATGTATGATTAGATGTGTTCCTAAGGCCCACCGAGGCCTTGATCTGAATAGTTGGATTGGCAAGACTCTCAAAGCTTGCAATGGGCCCGCAGCCGTCTCTGCCTATGGTTTCCTCTTGTCATGACTAATACACTGCAGTCCTGAGTTAATACAAAGTGTTTTGAAACTATGTTGAAACTATGTTGAAACTCAAAGATTGATTCAAAAGTGCACTCGGGATGAATGGCAAGCCCACCACTCTTGGCCACACACTGTTTTATTATTTTGGCAACGTTTTAATTCAGATACAAAATGTACAGGCACAGTGTCATTCAGCAGATATGGATAACCTACAGGTAACTTTCAAGCTTTTTAACAGTTAAAAACAAATATACAAACACATGCATGCATACCATAATAGTTTAATCATATACATGCAGACAAATCTAGCCAGTTTTAAAGAGAAATACAACAGTAGTGGCAGAAATACATATAATATGAAGATAGCAGATATTGTCTTATTGGCTAACACTGAATGACTTTTGGTACAGACGGGAACAGATTTGCTGTGCTGTATTGCATGATTGGATGATGTTATCAGATTGCTGTTGTGTCTGTGTGGTGCTGTCCCATATCATTGTATATCTAAGAGTATTACACACCCTGGCAGGCTGTGAGTGCTGAGAGGTGGAATGCTCCTCTGCAGTTGAATATTTGAGACAAACACACACACACACACACACACACACACACACACACACACACACACACACATTTAGTCATCATTTTATAGATCCGTGGGCATTTGGAGCTCAACAGTTTTCTGAATCGCTTAAACACTAAAATACATTGTCTGTAAAAATTGTCATTTTTCCACAACACTATTAACCATCTTCAGCTACTGAAAAAAAAACAAGTTGCTTATCTCGTAGACCTTCTTTGCAAAACTCCGAACACACTGTCCTGCAACAAACCACCTTCTCGTTGTGATACCCCACTCTGATACACTTGGTTGTGACCAAAGAGGGCAAATACAAATACAAATAAACCACAAATGTCATACATACACGTTACTTAAAATGGATAACCTTTGTTCCAAATTAGGTGATCCAGCCAATATCAACAAGGTCAGAGTGCACCAGTTGTTGAGTGTTTCAGGTCCAAATCATAAATGGACAG
>CM059265.1:38304612-38332112 GCA_030347295.1 Setipinna tenuifilis
TTAGAATGCCCCCGCTTTTGTGTGAATGATTAAAAACTGAATTGGATATCTCTAACCGAGGCTGCTGTAATAGAATAACGGCCTAGGCAGCAGGCAGCAGGACAGGCCTGCTCTGGTCTGGAGGGCATTCACTTTGACACAGATCTGACACCGAACCGTCACACAGCACTGCCGCGGAGGAGTGATGCTTTAACATGTGGACAGGAGGACAAATTACATTACATTGCATTTGGCAGACGCTTTTATCCAAAGCGACTTACAAAAAAGGAGGACATAAGCAAACAGAGGTGTAAAGGGACACAGAGTAGGGGCACAACAAACATATGTACTTCTGCATAGGGACAGAGAAAAAGAGAGTTGGTTTAGTGATTGTTAGTTATGTTAGTTTTGTTAGGAAGGGGAGCAATCTCGGAAGAGAAGGGTTTTTACAAGTTTTTTAAAGATAGGGAGGGATGTTGCTGTTCTTGTCGCAACTGGTAGGTCATTCCACCATTTGGGAACAACCACAGAGAAGAGTATAAAGTGACCTCGCTTAGTGAGAGGCGAGGGTACAGATTACATGACAAAATAAATGCAGCTGTAATCCCTAAGAGTTTAAGGGGGGAACCATGTCATGAGTAATGAAATCACAGCTAGTTTTGTAGAAAGGGCTGGATTTTTTTGGGGTAGAATGTGCTCAAATTTACTTTCTTGCTTTGCTCTTTTATATTAAAATGAAAATTAAAAAGCCAAGGGGGCACTGCCTTTTTGCCCTAGCGTGTGAAGGATATCACTAATACTCTAAAATCTAATATTCTATAAATATTCTAATGAATGCAATAAAATGATATTTTGTTGTGGGGCACTAATGTGGAAAGAGAAAAATAGGCCCTAAGTTCTTGGTTACATATTACAAATTGGTCATAAGTTGAGTCCAGCATCATGTGCAGTGAAGTTTGGCTTTCTAGCAAGCTTAGCAGCTTCTGTTACAAGCTTGGCAGCTCCTGCCATACAGTACTGCATACTTATGCTTATGCCAGGCAGTACTTGGACTGAGATCTGACATTGGTTAAAAGAAAGACTGATATAACCAAGAGACATTTACAACTGGGCAACGCAAACTATGATGTAACCAACTATTCAGTCTTGTAGGTTGAGTGTTTGATTGTTTGAAGGCCTTCCACACTCTTCTATTTAACTCTTGTTGACATCTCTTTCTGGTTTATGTTGAAAACATGAGTTGTTGGATATTTTGACAACTCAGAAGGTTATGCTATTGTTAAGTAACACAAATTATGAGTGACATAAGGGATGACTCATTCTGGAACAGTTTGTACAAAATGCCTCCTTTTGTACAGTACATCACTCACAAAAACGGAAGAGTAAAAATATCGTTTTTTGAAAGAACCCAGCTAGGTGTGTACAGGGCTTTAGATGCAAGGCCTAGTGTAAAGGTCTAGCAGATATCTTATCTTGGCTTACATCTAATAACCTGTCAAAAGATTCCAAAAATATGCAACAGAACATGACAATTCTGTATTTTAAAACAATTTGAAGTAACAGCATGGTTGTGTTAGTATTGGTGGTAATTCTCATACATGCTTAATGAATTTCAGATGGCATCAGGACCTGTATCATATCATAGCTGTATCATATATTATGCATTGTATGCTCACACATTCTGAAAAGTAAAATCAGCTTCAGTAACTGACACATGACACTGTTATATCACTGTCCACTGACTGGTCATTGAGCAGTTATAACAAGATGTACAAGATGTTATAACACGTGTATAACTATGTTACAACCAGAATCATTAGACTGCTCAAGCACGTGTTCCCGCCAATGACAGCTTCAGTAAGAGAGAGGGCTGACAGCAAAGCACAGGGGGTGATTGACTTGGCTTCAATCACAGCGGCAGACAAGATGGTGGATCTGAGGGAGTTTTAAAGCAGCCCGCTCTGTAACCTTGCTCTTTGAAGACGCGCCCTTCGGAAAGAGCCGGCGGGAACATCCTGTCGAGCTTTAGAAACCCGCATGCCAGAGCAGAGCTTCCCAGATGTCTTCATGTCCGTACACAGATACTGGCCAGGCCGTGTGTGTGTGTGTGTGTGTGTGTGTGTGTGTGTGTGTGAGCCCTGTCTGAATCTGTGCCTTCATACTTGATTGAGCAGGCCTTTGGACCATTGGCCAAATCCATATTCATGTAATGGATGAGCCGGGTCTATGAGCCAAGGCTGAAATCCATTTCCACGTGATTGATTAAGCTGGCCTGGTGAGCCGATACCTCACACTCGATTAGCCAGACTCATTTATGAGCGCTTTCATAGGAGCCCCGCCGATCTGCACTGTCTTTAGCTGTTGCTCCTGTAAATTAAACTAATATTTTTCTCTATATTAGCCATTACTTTCATTAGCCATGACCTGTACCTGGGACAGTCCCCGCCGCAGTTAACGGATCATTTTAGAGCTTTTTAAACAGCGTTATAGGAAGGTCTCAGACAGGTTTTATTTTTTACATTTGTTGATTTTTCTATACTGAATTTTACAAACATCACTAATGAAATTTCATAACATTAACCACCAATTTACCTTCAAAACTGTCATGTTTTCAGTACATTACAAAATAAGCCTTACATGGTTTTGCAGCATCACATACAGGACTTTGACAGTGTGGATCTTAAAGTGGAACTGGAAATGGAAATGAAAGTAAAGGTGATGTAACACATCTGTTATCTGTCCTTTTATTGGTGCGCTACACTTAAAACGCCTCAAGTAGTGAAAAGGTAAAAAAATAAAAAAATAAAATAAAATAAATAAAACCAGCGATTATAGTGTGCCTCTGAAGGACAATTTGCCCTCTCCCCTCCCGAGCCCTGTGGTGAGGGATGGCCATTAAGTGTATCAGATAGTGGGCCATGATCTGCTGTTGTCACCACCCGGTTTGGGGGTATTGAGGGGTCCGCTGTAAACACATCTGATACACAAAGGAGGGGCGCTGGGAGGGGAATCAGATTATCATTGATTGACAGGACCAGAGAAGCTATTGCCATCGATTAACGCTGCAGAGGAGGTTAAGGTATGCCACTGTTTGTCACACACATACACTCACACACACTTACACGCACACACACTCACACACACTTACACACACACACACACACACACACACACACACACGTGAGTTGACACACACACACACAATAGAGAGAAGGACAGAGACAAGTGTGTGTGTGTGTGTGTGTGTGTGTGTGTGTGTGTGTGTGTGTGTGTGTGTCTAGGACACTCAGCAGGTGTCTGTCAGTGCCATGTCTGACCTCCAGCATCGTCCTGATGAATGAAGTCATTGATGCTGACAGGCGGTGTGAAATTAAACAAACCCGTTGACCATGGCCCCATTTACACACACACACACACACACACACACACACACACAAACACACACACATATATACAAGCACACACACACACACACACACACACACACACGTACATGCATGCGTGCACACACACACACACACATATATACTGTATATATACATGACCCCATTTGCACACACAGGTACATGCACTCATAAGCACAAACACACACCTTCATCAACACAAAGAAAACACATACTACATGTACAAACACACACACACACACACACACAGCCCTTAATGCATGTGGGCAGTGGGTCGATACCTCTCTAACACGTCATTGTGCCTCTGTCTGCACGCCTCTCCCATCCAGCCACTCCCATTGTCTGGGGTCATGCTGTTTGTGTTGGGGTGGACCCCACCAGGCCTTGGGCTCTCTCAAGTCCCAGGGGTGGGGGTTGGGGGGGCTGGGTGGATGGAAGGAGGTTACCGGAGTCACCCTTGATGAGTGGGTACGGGAAAAATTCATCTTACCAGCCCCACCAAAATGGAATATGGATTTCCTCACAGCGCTCTCTCTCTCTTTCTATGTCTCTCGGTCTCTGTCTCTCTCTCCGTCTTTCGGTCTGTCTACCTCCCTCTCTCTCCTCTCTCTCTCTCTCTCTCTCTCTCTCTCACAAACACACACACATATACACAATGGGAATACGGCAAAGATCAGTTGAGGGTGAGGATCCAGGTGGGAGGATGTATCTGTCTCTAGATACATAAAGAGAGAGAGAAAGAGAGAGAGAGACAGAGAGAGAGACAGAGAGAGAGACAGTAATGGGGAAAAGGAAAAGCAACAAAAACACAATCATTTGTCAGCACAGAGGAGGAAATGAGAATTTTGCCTCAGATGATTTGTGTGTGTGTGTGTGTGTGTGTGTGTGTGTGTGTGTGTGTGTGCATGCATGTATGTATGTGCATGAGAGTGTGTGTGTGTGTGCCTGTGTGTGTGTTGCTTCTATTACGTGCAGGCACAAAATGTCCGGTATTTTCAATTCCCTGTACCAAACACCCTGTTCCAGCTCCTTTTGTTAGGGTTCCAGGCAGTGATGAAGGTTGTGGCGGATACAGCTGATTATAATCCAAACAGTTCCACTGTGATAAAACTATCCCTCAGACACCAGGCGGTTTTATGATGTGATTGCTCTGTGAGAAAAACAAAACGAAAAAAAAAAAAAAAAACTCGATTAGTTTGCATGATAATTTCACAAAAGGCGCATTTCTTTTCCATGTCAAGCATTCCGGTGTTGTGTACGTGCATGACTAGAAATCTATTTCTTTGATCTGCATCCACTCATCGAAATGCATCTTGGATAAAATTCCAACTTTTTTTTCCCCCCAAACCCTCCGCACACCGTGATTGAACATGATCCAAGGAGCACTGGGGACCAACTGTAAGGCCTGTACTAAGACGACGATGTCTACACGCTCCTCAGCAGGATGATGGGAGGGATACAGTCAAAGTCAAAGTCAAAGTCAGTTTTATTGTCAAGAACCATATGTACAGGTTGCACACACAGAATGTGAAATTGCAATGCTCCCTAGGCCCACAGTGAACATTAAACATCTAATAAACAAGACAGGAAGACATGTGAGGAGAGGAATACAGGATAGTGTGTCAGGAGAGGAGGAATACAGGAGAGTGTGAGGAGAGGGAGACAAGAGAGAGTGTCAGGAGAGGAGGAATACAGGAGAGAGTGTGAGGAGAGGGAGACAAGAGAGAGTGTGAGGAGAGGAGGAATACAGGAGAGAGTGTGAGGAGAGGAGGAATACAGGAGAGAGAGGAGAGGGATACAGGAGAGAGAGGAGAGGGATAGAGGAGAGAGTGTCAGTGGCAGGGCATTGATTAGCTGGACCTGGCTGGCAGACATCTCTCAGCATGATGAGCCCAGGAGCGTGAGAGACTCGGAGCACTCCTCCAGTCACGCCTCTGTCCGGCGCTTTTCGGTCATAGATCTCCTTCGTCTCCTTTCCTTTCCTCTCCCCTCCTCTCCTCACCCTCTTTTTTCCTTTCTCCTCCCCCTCAACTCTCTTTGGTTCTCTTTGTTATCTTTTTTCTGTCATCTTTTCCCATTCTACCGTCTTTCAGGGTGATATCATGATGATTTAAGTGGTCCTTACGGGTCCAAAGGCAATGGGTTTGCCTGAGATGATTGGCTATTGGCTGGCGTTTGCCTGAGTTGATTGTCCATTGGCTGGGGATTGCCTCAGTTGATTGTCGATTGGCTGGCGTTTGCCCAGGATGGTCACCTACTATTTATTCTCCCCATCACTTCTGAGCTAATTTTTCACCTTAATGGAATGCATTGTGTGCCTTTACTGCCTTCTTAGAGGTGAATGATGGATGGTTGAGTGGTCGTGCTGTCTGTGGGGTTTTGTGTGCACTAGTGTGTGTGTGTGTGTGTGTGTGTGTGTGTGTATGTGTGTGTGTATGTGTGTGTGTGTATGTGTGTGTGTGTGTGTGTGTGTGTGTGTGTGAAAGGGGGCGGGTGTCAATAAGCCCATCAGAGCCTGACACCGGCAGTACGCCGGTGTAAAAGCATCTAGACGGCGCCGCCGGACGAGATAAATGGCACCGCTGTCCGCACCTCGGGTTGCCGCGGGCAACCACACCAGCAGGAGTCAGCGCTGAGCCCTGCCCAGGCCAGCACACTCCCCAGACAGACGAGACGAGGGGCAGACAGACAGGGGAGAGATGGATGGGGCAATCACCGGGCCCCAGGATCCATCACAGTAGTTTACATATAGCATATGATGTTTCAGCAACAGTGTTTACATTACACAACGACTACTCGAGAAAGCGCTGCAGCAAGTTTTATTTAACTTACTGGACTATTTCAATGTTCAAAGATGTGGTAAATCACTGAAATATATATATTTTTAAATCAACAGTTTTTTTTTTCTTGCTCATTAGTCAGTCAGTATAGCCATGTAATCAGTGTGATAATAGACAACACATTGGTTAATACTGCAGCCAAACTCCTTCAGAGTGATTTTGCATAATAGTATATTAATATTGACCTTATCACTGTGCATTACCCCTTACTTACACATACAATGAAACATAAACAAGGCAAGGCCAGTCAAGGCAAGTTTATTTGTGTGAAATGTGCTATACAGATAACCTTGCCTTGCCTAAACATATCAACCCTATGCTATACCTGTGGGGAGAGCTAGGTGGACTTTGATGCTTTGAAAATGCCAAATACCAACTCTCTTACTAACCACCTAACAAACAACTACATGCACAGCTTCATAATTTGCTATCTTTTATGTTGCCTGAGTTTGATTTGTGTCCTCCATAACCAGCCTCTTTTGATAACTCTGCTAAGCATATGGCAATGTAATATTCTGAAAATCACACATTTACATATACTGCTATTGAAACTTCAGAGATGTTAGTTAAAGGTTTACACGCAGTAAGTTCACTGGGTCTTTTAACAGCATCAAAGCTTTTAGAAAGCAACATCAATGGATGTTCCAAAAGCTTTTGTGACTGCAGGCAGTGAATAGATGGTGTGTGTGTGCTTGTGACCTTATTTGCCTTCGCAGTCCGTGGCCATCTGCTTCTCCGCATTACAGGGAAATATATAATCAGCCAAGTCCTTGGAAGGAAAAAAAGAATGTAAGTGTTCAACAAGTCTGGGTTTTTTTCCCTGCTTGGAAGCAGTAATTTTTCACAAAAAACATATGTAAATAACGAGTCCTCAAGACCAGTAAATCATTCAGGTAGATGACTAAAGCTCAGACGCTCAGGCTCAGGCACGGCGCCGCCAACTCATCGTTCAGCTGGACGCTCTTCAAAAGCACACCTCCAGCATGGAAATAATACACCTGGCCCACAGCACAGCACAGCACAGCAGAGTTCACGGTTTTTTAAGTGGCTATCACAAAGTGCTGTCCCTAATCCAATGGCCATAACTTCTGCTGCTGATGGGGCTGCTGCATCGCCGCCGCACACACACACACACGCACCTGAGTCAGTTGTACTGCATGGGCCCTGCCAAGCAAGCGAAGCGGCAGGAAATGAGCCAGTCTTCCTGTTGAGCGCGGTGCCAAGGTTGTGGAAGACTAACCCCAGGGGTCTCATTCAAATCACACAGTTTAAAGGCCCTGCCAGTAAATATTAACAAACTGTATATGTGAGGTTTTGGACCTCCGAGGGTATGATCAAATAAATAATAGATGACACTTAAAAAATAACCTTTCTACAATAGAAGCCTATTCTATAACCTGCCATTGAACTAATCAAAGTATTTGTTAGAGATTTGAAGTATATGGTTTTTGGCAAAGGTATATGTGACCTCAAACATCAGGAAAGGGCTCTGCATTTACATATATACAGCACACGTGTGTGTGTGTGTGTGTGTGTGTGTGTGTGCATGTGTGTGCATTTGCATGCGTGTGTGTGTGTGTATGTCTGTGTGTGTGTGCGCACATTTGCATGTGTGTGTGTGTGTTATGTGCGTTCAGGGAGTCTGAAATGGAAGCAAAAAGTGGCAAATGGCACCTGTCGCCTGATGGGGTAGTGTGTTTTTAGAGTGTGTGAGTAGTATGGAGTATGGTTGTGTATTGTGCACGTACTTGTGTACTGTGCATGTGTGTATCTTTGTGTTTGTGTAATATTCCAGTGGACAAAATGTGTGTGTGTGTGTGTGTGTGTGTGTGTGTGTGTGTGTGTGTGTGTGTGTGTGTGTGTGCATGTGTGTTGTGTGTGTGTGTGTGTATGGTGTGTGTGTGTGTGTGTATGTGTTTGTGTACATATGGAGGTGGTGTGAAGGAAGGTAGGAAGGAGGGAGGCTGTTGTCACACTGATCACAGGAGGCCCCTAGTCTGTCTGTGACAGCTATCTGATGCAGAAGAAGGGGACACAAAATTACCCAGGATGTCTGGGAGATAAATATATAAAAGACGAAATAAATAAAAAAAGCATCTTCGCAGATAATTCCAAATACCAGCAGGTCTCCTTTCACACCCGCAGGTGGACACGTTAGGGAGATGAGATTCTTTGCTTATTTGACACGGTGCTTCTTTAAATTCGTTTTCAACACCTGTCAAATGTGTTCCCGTTTGAATCACTTTCAGCCCATAATCAATCTAACACCTTGATGAAGCACAGTGTTGCCTGGCAATATACAAACACACATGCATACACACTCGTGCATACATACACACTCATGCATACATACACACATACATACACACATACATACATACATACTTAAAAACACAAATACACACATGCATGCCCACACACACACACACACACAGGGGACATAAGTGGAACATTTGCTGGGGTGTGTGAAGATTTGGTTGAAGTTGTGATGTGATGCACACAATATTAATGTTGCCTCTCCATCTGGGAGTGGTTGCCTCTTTCATTTGCATCTGTAGTGCCCTAGCTCCATGGAAATGCTCACACACACACACACACAAATACATACACACACACACACACACAAATACATACACACACACACACACACACACACACACACACAGACACAGACACACACACACACACACACAGACACATACACACATACACACACGCACATACACACACACACACACAGACACACACACATACACTCACACACTCACACAGGACATTGGCTCGAGGGAAATGCCGTTTTCACGCCTATCTCACCGATGCCGCCGCCCGCACCCTGCATTTCTGCGTCGTCTTTTCTGACGTCCGCTGCGCACCGGAGCTGATCCCATTTCGCCTTTGAAAGTGGCCCTGATTTCATATCCTCCCACGACGCACCTGTTGACCTGTATCTCCTCTGAGAACAAATCCGTCTCTATCTGTCTTTCACTGTCTCACACAAACACACACACACACACACACACTCTGTCTGTCTGTCTCTCTGTTACACACACACACACACAACATGCTCTCTCTGTCTCCCCACATACACGCATGGTCTCTCTCTCCATCACCCACTAGAAATCTCTTTCTGTCTCTCTCTCTGTTACACACACACACACACACACACACACTTTCTCTTTCTCTGTCTCTGTCTCTCACACACACACACCAACATGCTCTCTGTCTCCCCACATACACGCATGCTCTCTCTCTGTTTCTGTCTCCATCAATCTGTCTCTCACTCTCTCACACAAACATACACACAAACGCACACACTCTGTCTATGTCTCTCTCTCTTTCTCTTACACAAACACACTTTCTTTCTCTCTCTCTCTCTCCCTCCATCACTCACTATAATGCAAATACAATTCTGAGCAATTCTGCGCAGCAGCAGTACAGAGGTAATAAGACGTAGTTGTGCTCATCAGCTTGCCTCGTTCCAGGAAACAGGCCCACCATGGTTTGTGTTCATCCCTGTGGCCACTGAGCTTTGTTGTTTCATTGATACTGGCCCTAGCTTCAGTGCTTCAAAGTGCTTTACCGAAATACACACTGGTGGAAAATAAAACACACACAGACACACACACACACACACACACAAACGCACACACACACTCAGAGGACCCATCAAGCAGACACTTGACAGAGAGTGTGTGCTTTGAAAAAAACGTCCCAGCAGTGCAAAGGCTAATGGAGACATGAGTTTTTACTTGGTGTGCTTTTATTGAACACAGGAGCCCTGATGGCTCCCTGTCATAATTGGCCAGCGTTTGGCGCATGGAACCTGCCAGGCCTGTGCTTCACTGTGCTCTGTGTGTTATTAGGCCTGTTAGCCAGCGAGCAGGAAGCGTCTCGTACTGTAGAAGTGTGCTTGTCGAGGGCAGTGAAGTGAAGGCCCTTGAGAGAGCAATGGGTTAATTGGCTCCTTCGGTCCGTCCTCACACTCCGAGCCAGTGAAAAACCCTTCCCTTGACCCTGTCACTGGGACAGCAATACCGTCAGGGTGAACCATTCAGCGATGCTTCGGAGAGGTAAGCAAGACAGACAAATATGTCTGAGTCTGAGAGATTGGCGTTCAGCTCTGATTAAAAGATTCAAAAGGGAAAGCTGCACAGACAAGAATTTGTATATGTAAATCTTTCAACGAAGGAAAAAGAGAGAGAGAGAGACAGTATTATGCCGAATATGGCCTTTTTAACATTTGAGCAGCATTCATGAGATGAGTTTAATAAACCACAGGGTACAGGACCTCTGCTTGAGCCTGTAAATGGGTCCAACATGTGAAGCTTAGCAAGTTAATTAGATACTTGAGGAATGCTTTATTGCGGTTTGCAACTAAAAAGAGAGAGACAGCTTAAATTAAAATCCTAGTATTAGGCACCAAAATAGACTAGCATCAGGAAAGAAGCGGGCTTGAAAGTACTGTTTTAATTTGCACAGAAATCCTGCAGTCAGGGCGGTGTCTTAATATTTAATACTGCAACCTCTGTGTGTACTCACCATGTCCCCGTGCCTGCATACCACACTCGCTCTTTGCACACACTTATTTGCTAAAGATTTGTTTCCAGCCTTGGTAATTAGAAAGAAAAGTCAGTAATTACGATACAATGTATTATTCATTATTGACTCACGCTCTATTAATGAGAATTGCATTAATGAATGTCTAATACATGCACACATCTGAGATAGGGATGCGCAGGGAGACGTTTCGTTCGTTTAGTTGGAGAAGCATCAGCTCCCTGAGAGCCTGCCAGACGTGGGCCAAGCCCAGCCCGTACCCGGGCCAGACTCAGGTGTGTTCGCCCATGCTAGCCCCAAGAAGGTGATTTATGTCTGTGGCCAGTGGAGAGCGAAGAGCATCTGAGCGCTTAAAAATTAGATAGGGCGGTTCAGTCAGTCTCTTCAACTCGAAGGGCATGACAACAGCTCACACCAGAGGTCTTCAAATTAACACCTTGTCTATTCTCTTATGTTCATCAACAACCTTTATGAGTGGTTGGATGGTTTTAGTAAGTTTTATTTTGGTTATTTTTGTTGGTGTGTTTGTTGGTTGTAATTACATCCAAAACAGTACTTCTAGTTCTACTTTATACAACTCTGGACTGGACCTGTGACTGTAGGGTTGGAGGCTCAAATCCACCAGCTGCTGAGGTTGAATGTTGTTGTGTGCACTGGGTGGGAAGCAAAATCACACCAACTTCTCCCCATAAATGATGTATAATGTATTTGTTAAGTGTTTATTAACACTTTATTCACATTATTTCTCATCAATAAATAGTTTACAAACATACTTATATTCTGTCTGCTTGTCTGTTGTCTGTCAGTCTGTATAAAAAGAATGACAGGTGCTAAAGGTAGCAGGTGTAGAAGTGTATTTCCCAAGAGGTGGTCTGAACACTGTTTTACTCCAGAAAAAGATTTTTCTTTCTGGGTTAAAAATCTTTTTCTGAAACGAAATTTTGCCTTATTTTTTACATTAAAAAGTTTGGGAAAGTAATTAAAAGGAAAAAAGGTCACAGATTAATTTATCCAGTGTATATACTTTACCCAGAATCTTTCACAGCAAACAGAATGACCTATGGTACTGCCACAATTATGCCATAAGCTATGGTATACTGCCACAGAACCAAAAGCCAAGCAGCTCTATCAGGACACCTATACACACACCCATGTGCAGGATGGCAGCCTGCTCCTCCAACCACAGCTGCCATATCTTGGGGCAACACCAGACACCATCATATGTAAAAATGGGCAAACTGGTTTACTGGAAATTAAGTGTCATGTTGAAGCTAGAGACTTAGCAATCATTCAGATATCCTCTGTCATCAAAAACTTCCACGTGGTCAATGACAGAGAAAATATAGCAATGTCAGGAAATCACTGCTGTTATGTTCAAATTCAGGCACAACTCATCTTAAGTGGATTTGACTTTTGTGATTTTGAGGCGTGCACAGAAAGGCTTCAAAGAAATGATCAGTTCATCAATACCAATTTGTCAGAACTTCATGAATTTTATGAAAATAACTTCTATCACAAAAATGATTGCTTCTGACTGTTTTTATACATTTTTTGTCTATTATGATTTGATTTGTTCGTTCTGTAAATCATAATAAACTAAAGAAATTTGTGGTGAGCACATTCACTGTGCAAATAGAGTATCAGTGATAAAAATCAATATGTAAGTGGCATACCTGTCTTGTGGCAATGGGTAGGCAAACACAAACACAAGTTAAAGTTAAATGAGTCATTACCAAGTGAAAAAAGACTCGACCGTCTGTGGTTAGAATACCACACTTGCAATATCTGGGTGTCCGTCCCAGTACCCTCAGACTCACCATATCTCGAACATCGCCTGAAGCAGGATCATGTGAAATTCTGAAGAAATTACAGTATGACTGTACTTTCCTCAGTGGACATGACTACTTTCGTATTCACTGGTTAATCTAATCAGTTGGATTGAAACCATGCAAAGCATGAGGGGAAGGGAAAACAGTCTATATACAGTCCATACTTGAAGACACTAGAGGAAGCATTCAAAGCTGCATAGTATCTCTTTAAATCATAAGCCGGAGACTAGCCAGTTTTTTAACTGTTTCCCTAACGTTAGGTGATACATTTTAGGTCATATGTACATTTAGCTGTGTTAATGATGGGTGATGCATTTAGCTACAGTGTTGATGACAGGTGATGGATTTAGCTTTCAGGATACCTACTTTGACTGCTGCACTTCTCCCAGGCACCCCGCTTCACCATGTTTGATATAGGCCTGTACTGAACTTATGAATAACATATAATTTGACATTTCACTGATCATAAAGATGTTTTCAGAAGAGCTGTTCGAGCCAATGTCCAACTGTAGCTGGCTCTTGCTGGCACCGAAATTGGCTCGTCTTTGTTCAGTGGGCGGAGCTGAACGATTCAATTTGTATAGTTAAAAAATGTGTGCAATTAACATTTGAGCCAAGGAGAGCTTATTTCTTTGCGTTTTGTCTCTTGTGGTTTTGGATCCTCCTCATCCAGGTTCTCTGCCTGTGTTGCTGGCTGGTTAGCCCCTGGGGGGGTGGGGGGTGCAGCAGGGATAAGGATCGCTTCAGGACCTCCACCCCACCCCACCACACCCCAACCAGGGGATGTGAGGGGGAGATGAAACTGTACATGTGTACAAAACATATATACATGAAAAACACGTGTGCAATTAATGACTTTCAGCATAGGGTTAAGGTTTCACAATAATTTATTAAAATAACAAAAATGGCAAAACATTTGAGCCAAGGAGAGCTTATTTCTTTGAGTTAGGGTTAGGGTTAGGGTTAGAGTGAGCTTGTGGTTTTGGATCCTCCCCTTCATGATAGGGTCCTGTACCAAGTCGGTTGTTGTGACAGCCAACTACAGGACACCTGAACTCCTTGCTATTCTTTTGCTTGTTTCTGATCATACTCAAGGCCGCCTCGTGATCGTAGTAGTACTGGCACTTCATGTTCTTCACCGGATTCACCATTTCAACCTGAGTTAGAGGAGAGATGAAGTTGAACTGGCTTTGGGTGAGAGCAATATCCTCATCCAGGTTCTCTGCCTCTGTTGCTGGCTGGTTACCCTCTGGGCTAAGTGTCTCAGGGGACTGGCCTGTCAGCTTATGTTACAGGCCTCTGTCTCTCTCTTTCTTTTTATCAGTATGTCTTTCCCTCTCTCTCACTCTCATGCATTTTCTCTCTGTCCTTGGGTCTGTCTGTCTGTCTCTCTCTCTCTCTCTATGTTTTTGCTTTTTCCTTCGCAGTGTGGGGAACAGCTCTGGCCAATGCAGGCAAGCTTTCAGGACAGTGTGTGTGTTTGTGTCTGTGTGTGTGTTTCATAGGGTAAGTGTCTATTTTATATAATTCGTGATGTAGAAAATGTATTGGCAGCCATCTCTTAGCTCCCAACCCTACCCTAAGGGTGTAATTCAACCCTACACAAAGTAATGTATTTGTTTGGACCTCCAAATTGGCTCTTATTTTTTGCTGCTTTGTTATCAGATTTGTCATTGACTGTTGTAGGCCTTTAATGGTGAGTTTATTAATTTCATTAATCAAAAACTCTTGATGATTTTCTTGATGACTTTTTTTTTCAAAACCCGGCCCTCCTGAGCGGAAATGTGACAACAACCATCAAAATACCTAATGGCAAAGTTCAAGGTAAGAAAAAAGAAAAATACAGTAAATAAATAATAATAGTAATAATGATAATAATTAACAAAAACAAACAAAGGTTGTCGGTCATACTGTAGGCTCAAGCAAACAAATAAGTTTTAAGTCCCTTTTTAAAAGTGATTATAGACTGAGGTGACCTTAGTTCAAGCGGAAGACTGTTCCAGAGAACTGGAGCACAGTAGCTAAATGCACCATGTCCTGCTTTATTCTGGGAGTTGTGAGAAAAAAATTATTGGAGGATCTTAAATTACAGGTTGGATCATGGAGAGATATCATATCAGAGACATAAGGAGGAGCTAAGCTGTTCAATGATTTGAAGACAAGAAGGAGTATTTTGAATTCAATTCTTTGTTTTACAGGGAGCCAATGAAGAGATTTAAGTTAAATTTAGAGGTTCTAGTAAGGTTCTGTGTGTTTTGTATCCCTCACATGTTTCAGTGAGTGATGTGATGATGAGGAAATGAGTGTGACCAAATAATGACCAAAAAGCTACAGTATTTAGGTCCTGAATACAAAATTATAACACTATACTTGAGTAAACCGCTGAAAAAAAGGTCATGTTTCACGAAATCAGAACAGCATTAAGCAACATGGGGATACAGCTGCGATGTAACCTCAATTAGTTTATGATCACATACAGTAAACACAGCAGCAATAACTTCAGAAGTTATGAGTTTGAGGGAAACTTATGCCAAGTGGATACATTGGGATGGCTGTAGCGGTAAGGCAGTTAACCGGGTCACCTCTGCCCATTGTCATCCACATTGCACTGTACTGCAATATGCAAGACAATAGTCTCTGTTTTGCGATGTGGGGAATGCAAAGTTGCGATGTGTATAAAAATTTCCGTCCAGTGATGCTACATGTTGTTTGTATGCATGTACAGTATGTGTCTAGCTATGTGGGCTGAGTGTTAATCAGGAACCACCTGGGGCTTGTGCAAGGCACCGTCATGCTCAAAAGTCCGGGATGACATATTGAAATGCGCATTTGCAGTTAGGGTTAGGGTTAGGGTTAACAGATGTGTGGTGAAGTTCCATTCGGAATTGAAAGGTTTGCTTTGCTTTATTTATGTATGTATAAGCATATGCAGGCTAAATTCAGACTCAGATTCCACAGTGCACAGATTTCTTCTACTGTCTATGGCACAGATGCAGCTGTGTTGTGCAAGAGGGGCAGGAGCCATGGTGCCCAGAGTGACACACACAGACAAAAGGCAAGTGAGGCTTGTTTTCCCAACATACATGGCATTTGTTGTCCTAATAACATGGAACTGCACTTCAAGACATCTACCAGATTTGAGCTCAGTGGAACGAATGGTTTGAGAGTTGTGCATGGAACAGACAGAGTGACATGCCAACAAAGTGACACACAGACAGATGTTCCTTGCATTTATAGATAGATTTGTTGCATATGTTGTTGGGGGTGTATTTCTGTCACTGTATGTGCACAAGCTGGATAATTTTGCCTTTATTTCCACTAACCTTTTCCCTTGTTTGTTTGTTCCCTTGCAAGCACATCCTTATTCCTGTGATGTGGGAGGCAATACCGACTATTGTCTTAGATCCCTACACCATCTAAGCCCTCTCTCCCTTCCCAGCTGGAGAGTAAACATGGATGAAATTGATGAAAATCTTTCGAATGAACAAAGTGCCCAAACAAGGGCACTTTAAACAATTTCAGACAATGTACCGCGGATGGGTTTTCCATGCCATTTTTTTTTTAGACGTTTCAAAAATGAAGAGAATTTTGTGCTTCCTGGGTTATATACCTGCTCTCATGAGGCAGAGAATTCTCACCGCAAATTACATCTGTGCTTTCACCGGCAGGTTTCGTACATACAGGGAGAAAAAATAACTAGGTGCTCTTTATGCCTCTCTTCCCATAATTTACATTTAATGGCCACATTTCCATGGACACTCCCTGGTTTGCATATGCATGCCACAGGAAAGTGGTACTTGCGTCACGCTTCTTCGCTTCTACCGCATGGTATTTGAAGTTATAACAAAGTGTGCCTGTTTGTACATACCACACCATGTTTTTAGGCGCTCCTTGTGTGAGAGAATTACTGCAGAAGTGGGTGCTTATAGCGTTGTATAACTGACCCAGACTATGGTAACATCTGGGGTGTGTATCAAGGTTTCTGTGTGCAAATGTGTAAGGGGAGGGTGTAAATTGCAGACAAATAGCAGCATGCTTTCTGCTTTGCCTGGTGAAAAAGATGTTTTTCGTTTCTCACAGCCTTCCATTCATACCAGTCAATTTCTCCTTCTAGTTTTTTTTCTCTCTCTCTCTCTCTTTCTCCTCGCTCTCCCTCTCTCTCTATGTCTCTCCCTCTCTCTCACTCTCTCTCTCTCTTTCTCTCTCTCTCTCTCTCTCTCTCTCTCAATCTATCTCTCTCCCTCTCTCTCTCTGTCCTAAATGTTGTCAGTAATCTCAGCAGTCCTTATCTCCATCTCATGGGAGCTTCTCTGTCAGGGCTCTGCCTCTGTAGCGGCCCATCCACTAATGTGCAGTATTGGTTAGACAAAGCCCTATTATCCAGCAGTGCATGGCCCTTCATGTAAAGCGTTTAGTGTAAAAAGAACAACAGAAGCCAATAGCAAACAATGATGTCCGCAGCAGCATCGTGCTGGCACCAGTACAGTGTTCACAGTGTGAAACTGGCTTGTCCCCATTTAGTCTCATTTTGTTCCGAGAGTGAAGTCATTTTGCAAATATGGCATAAAAAAATCATGACCTCATGAGTTGCGTTGAGCGAAAGTCTGCTGTGTATGTGTGTGTGTGTGTGTGTGTGTGTGTGTGTGTGTATGTGTATGTGTGTGTGTGGTGCAAACGAGCTCCCTCACTTCTTTCTTTTGCAAATGCCTGCAAAAGTGTGTAAACCCATGGGGCCCATGAGCATAATTCAGAGTAGGCAAGTGATATAGAGTTGTGTACAAAATAAGCGCACAAACAATTAAGCTCCTGAACTGATTGTGGACTGAGACAAATCAATGTGAATTAAAATGCTTCTCAAAGTAAATCCCTGCGTACCGAAACTAGGAATAAACACAAATTATACCACTTTCTCTTTTTCACAGGTTTATTAAGACAGAAACATTTGTCTGTGGGGAACTGTGTGGAAGAGAGAGAAAGAGAGAAGAAGAAGAAGAAAAAAAAAGTAGCACTGATTTCTGTCACAGACGCTGGGTTAGCTGCATAAGCATAACAGGCCATTTTCATTACCCCGTATCCATACTGCAGTCACTGTGGGTGAGAGGGCCATGTCACTCTCAATGATTAAGCAACCATTGTCGGAGAGAATTAATTAGCGGTATTAGTTACGGCTGAGAATAGGTAATTCTCGGAGGCAATTTGGGATTGGAGGAACACAACCCCGCGCCAAGATCTATATTATCGTTTTTAAAAGGCTTTGACAAAATTTACAGCGTGCCTCCTTGAAACCTGAGCCGCTAAATCTCCCCTTGTTATGTTCCCCTAATTAACGGAGTTGAAAAGGAATGAGAGTGCATCTTTCACACGTCTTTCTCTCTCGCTCTCTTTCCCTCTCTCTCTTCTTCCCTCGTTCCTCTCTTCGCCCCCCACTCTTACTCCCCCTACCTCCACCCCCACGCCCACTCCTCTCTCTTCAACCATCTCTCGTTTTGCTTTCACGCCTTGTGCGGGTGTGGTGAGGGGAGGCAGAGGGCCGATTCGAGCCCAAACAAAAGGCATTACTGTGGGCGTCCACAGCGGACCCTTAAATCAGAGCCTGAGCTTGTAAACGACACGCGGCGAGTCTGGGTGAATAACGATGTGACGGCTGGGCGACGGAGACTCAAGGTTGAGTAAACTCGTGTGGGGGAACTGGGTAATGGTGTTTGGATACGGCAATCCTTCACCAGATTATGAGATTTCTGTCCCGGGCATAGATTCTCCCTCGTCGTTTTCCACACACAGACAGGCAGATACACACACACACACATGCATACACACATGCACACACACACACACACACACACACACACACACAAAAAGACAGGATTTCATGTTTTATATGTAACAAGGTGTTTTGCTGCAGTGGGATTTGCGTATATGTGTCGGGTCTGTCACCCCCCCGCATACCGAGACTCAGTCAGATTGAATCTGTGGCACATCATGCAATAAACATGAACAGGGGATCATGTATTCATGGTGGGATTACATATCCATGGAAATCTCTGCTTACGTGTCAGGATGTACGCTACAGAATGATTAAAAATGCAAAAGGTTAAACGGCTGTGTTTTAAGCAGATCTTAACATTGGTGCACTGTTGTAAGCTAATCATTCTATCCACTGAAGAAAAGTCCAAAAAATGGAAATTTCTCTCTCTCCCTACTTTCTCTCTTCCCTCTTCCTTTCCCTCAGTGAGTGCTTTTTATGCTATCAAATCACCTAGACTGTCTTTAGTATTCCTGGGACACTGATATGCGTGGAAATGAGATGTATTGAAATGAGACACGTAGCTGTATCCGTAGCTGTAGCTGTAGCGGTGCGGTGAGCCTGGCTCTTAAAAGACTCGGCCCATCCAGGCAGAGTGGAGGAGGCCAGTCGCACGCCCTTGGCTGTCAGGAGAGGAGGGGAAAAGGTCAGCCTGTCATATTTGATTTACTGGACTCCAGAGGAGGATCAAGCCAGCTAATCTAAATGCAATGAGGTGACACTCGACTCTTCAGACGACGACACGGCTTCATTGTACACACAGCTCGGGGAAGAAATGCAAAGAGGGAGAGAGAGACAGAGAGAGAGAGAGGGAGAGGGGGAGAGAGACATGGAAAGGGAGAAAGACAGGAACAGAGTGTTAGACTGGGTGAGATGAGAGGAAGTGAAAAAAATTAATGACAGTGATAAGACTGGAGAGAGAGTGAGGAAGAGAGAGATTGGGGGAGAGAGTGAGGGAGAGAGAAGGGAGAGAGGGAGGTAGAGAGAGGAAGAGAGATTTGGGGAGAGAGAGAGGGAGAGAGATTGGGAGAGAGAGAGGAGAGAGAGTGAGGGAGAGAGTGAGGGAGAGAGAGAGGGAGAGAGATTGGGGAGAGAGAGAGAAAGAGCGAGGGAGAGAGATTGGGAGAGAGAAAGAGAGCTGTGACCTCCTCAGGACTAATGAGATGAAAGACACACCTTAAGAGTCCTCACCTCAGCCGGCTGTGGGGATAAGGGGCTTCATAGACGAAGAGCCTGGCCTCATATCCCTGCTTCTCTCTTTTTTCTTTTTTTTCTTTTTTTTTGGCTACACTACCCTCTGAGCTTGACCCCTCTAGCTGTCGATGAGTGATTTAGACTTTGTGTTTAACAAGAATGAGTTGGGTGGAGAGAGGGTTGAGGTGTGTGTGTGTGTGCATGTGTGTGTGTGTGTGTGTGCCTGTGTGTGTGTGTGTGTGTGTGTGTGTGTGTGTGTGTGTGTGTGTGCAGGTGTGTGTGTGTGTGTGCGTGTGTGTGCCTGTGTGTGTGTGCGTGTGTGTGTGTGCCTGCGTGTGCCTCTGGGCTGGAAGTACTTAACTGTGTCACTGGTTGGAAAGGGTCTCTCCAGTAGAAGGAAGCTAACAGTCTCTAATAAGCTGTTTCTTTGCGAATTTACACAGTCAATGAACCTAAGGCACAGAGGCTAAGATGCACTGACTCATAGCACCAGAGAAAACACAAATAACCTCATATCATAACACAGACTTGATAACACAGACAAGGCTTGATGCTTATGCTATGGGGCCATGGTGTCTCTCTTATAGCCTCAAGGCTTCAGATAAGAGGAATTTGATAAATACATAAAAAAATCAGTTTCATAGATGGATACAGAAAATCCCAACGCACACAAAAAAAGAAACAAGGGGATGGGTGCGAGCGAAATGGAGGAGTACTATACAAATACGCCTTTTCCTGACAGTAGATCTGGCCATCGCTGGTATAGATGGAGTGTTCTGTACTCCAAAAGTAAACTCTGCTTGAAGTTTGCCTTCATTTATTGTACAACATCACGGCCCCCATTGATCGTCTGTCTTCCCGATCTCCAGGGGCTGGCCTGTGAGACAGAGATGATCTTCAAAAGGATATCTCAAACGCCAGGTGTAGGAGTTATTCTCTCCGAGCCGCACGGCACTGTACTAGATGAAGCCATTCTAAATCCTCCGACTTAAAATGTCTGCTACGCCTCTATCTCCCGCAGTGAGTCGAGATGAATGTCTGTAATATTTTTATTTGAAATACCCACAGTACACGGCTAAGTGCGGGCCATTACTCTTTCAGCTTGCTGTGAAAGCACCTCACAAAAGAAATCTTCACGTTGTTTTTCAGCCTACGCAGTGATGAGTTGGGTGCTTTGTGTGACCTGACGATTGAACTAAAAGCATCATATTGGACCACGGGTAGTCATTAAAGTTGGCCTCGTGAGAAACAAGTGATGTCTGCTAAAATGAATTTAATTTCAACTCCCTCTCTTGGGTGTTATAGAACAATGATAACTACAGTGTAATTATATTCGGTACTATTTATAATACAGTTATTAAAAGCATCCCTCCAACTTTATTGCAGCCTTAGGTATAATCTGCTTTAGTGTGTAATTCAATATGCTTCTCATGTAAGTGTGTTAGCCTTTTGTACATGCCAATGTGCCTGCACCTTAATGTAAATCTGAGACTAACTGGAAGCAGCTCCTGCAACAACACAGGCCAAGCTGTGAACAGAGATAACCAGTCACAGAAGTGTGTGTGTGTGTGTGTGTGTGTGTGTGTGTGTGTGTGTGTGTGTGTGTTCCTCAGCTATCTCCTGTACTATTCACTTTATTGACTTCACACCTGGCAGGTGTCTTGCTATGGGCACAGGTAAGTGCACTGTCAAGTCTGATGTCTGGATGAGAAATATGAGATATCGATGTAAATCATCGTTCGTGCCCTTGCTATCACAGTGCCTGAAATGAGCTGTACAGTACTACAGAGGGCAACACAACCATAGACTATATCTTATATATACAGTCAATGAACACAACCTGCACCGGTGAAATTCCAACACTTCATAGATGTCCACCTGTGAATTAACCCTTTCAATGATGGCATACTCACACTTCAATATCCAGCTCTGTGCGAATGGCATCAATACCTGCAGTATCTCGTAAGCCACTCCATCTGACTAAGGGTCCCAACTGGCAGGTATCTTACCATAAACGCAGATAAGCGCAGGTTAGAGTTTCATATTGTGTGTATAAGAAAACTGGCAGGTATCTTACCATAAGCACAGGTAAGTGCAGCTTACAGTTTCACATTGTTTGCATGGGAAATGTTAAGTGGCTCCCCCCTGGCTGCTCCACGGGCACTGCAGCAATACTAATATACATCAGATTTTATAGAACATTAGTTTAGATCAAAGTCAGCCCAAAGACTCAGCGGCGTGAAGAGAGAGTGTGGCATGGTAGCCTACTGTAGCTGTGTAGCTGTGTAGCACTGTGTAGCTGCGTTGTGTAAGTGTTCTGACAATCAGTGTTTGGCAGGCGTTCAAAGCTGCTGTTAAACTGCTGAGCCGCCCACCGCGTCAGTCAGACGCCTTGTTTGCATTTTTATTGTTCCCGTCCGGTCGGATCCGATCCGATCGGCCCAGCCCAGCCCGGCATCCTGCATATGGGCGTCACTCACACACAGAGGTGACCTGGGGGCCTGCTGCTGTCCGGCAATGGACAGCCCCCCCCCCGCAGCGGGGGCAGGTGGAGCGCATGGCCCCAGCAGTCAGGAGGAATTGACCGGGCAGGTATGAGGCTGTCTACATTTCCTTTCTTTAAATACCAGGGAGAGTCCATGCTGATGCACTGTAGCACTGTATGTGTACCCTTACTGTGAGAATTTGTCTAGCAGAATGCTGCTAAAAGGGTGAAATGCAGGTAAATCTGATGTTTGCAATCCTTAGTCATTACTGTTAAGTTATTTTAGACCTTTACTTTGAATTTGTTTACTGTATGTGTGATTTGTTTACAGTTTGTTGTACATATTTGTGTGTTTGTTTGTATTTGTTTGTTTTTTTTTACTCTTGACCAAAGTTCCCTTGTCTTAGTGGGTGTCTGAAAGAGACCTTGTCCCTGTGGCCAGCTTTCGCAGTCGGTCAGTTTCCAGTGGTTAAGTGTAGGCCTAATTTGACACGTTTCTTGTTAAGACGCTCAGTCTGGCTCTGAGCATGTGCCGGGGTCATGGGCATTAACCCGGGCTTCGTCTAATGGCCTGGAACACTGGCAGGCATGTCTCACACTCTCGCTCCGGCCCCCAGGGGAGCAGGGCTAACAAATATGTGCTGCCTTACTGTTGCAGCGCTCTGATGAGACGCATGCCTGCTGGGGGGCATGTAACCCCGGTGCTGAGGAGAGAGAGCGAGAGAGAGAGAGAGAGAGAGAGAGAGTGAGATAGAGAGAGAGAGCAAAAGAAAGAGAGAGCAAGAGAGAGAGAGGGAGACAGAGAGAGAGAGAGAGAGAGAGAGAGAGGGAGACAGAGAGAATGAGAGAAGGAGAGTGAGAGAGAGGAGAGAGAGAGAAAAAGAGAGGGAGACAAAGAGAGAGAGAATGATCGAGAGACAGAGAGAGAGCAAGAAAAAGAGTGAGAGACAGAGAGAGAGCAAGAGAGAAAAAGAGAGTGATAGAGAGAGAGAGTGAGAGACAGAGAGGGCAAGAGAAAAAAGAGTGATATATATAGAGAGAGTGAGAGAATGGAGGAGAACTCACATTCTGTTATTAAAGGAGGTAAGGCGAAACAGAGAAGGACAGGGCCTGGGCTTTACTGTAATTAAACTCCTATTCCCAGTATCAATATGTAAAAACATCAATCAGCAATTGATTTGAGTGTCCACGATACCATTTGTTTTATAATTTTAATGTTGCCCAGTGCACTGGCCTGATGAGATGCATCTGTGTGCTTACTTACACTGCAGTTATAACAATAAACATCATCATCATCAAGTTGCACAGCAGAGGAAGAGCCAAAATCAATTCTGCTTTTCATCACTCTTAGCCTCAAGTCATGTGAGGATGGTGAAGTACAGAGTACATCTCTTGAAATGTTTCTGACTGTGTGTGAGTGTGTGTGAGTGTGTGTGTGTGTCTGTGTAGGTATATGTGTGTGTGTCCATGTGTGTGTGTGGTGTTGGTATTGTGTTTGTGAGTGTGTGTGTGTGTGCCTGTGTAGGTATATGTGTGTTTGTATATACATGTTGTTGGTATGTGTGTGTGTGTGTGTGTGTGTGTGTGTGTGTGTGCGCGCGCGTTTGTGTGTGTGTGTGTGTGTGTGTGTGTGTGTGTGCGCGTGTGTGTGTGGTTGTGTGCATTGTGTGTGTGTGTGTACTAGTGCTATGAGGAAAGGGAGGAAGGCTGTGCTACAGCTGGTAATGCAGGCTGGATGACTGTACCATACAGCCGACTAGAGCTGAGCACCCTGGAGGACTCCCTGTCTTTTCTATCTCTTTCTCTCCTCCTCTAATTCTCTCCTTCTCTCTCTCTCTCTCTCTCTCTCTCTCTCTCTCTGTCTTCCAGGCAGATGGGCCCCTGCACACACACACACCCCTACCTCCCTCCCTCCCCCCATTACTCTCTATTGAATTAACACTAACCTGCTCTGACTTTGGAAGGAACAAAACAATAATTGATCAGTGCACTGCAGTCCCTGATGTAAGTTTGTGATGGAGAGAGAAAGCACAGAAAAGAAAGAGGAAAAAGAAGAAAGAAAGAAAGAAAGAAAGGAAGACAGAAAGAAAGAGAGGAAGAAAGATCACACAGTGGTGTGCAGGAATGGAAAGAGAGAGGGAAGTAGAAAAAGAGAGAAGTAGAAAGAGAGAGATAGAGAAAGACAGAGACAGAGAGATGAGGGGGGTGGCGCGTGGGGGGGTCAGGAGGAAATTGAGTGGGTACGGATGGATCAAAGCGGAGGGATGTGAGTGATCGGAGCTCCTCCCCAATCAGGGGGCATAAATCAGACGGAGGTTTTATTGTTTTAATCACTCTCCAGTCTTGCCTGGCCCAGTACAGCACAGCGCACAGCACACGGCACAACTACAGCTACTTCAGCGGAGAATGACGGAGTACTGCAGCAACATCAACATCACAGGACTAGATCTAGTATCGTATCGGCGGATTGAGGAGGATGCAGGGTACTGCAGTAAGATTAATAAAACTAGACCCAATATCAGTACCTGACAGGCAGCTGACAGTGTGCCACCTAAGCAACATCACCTAAAGTGGACACAGTGACACCTGAGAGTGACACAGCGTACGACAGCAACATCACTTGAAGGAGAGTCAGTGCCACCTGAGAATGACATAGAGTACTGCTGAAACCAAACCTCACCGGAACTAGACCCGGTGGCAGTGCCAGCAGAGATGGATGCAGTGTACTGCAGTAGCATCACCAGTATCCATGCCAACCATGTGGGATTTATCAGCTGTGATGCTGTGGACCTGTGTTTAATGCTTACCTGCCTCTGTTGCCCCTTTACCTTCTAAAGCCTTTGCCAGTCTGACACACACACACATACACACACTTGCGCTCATACACACACACACACACACACACATACATACACACACACACTCACAGACTGCAAAAGTAATAGCTAACCTCTTTTTTACAAACTTACTGATTTATTCCTAAATCTAAAAGCAGAAGTCTGCAATGTCGTTTTTTGGCTGTATCTATTGGGGGCGGGCGATTTTTTATGTGCCTGTCTATGAGGTAAGTGAGCTCATGTTTATCACAGAAAGGGCCTCTTATTATTCCTGCTTGCTCAGGAGAAACACTAATGGTTGAGAGCAAACTAGCAACTCGTCAATAAACATCTTTCCCAATCAATAACGCGATGATGTCATTAGTTTTACTGTTTCCACGGAATGAAGACGTTCATTATGAGGGGGAAACTCTCTGGCCCCTGGTAATACTAATCCGTCATTAAACCTGCTGACTGATTATCAAGTGCGCAGAAAATCTCTCTGTTACGTGAGGCAGATAAACGTCTCTGTGCTTCTTCCCCTTATCCACCACTCCCTTCATACACATACACACACACACACACGCACACACACACACACACACATAACACGTAGACACGCACACACACACGCACACACACACACACACACACACAAACACCTGCGCTTCACCCTATCCTCCACTCCCTTTATACACACACAGACACAGACACACACACATGTACACACAAACACATGCGCACACACACACACACACACACACACACACACACACCTTCCTCTCTGTTCCTTTACTCCTCTGAGGTAAGTCCCCTGAACAGTCCATTGCATCTTGAAGGAGAAGAATAGTTTTCATTAGAATTGTGATGTGATTGCTAGGCTGGGTGGTAGTGAGGAGGTTCTCTCCTTAATAGAGCTGTGGTAGCTCAGGGTGTTATTAGCCCCTTGATTTGTGTGTGTGTGTGTGTGTGTGTGTGTGTGTGTGTGTGTGAGAGAGAGAGAGAGAGAGAGAGGGAGAGAGAGAGAGAGAGAGTTTGTGTGTCTGTGAGAGAGAGAGAGAGAGAGTATGTTCATGTGTGTGTGCGTGTGAGTGTGAGCATGCACATGCACGCATGTGTGTATGTGTGGCTATTTGTGTTCGTGTGTGTCAGTGTGTGTGTATGTGTTTTTCTGTCTGCGTACGGTGTGTGTGTGTGTGTTGGTAATTATTTTACTGTCATGCCACATACTGACAGCTACTTTTTGTGTGCCTGTGTTTGTACATGTGTGTTTGCTAGTGTGTGACTGTTATGGCACTGTTTGACAGTGTGTGTGTGTGTGTGTGTGTGTGTGTGTGTGTGTGTGTGTGCATTTGTGTGTGTGTTGGCCCCTGAGTTCATTAAGGCTGGATGAAGGTGACATTTATACAGAGCTCTGTTGACTTAACGAGTGCTGGTGTTTTATAGGCAAGCTTAGGAGCTGTGTGTGTTTGTGTGTGTGTGTGTCTTTGTCCGAGAGAACAACCCGAGGGGACATTTCATTCCTCACTGTTTGATTTTACTCCCTTGATGGATTCAGGGTTGCTGGTGTTATGGGCACAGCTGGTGGCTGTGTGTGTGTGTGTGTGTGTGTGTGTGTGTGTGTGTGTGTGTGTGTGTGTGTGTGTGTGTGTGTGTGTGCCTTGTCAAGTTTATGTTTGTAAACAGACATTTCTAATCATCATATGCACTTGCAAGACATTTCTAATCATCATATGCACTTTGACAAGCAGTGTCAAAACTACGGCTTGGATGAGGGGTGGACGTTGGTTTCAGAGACACAGACACACACACACACACACACACACACACACACACACACACACACACACACATACAGATATGGATATACACATATTCACACAACCACACAAACCTAAACATAAGGACACACACAGGCACATACACAAACACACTCAATACACACTCAGACACATACATTCTCATGACAAACATACAAACATCACAAACTGCACATGGAATCACATTGAAGCAAAGAGAGTCTTCCTAATTAAATTGTACCACTTTGTCCCTATGACTCTATGAATGGCTAATACGGCCTCGTTAGCCCAGCACAAACCCTTCTGGCAGATTTAGATTTGCCCGCACGAAGCCCAAGAGTCATTGCTGCGCGGAGCTCAACGTCCCCCACATAATTACAGCATAATCCAGCGCCACAATGAGGAGGGCAATGCTTCATTTCTCCTCGCCATGCCTGACTCGACTGTCCTCTCCTCTCCTCTTGTCCCTGCTGCATGCTGTGTCTCTGTATCTGTGCTCCTCTCATCGTCCTTCCTGCTCTTACCTTGTTTGCTGTTCGTTGTTTGTTTGTTTCTTTTCGGTCTTACTCTGTCTGACGTTCTTTATTGTGTTATCTGTTTTTTGCTCATGCTAGTCTCTCTCTCTCTCTTCTTCCATCCTATTTCTGTCTCTCACAGTAGTCTTTTTCTTCTTCTTCCAACCTTGGACTTCTTCTCTGCTCCCTGTCCTCACCCCAACCCCCTCCCAATATTGTCCTATTCTGTCCCTCTATTTCAGTCACCCTGCTTTTCTCACCTCTATCATGCTTTTTCTT
>CM059265.1:38339612-38369612 GCA_030347295.1 Setipinna tenuifilis
GAATGCAGATCCTCTATAACCAGTGTGTGTAATTACCATCTCACTCCAGCATCATTTCCAGTGTGTGTGTGTGTGTGTGTGTGTGTTTGTGTGTGTTTGTCTGTGCCTGGATAGCCAGCACCCTAGCCTGTAACACTCTGCACAGACACATTGGTGTTGGTGTATGTGTGTGTATGTTTAGGTCTGTGTGTATGTGTGTGTGTGTGTGTATGTATTTATGTGTGCGTGTGTGTTTGTGTGCAAGTAGATCAGAGCATCCAAATGTCATCCGATATGGCTGTCAATACACATTTCACTCATGCCATTTTGTGACACTCCAGGCTCTCCCTCTGGCACACACACAGGTGTGTGTGTGTGTGTGTGTGTGTGTGTGTGAGTTTAAGTGAGTATGTGTAAGAGCCTGTATGTGTATGTGCAGCTGCACAGTCTAAACCTAAAGGGCCATCCTCTCCTCCTTCTTCTCCCTGAGCAGGTGTGTGTGTGTGTGTGTGTGTGTTTGTGTGTGTGTAAATCTAAAGGGCTGTCCTCTCGTCTTTCCTCCTTCCTCTTCCTGAGCACTAGCGTAGAGGGACCTCCTTCATCAGTGCGGCTGCTTCCCCCTCTCGTCTCTCATCTCTCACACTTATCACTCTCGTTAGCATCATCTGTGTGTGTGTGTGTGTGTGTGTGTGTGTGTGAGTGTGTTGTATTTTGTCATTTGGGAACTGGCAACGGCTGAAGCAGAGCAAAGCCAGAAGGGATGCAGGAGGGTGCCAAAGTAACTGATAACTCTGTGTGTGTGTGTGTGTGTGTGTGTGTGTTTGTGTCTGTTTGCATGTCTGTGTGGAATTGTTTCTGTGTTTGTGCGTGTTTGTGTGAGAGCATGCATGTGTGTGTACATATATGTGCATGCTTGTGTGTGTGTGTATGTGTGTGTGTGTGTGTGCGTGTGTCTTTGTATGTCTGAGTGTGTGCACACAAGTGTGTGTATGTGTGACGTTCATGTTGCTTCCGCTGAACTATTTACTGAATGACACATCTTGGCAATTTCACCCCCTCAGGAGTAATGAGGACCCTCCAGCTGGGTCCAAGCATTTGGGGGACAGGTGCAAGAAGTGAGGGAGCGAGAAAATGAGGGATGGAAAGGGGGATAAATGGAGAAAGAGGGAGAGAGAAGGGGAAGAAAAGACTGGAAGTAAGCAAGCAAGCAAGCAAGTAAAAGAAGAGATAAATGGAGGGACGGGATGGAGGAATGGTGGATGCGGTTGAAGGGATGAAGAGAGAAATGAATAGAGACATGAATTTAAAAAGGAAGGGGTGGAGAGAAGATGGAAAGAAGGGGTGAAGAAAGGAGAGAAAGTGTGTGTTTGTGCGTGTATTTGCTAAATTTGACAAAGAGATTAAAACTAAGGCATAGACCAACAGTCAGAATTTAAAGTACTTTTGTCTTGGCAGAGAGAGGGAAGGTCACAACAGCATTGTCAAAAGGATAACTCTGAAAAGCACAATACATTATTATGTATTAGTTTTTATCTTTTCATTGATTACACCATTATATGTTTAAACATTCCACACAGGTTTTTTTTTATTGTGTTTGTAATCAATATGATGTAAGAGTGGCATGAGCATGTTCATGGCATGAGCACCTTATTCATGTTTATGACTGTTGTCATTAAGTGTCCTTTGGTTTTTGTAATCTTAAGTTGATACTTTTTGTGATGCAGGCATTGCAGAAAACCGAATGACACTTTATTGGAAGAGTCATAAACATGAGTGAAGTGACATTAATATTCATATGTGTCATGTCATGAGAGCTCATGTCACCCTTATGTAGACACCTTCGAATAAAGTGTAACCGAAATCTACTGTATCTACAGCATCTATCAAATCACATACATCACAACAGGCATACAGTATGCAACTTGTGTGGTTAGTCAAGGAACAGCAGAAAATGTCAAGGTCTACACAGAAACAGAAAATAAATGAAAGGTTACCAAATACATTTTTTGTTAATAAGCATATGACGTAAAATTAATATTGTCAACAGTCCTCTCATCATTCCACCCTTTATTAATTTTTCTTTATCAACAGTGTTTCTCTTTACAGTCTTTTCCCAGTCGATTCATTCATTAAAGAGAGGAGTATAGAAATTCAGGGGGATGTCATCACAAACTTGAGCCATATGTGTATACTTATCCAGCATTCGGGATAACAGCATATGTTGCACTTCAGTCGGCTCTGAAATCTTAAATGCTCAACAAGGTCAAACTGCCAATAAAACAAAGCTCACCACTGCACATTTAGTGGTCGGTCACACCCCTACACACTACACAACTTCAAGTCTTGAAATAGTGCCATCACGTTCTCACTCATTTTTGATTTCCTGTTTTTGTCTGTTTTTTTTTCCCACATTGTCATGGACACCACTGTGTCCCCTAAGCAGCCTCTCTGTCGATAACCCTCTCCTTTCTTCTCACCTTTGATTTGTTTTTGTTTTGATTTGTTTTGATTTGATTCACATTATAACAGATTAAAACCATGACATGTAGACGTTTCATTTCATGCAACATACAGACTTTAATTCGGTATACAGTACATTTGGTAACTTCCGTTTGTGTACCCTTTGTCGTCACTGTGGACAGTTCTCTGAGGGCTGTGTGTGCGTCAGGTCTTGGATTCATGTGACTGTCAAGATGGAGGAACACATTCTGCCCTTCAGTGTGTGCACTGTAAACCTGCATAAGTCAATACAACTCAAAACTTTTGATGTAACTGATTACGTCAATAGTTTTGAGTACATTAACTATATATTTTAATTAAAGTTAACTTTAAAAATTTAAATACATGAATTTGTACTTAAACTTTTAAAGTTAACTTTAATTAAAATATATGGTTAATGTACTCAAAACTATTGACGTAATCAGTTACATCAAAAGTTTTGAGTTGTATTGACAATCCGGGTTTACAGTGTGTGAGTAATCATAATGGTTTGCCCCAAAATAGATGCTTATGAGCAATCTTCCTCTTTCAGAATGGCCCCTGCCCCCATACCAACCATGTGGTTAGAACTTTTAACTATGACAAAAAACATCAGGTTACATGTGGACACTGTAGCCATTTTGTTCTTGTGATTTCGTTTTTTTTTTTTTTTTGTGCGTGTTTTGTTCGTCATGTCTCTGTCCACACCATAAGAAAACAAGCGGAGACGATGAGTCACCTGATGAGACCTGTTCCGATGCTAGAGAGGTGCCTGGTAGTTCCAGTGGTTCTTTTTCATAGTGACAGCATGATCCAGTCCAGCCTCACTGGACTTCAATGGTACTCGTTGAGAATACGCTTTCACTGTCAAAAAGCTAGACATTTATTGGTCCAAAGCTGAAAAATCGTCACTTACACGGAGGCCCAGACTCACTGGGAGTGAATGGAGAGGTGGGCTGAACCGTTTCCGAGAGGAGGCTGAGGCGCTTTGTGGTGATTGGAGGAACTGTTAATGCGGCCGGATTGACAGCTTTTTAAAAACATATAGACAGGTAGCGGTGGAACCAGTGGCGGTTGTACAGTGTTTTACTCCCTGGGCCAGACCACCTCTCACCACCCGCCCCCCACCCTGGCAAGGCAGCGAGACACGCTACTTCTGTGCATGGCACCTTCTCAGCAAGCAAGGGCGCCTGCAGTTCACTTAGGGGGCGCCAATGTGCCGATTGCAGCGATATGATAGACAAAGTTTTTTTTTCCCCAAGCGCCCATGGCACCCCCCACGGAATGGCTGCCCTGTTCGCCCGTGCCTAAAACCACTACTGCCCCTGTCAATGCACTTCTGCTAAGAATAATTCTTCAGTCTTTCAAAAAAAAAATTATTTTATGGTACCTACTGTACATAACACGAGATAAATATGCTATGACATACGAGACTTGATTAATGTTCAAGACTGTTGCCATAAAGTTTCATTCACTTTTTGTAATGTCAAGTTAGCATTGTTTTTAGCATGGTTTCCTCATCATGACAACTTCACCTTTTGTTGTCATGGTAAATTACCTGAATATTCTCTGGCTCTCAGACTCTGCCAGGAGACTCTTCAGTGCAGGAGATCTGTCTGTTGGCTCTCTCCTCGTAATATTCGGTTCAGTACGTTATATGTATCATGTGTTTTCAGATGTTTGTACAGATTTGTGGAGTCACCACAGTATTTACTGTTTTCACAACACACATTTCAAGTAGCAGTGTAGTAATCGACAACTGCAAAGTAGCTCCAAACAACACTTCTCTTCCTGTTAGACATCTTTAGTACGCTATAAGAGTTCGCTTTCTGTGCTGCTGCAGCACTGAACAGTTCATTTGCTAAGTCACGATAGTGAGTCACTGCGGAAAACAGGGCGAGACAGAATGTGCATTCATTGAAGTGGTGAACTGGGTGGAGTTGGTTGCATACAGAAGTGAGGAAATGGGAGTACAGTCTACGGACATGAAAGGATTGAATTAGAAGGTAAATTATCGATTCCATCACACTAGCATCGATCCAATACCAATATTAACTTAAAATTGATACTTTAAGTAGATTGACCTACACACAACAGTAAAAAATAGCGAAGTTCTAAATGCAAGGCTAGCGCAATTTTGCTCCTCAGCAAACATACCAACTCTCGGTATGATGTTTTAACATGCCAATTTTCATTTCATTATATTTCATTACTGTCAACTCATTATTTTTGTTTATGGCTATGGCTTAAGTGTTATAAAGCATAGCCTACCATGTGAAGAAAGTAGGGAGAGGAGTTGACTGGATCTCAGAGAAAAAGAGGGAAATGATGGATTGGAGAGTAGACCAGAGAGTGAAGAGTACAGGATGGAGCCTGAGTTTTGGAGAGAAAGCTGCTCAGTACCAACTATACTGCTTGCATAATACGTCAGAAAACAGATAGTGATGCTGGTCCTCTTTAGAAACTAACGAATCAAGGCTACCCTTCCCTCCTACATGCTGTAACCGACAGAAAGTATGATGTCTCATACAGACTTGACAGTGACCTGAAACCTCAATGTGATGTTTGCGATGTTTCTGGGGAGGAATCCTTTGTGGTACACACAATGTTGTGCGAAGTACACAAATACGTAAAACTGTTGACCAGAACAGCAAAAAAAGCTGAAAAGCCAGAAAATACTTTATTTGAAGCAGAACATAATCCTGAGCCAGATAGCAGCAGGCCTACTAAAAACATCGCGGATGTCAATGTCACAACCCACCGAGCACAAGGAAGAATGCTTCATTTGTGGAAGAGCACGCACGACCTGGGGCAATAGATCCCAAATCTTCAGTCACTTACGACAGACAGAATGCAGCATGGACAGAAGCATACAAACCTGAAGATGAAGAGATGCTACGCAAGATTCGTGGTCGTGATGGAAACAAGTGTACTGATATGACCAACTACCTGACAATGCGTCTTTATTCACAGAAAAAAAGCCTAGTACTGCCACCACTCCATATGATGCTGCAGCAATGGATCAATTGCCTTCAGCGACCAAAGTTATTCCTGGACTCAGCAGTGGAGTTCATCAGAACAAGCTCTGCTTCATGCAGTTTCCAAATCTCTTTCCCAGGAGGTCAAAAGAGGGTTTAAGAAAATGGCCTTGTCCACAACTTGTCATGTTTATGTACTGATTTGTAGATGGATTTGTTGTCCTTTTACTCTCTGACCTGACTTTTTTGAGTATTTTTAACTCTCAAATTCTTCTTTCAAATTACTGCTGTTATGACCCTGCCAGTCTCCTAGCTCCACCCATTCCCTTACTCCCAAATTAGCAATTAAACACAATTTATTATGCTGTCCACTCAAAAGGTGACTCAAGAGACTATACAGATTGGCCAACATTTCTTGGATGTGGTTCTCGAACGCAAAGTTGCTAACTTGTTAGCCACTACTGTTGTTGGTTGGCAAGGCTACCTTATGTTTTTCGAAGCCTACTATGGTAGCACTCTACTTTGGTTATGAGAAACTTTGGAGATACCTACTACCTTTGTAGCTAAGATACTTTTAAAACTCCGAAGTAACATTGTGCAGTTCCCACTACAGCCCTCAAGCTGAAATATATTACTAATGTTTCAATGGCAAAACTTGCAGTAGATCTTTTAATGTAAAGTGCCAATATCTCATAATGAAACTTAGCTGGTTTCAATTAATGTTAAAACTATATGACATTACTTCAGAACAATTGTTCTGAAGATGTTACAATGAAAATGGAGAAGCATTGTGTTTTGCAGATAACAGCTTATCACACATGTGGGAAGGGAGGATACCTTGATGTCACCTTTCTCACCAGGGTTACATGTCGCTATTCAGACATGTCATTAGTCAGACATTAGCGTCCAATTGTCGGAGTAGCGACATTATCATTTTTTTTAAAACATATCATTATTCCGACAATTTTTTTTTCCATTGTCGGAGTAGGGGCATGTTGCTATTTTTGAAACATTCCGCTTTTCCGACATGAATAGTTTTATTGTGACGCTGAAAACCAAGGCCTGCCCTGGAGGCAAAACCGACTGTAGTCAAAGTCCCTGTTAACTAGTTTTTCGGATTTAAGTTAGGGAAAGGAAAACTGGTCCGTGTGACAGCAGGCAAGGGATTTTTTTCCTCTTTTCTTTTGCTTTTAATATCAATACAACGTATAGATAAGCAGCAGCGACAGACACGTACAGCAGCAGGAGTAAACGGGATAGGTGCGCTCAATTAACAAGGAGTTATGCACTGTACGCGCAATAAAACTCAAATTAAAGAATCGTTTCCCCTCGTAGGGCCTATGTCTGTCACATCAGCATAGCGTTGTTGTCTGCAGTAGTCGTTTCATCCAGCTGTATGCTGAATGGATACTGACGCAGACATTTACACAACTGTTCCTCAGTATCCGATGCCATCTCGTTGATCCTCCGTGCCACATTGCTGAGTGGCATGGCCCTCAACACCGATGCTGGATCTTGCTCTGCAGCACTGGACCTCTTCATTGACAGGAAGAACAAGTATTTCTCCAAAAATTAACGGTGATCCCGATTTCGCAATTAAAAGTGAAATGCGTGATAACACCAACTCGCTCTGTGTTTGACTTCCCTTCCGACAAAACAAGGTAACAATGTTGCGCTTTGAATAGGCTAATGCTCCTTTAGGGCTTAGGGGAAAAAAAACGTGGGCTATCCTCTGATGCCTTGCAGTGTGTATCTTGGTCAGGTGCTCGTTTCGTGTTTCATTGCCTCATTCGAAAACACGTTCACAAAGAAGGCACATCGGGAGGTGACCATTTGTGAGTGAGTTGATGCTCGTTATGTCGTAGGACTTTCTTTTTCGCTGCCATGTTTAACAATAATATATGCATATATATTGATAAATAGTGTGCTTATTAAACAAAACTCAATGTAGGATTTAAGTAGGCCTACTTTCTGAACCAGCTGAACCCAATTAATCAAGCAACCCCGTGCGCTGCTTCATTGGGGACCATACACAAAAACGAGAAAACAAAATATCGAGTCGTTATTCTGTTTTTTCCGTTTACCAGTTTAAAGTGAATACTAGTGTAGCATAATTTAGTTCGCTAGGTGAACACCCCCTAGTCTTATTTTGTTTGTTTGTTTGTTTTTTTTGAAAGGTGAGAGGTTTCCTTCAGATCTCTAAACATTTCTTATGGTATCACCATGGATCTCCCTGTTTTTGGAGGCATTACGCATTGCTATTTATGAACAAGTGGATGTGGATGTCTGTCTTTCCATTAAGACATTGACACCATGCTCACCTTGCATGCGCATGTTGCTGCTCTGCCAACTAAACAAAAATGAGGCCATCTCTGCCTAGAGTCTCACAAACACCGTCTACCCGCCAATCATCGCCGTAATTAAAAGCGCTGTCGGCTCCGCTCCGCTTCGTGAGAGCAGCTGTCCATCATTAACTGTGAAAAAAAAACTGTCGGAATAGCGGTACTAAAAAGTGTCTGAATAGCGGGATGTCTGAGTAGTGGGATGTCTGAATAGTGGGATGTCTGAATAGTGGGATGTCTAACTAATGACATGTCGGAATAGGGTGTGAATACCCTCACCAGATGGCGGAGAGAAGAATCTGGGAAAATGGCAGTCCGACAGAACTATAAAACAACTGGGTCAGAGAAAGACCAGCAGTCCGACTTTGTGCCCGGGTGAGACTGTTATCGGTTAGGGAATGATAATTGGACCCACAGGTCTGTAATGTTTTATCTACTTAGTGATTTTATGTATTAGAATAAACCATTTATTTGTGAAATGATAATTTGTACTCGGTGACGTTCTTAAAGTGAAAAGATTCGGCTAAGAGTCACGATTTAGAAGACTCACAACACTATGTCGCATATGTTTGATAGGAAACTCGTGAGCCAAATTGACCAATTGATGGTCACGGAGGAATCTGCACAGAATGGCATTGTTTTGAAAGTTACATAAATATAAACTGAAGTCAAATTATGATTAAAATTTCTGTGGCCTAGTGTTTCACAAGCAAACGTCTGGATTTATACTGCTCTCCTCTGTATTTTGTTGTAGATTTAATGTGTGATGATCTAAGTTTCACTCTCTTGTTCATATTAGCATAGTTTTGGGGTCTCTTTATTGGTTAAAAATTGCTCGTTTTTTATCAGTTTGTTTTCAATATCCTCTTTCTTAATCGCCATGCCTCTGCTCTGAGCATGTCGTGTTCCACCTGTGCAGTTGCTGGTGCTTCAGTAGATATAAAATGTACTTTGTCACTGTCAGCCATTATGAAGCGGCTATTAAAGTATTACTTTGCTTCCACTTAGTTTTGAATTGCCTCCACTGCCCTCAGAGGCATTCACCCCCTATTCCGACATCCCATTAGTCAGACATCCCACTATTCAGACATCCCGCTATTCAGACACTTTTTAGTACCGCTATTCCGACAGTTCCGAATGAGGCAATGAAACACGAAACGAGCACCTGACCAAGATACACACTGCAAGGCATCAGAGGATAGCCCACGTTTTTTTCCCCTAAGCCCTAAAGGAGCATTAGCCTATTCAAAGGGCAACATTGTTACCTTGTTTTGTCGGAAGGGAAGTCAAACACAGAGCGAGTTGGTGTTATCACGCATTTCTCTTTTAATTGCGAAATCGGGATCACCGTTAATTTTTGGAGAAAGACTTGTTCTTCCTGTCAATGAAGAGGTCCAGTGCTGCAGAGCAAGATCCAGCATCGGTGTTGAGGGCCATGCCACTCAGCAATGTGGCACGGAGGATCAACGAGATGGCATCGGATACTGAGGAACAGTTGTGTAAATGTCTGCGTCAGTATCCATTCAGCATACAGCTGGATGAAACGACTACTGCAGACAACAACGCTATGCTGATGTGACAGACGGCCCTACGAGGGGAAACGATTCTTTAATTTGAGTTTTATTGCGCGTACAGTGCATAACTCCTTGTTAATTGAGCGCACCTATCCCGTTTACTCCTGCTGCTGTACGTGTCTGTCGCTGCTGCTTATCTCTACGTTGTATTGATATTAAAAAAAAAAAAAGAAAAGAGGAAAAAAATCCCTTGCCTGCTGTCACACGGACCAGTTTTCCTTTCCCTAACTTAAATCCGAAAAACTAGTTAACAGGGACTTTGACTACAGTCGGTTTTGCCTCCAGGGTAGGCCTTGGTTTTCAGCGTCACAATAAAACTATTCATGTCGGAAAAGCGGAATGTTTCAAAAATAGCAACATGCCCCTACTCCGACAATGGAAAAAAAATGTCGGAATAATGATATGTTTTTTAAAAAATGATAATGTCGCTACTCCGACAATTGGACAATAATGTCTGACTAATAGTGACATGTAACCGCCCTCAGAACAAGTTCTTCATTTCTGAGGCATTCTGAATCTCAGACATCTCTGTGTTGGTGACCAACTTCACCATCATCCATTAATTCTGCAAGTTGGCAAATGGCTTGAAGATACTCCTCACTTGTGTATCAAAGTCATTTCAGTAGGCAGCGCACACACTAATTTCGGTGGCACAAGGCCTACTGCTACTCTTCCCACAAAGAACAAGACACTTCCTTTCTCATTGCCCTCCCTCATTACAATTGTGGCATCTATCATCCCCAGTTCCACTATGAATGGCAGACTCTTTAGGCCCAGTAAGACCGCTAAAACGAGGTTCCTCACAGCTATTAACAAAGGGTGCATTCTCTATGAACTTAGCCTTGTGTGTTAGCTAACACAGTAGCTTCAGTGGCGGTTTAAAAGCAACACTAAGGTGAAGGATGAATGGCACTTCTAAATTCGCTTTAGAAGCAATGGCCTTTTGTGTCTTGCCCTTCTTGTGCAAGTTGTCAATGGTCATCTTTTGGACAACTGTCCCCATGATTGTGTAGCCTAGAGAACTAGACTGAGAGACCATTTAAAGCCCCCTGCAGGTGTTTTGAGTTAACTAGCTAATTAGAGTGTGGCACCAGGTGTCTTCAATATTGAACCTTGCCACAATTTTAATTTTCTGAGATACTGTGCAAACTGACGTCGGCCAATGAACCCAAATATGATAAATTGACGAGTCGATGCTCAAACACAAATCAGACAGCATACGATCATTTTCGTAAATAGTGTTTTTCTACTGTTATGGTTGCAATTACATTTACTGGAGTGGAAGGCTAATACTGTACTTGAGTATTCTAACTTTCGTTCCAGGTAGTCTTGCAAGTTACCATGTCAAGGGTGCTAGCTAGTTAGCACGTCCATACTGACCTGTAGTGTTTAGCTTAGCTTAGCCATCTTTGGAACAATAAAATCCACAAAGATTACAATTTCAAACTTCAAGAACCTTTTTTTTTCAACACAAATATGCAAATTGGGTGAATAATGATGATTACCCCATGGCTAAACACAACAAAAATGTACACCACAGTGACACTTTAACTTAAAAAAATCCAAGGTATCAAAATTGGAGGTGATAGATTAAAATTTTGATCACAACAACAAACCTTTTGGATTTGGAAACTTAAAGCAATGGAATATCCAGGCTTGAATGAGGAGATAGATTCTACACCTTTTTTGTAATTCTGTTTAGGTTGACACTGGCTAATTTAACTGCAGACCTACCTATTCTTTATGTATATATTTGCGTATGTACGTATGCATATTTATTCCTCATTATTGTCCATCTTGTGATTGTCATCTATGGGAACTGTGTGACAGGAAGGGCCTAATAACTAGTTAAATTGGAGAGTTTCAGGACTGATTGTCAGCACCTGCTTCTCCTTACAGTAATAAAAATCACCTGAACTTCCGTTTTAGGTTAAATGCGCTGAAGAAGGCCTCATGCCCCTATGTGTGGGATTTTTAAACTAGTCCGTTCTATGGACATGTCACTATAAATACAGCCATTGTAACTAAGCAGTGCCTTTTGTCTGAGAAACCCTTTTCTCTTTCTCCTGACAAATTGTTTCCTTGTACCAAAGACAAACAAAAACAAACACACAGCACCCATTTGTCATTGTGATTACACAGCACAGCAAACAGTGCACACAACAAGATTAACTCTGCATTTAACCCATCACAGACATGAGCAGGGAGCAGTGTGTGGGGATGGAACCAGGCTCAGAGTACCTCAGTGGCACTACTAGCAGTTTGTGAATTTAAACCTGTGATCCAGGCAGCTCGTAGCTCGTTTGCAGGCAAAGGAAGTTTTCAAAGATGGACAAGACTCGAGACTGCGTGAAGAGGAATTGTATGACTGAAATATTGGTGGTCTAGCGTTTCACAACCATACGAGTGTGGATTTATATCGCCCTACTCTGTAGTTTGTTTGGGTTACTGATTGAATGAGAGTAATGCTAACTCTATTACTGTAACAGGCAGTAGCGGTTTTAGGCACGGGTTAACAGGGCAGCCGCAGGGGGCGCCATTTCGTGGGGGGCGCCATGAGCGCTTGGGGAAAAAAAAAGTAGCTCTGTGTTATATCACTGCAATCGGCACATTGGCACCTGAGCACATTGGGGTGCTGAGACGTGGTCTCGCCCAGGGAGTAAAACACTGTAGAACTGCCACTGATACCAGGATGCGAATCCGTGACTGAAAACAACAACATTCCTACACAGCTTTTAAGGGGCACTTTACACGAAAACGCTTGGGGGTGAAAAACGCAAAACATTTTATCGGATGTGCTATATCGTTTAGATGGTGGCGGCGTTTTGGGGGGTTGAAAACGCAAAAAAGTGAAAACACCCTCCAGAGTGGAAATCTTAACGTTAATCTTAACGTTCCACCCTCGCGTAACCGTGTAAACGGTGAAAAACGGAAAAGTGCGTTTATCGTCGCATAGAAATAGTCGAAGAAACGTAAATACCTCTAGGCAGGCACTCTTGGAAGTGTTGCCACCTAGCCATCTGGCGTGCATACTGCATCTATGTATATGCAATTTCACACACTTTTGCGTTTCCGTTTGAACAGAGATTTGACTGCATGCTAATCTAAACACGGTGCTTAGAATTTCATTTCATCTCCAGGCGCCTTTTCAAGGCTCTCTAGTAATGCTGCAAACTTATAAACAAATTGAGCATGTGGTCAAAGAAAACTTTCCCAGCCAAAGACCGTTGCATCGTTGGCCTACAGACCAGAAACCGGCAAGGCTGCTATCGGCAAGTGGCAGCATAGCACCCTGGCGGAGTGTATCAAATAGCATAGAGGAATGATGTGAAGATGATGTTGAAATCTACGGATTAGTAAGAATATAGTTTTCTTCACTACATGTGTCACTATAGACATTGGGCCAAGTTTAGCACTTGAGTTAGCTTTGCCAGAAGTTTACCATACTGTAATCATTTATTATTGTCACTATCGTATGATTTCAACAAGAACAAATACATGTCTTAAAAGGAAATAGCAGTGTCATGGTGTGTCAACAAAGAGTTCACCATCCAGTCAAAATGGCTGTCCCCCTCCTTTCCTCCATGCCTTACACACTGAAGTAGGAACAATGGCAGGGGCCACTATGGAAGTACCCACAATGATAGTTCTACCGAAGTACAAGAGCTTCAAGAAACAGTAGGATTTCGCCACTACCATAGTAAATACTTTCATAGTACAATAGTAATACAATGCTAACCTACCAGATTGTTTTGTGTTTTGTCCACGAAATGACATACTCTCTTCATCATTTCATGCATGCTGTCTACATGGCTGGTCTGTAGGCTAACAATGGGTCTTTGGCCGGTAAAGTATGCTTTTACTTCATGCCATTTTCATGGCATCATGGCATGGCATTTATCTCAATGTCTTACTGAAGGCTCACGTCCCATCCAGAGTGTTGTGATCCGCTCATACAAACCGTCTGGCTGTACCCTCGTCTCTCACAAAGCAAGGTCAGTCTAAACTCTTCTCTGTGGTTGTTCCCAAATGGTGGAACGACCTACCAGTTGCTACAACAACAGCAACATCCCTTTCTACCTTTAAAAAGCTTTTAAAAACCCTTCTCATGCTTCCTTTCCTAACAAAACTACCAATCACTAAACCAACTCTCTCTTACTCTGTCCCCATATGGGGAGTATGTGTGTTTGTAGTGTCCCTGCTCCGTGAAACTTACTTAGTCACATGAAGCTCCCTGTATGTATCAAGGTAGTCTGCTTACTCTGTGTTCCTCTACACCTCTGTCAGCGCATGTCCTCCGTTTTGTAAGTCGCTTTGGATAAAAGTGTCTGCTAAATGTAATGTAATGTAATGGCACAATTTGTTTTTAAGTCCGCAGCATTACTAGAGAACCTTGAAAAGGCGCCTGGAGATTAAATGGAATTCTAAGCACTGCATTTAAATTAGTATGCAGCACAGCCTGCTTCACAAATTTTAATCATAGACAATTTTCCTATATTTCACAAATTTTAATTTTGGAATGTTTTTTATTGACAATGTGTAATGACCCAGTTTGTAACATTCTTCGCTGTGTTTTTGTAAAAAAGTTTTTCCGCACTAACCTTACATTTTAGATGTCCTACGCATTTGAATGAGCATTTAAAATGTGTCCCATATTTTGGTCCAACCTGTATTTAATAACACATACCATGTAGAGGTTTGTGAAAGGCACTTTAGAGGGGACAAGAGAGGGAGGAGAAGAGATGGCAAAAAGGTAGGTAGTGAGAGGAGGAGAAATGGATGTGTCTCTATTTAAAGCCCAAATAGTCTCCTTGCCTCAGGCTACCCACCGCCCCTTTTAGTTGTGATTCTATGAAGTTTAAAGTGGAGAGGCACCTGGCTGGTGGAAACAGAGAGAGCCGTTTCTCCTCATCACACACACACACACACACACAAACACACACATACACACACGCACACACACACGCACACACACACATACACACACACGCACACACGGACACACACACATGCACACGCACACACACACACCAACCTCCTGTAGCGGTCAGTCAGCGTGTCTCTGATGGCTGTTGTTTTTTTACAATTAAAGTATTATTTGGGCCCATAATCTTTATCAAATACGTAAGTAAATCTGACTTAAAAGTCTACCAGTCATAATTACTGTCCATCTTCCACTACCCCCCCCCCCCCCCTTTCTCTCAAACACACAAATAGACAAACACACACACACACACACACACACACATTCACTCTCAAACACACACACACACACAAAGACAGAGACAGGCATGCATACATGCACTCTGAAACACAAATACACACACACACAGAACCACATGTATGCACACTCCACCACAGAGGAAGGAGGAAGGAATGTTGGTGTACACTGATTACGTGTCCTCTTCAATCAGTGCTATGAAGCTATGAATGGATATCACAGACACACACACACACACACACACACACACATGCACAGCCATATGAACATGAACATGACCACAAAACATACAAACACACACACACACACACACAGCCATAAGGATATGACCATGACCACAAACACACAGACACAGCCACACACACACACATGAACATGAACATGACCACGAACACACACACACACAGTGTCCTCTTCAATCACTGCTGTGCAGCCATTAGTGCACTGAAGGAGCTGACCGGCTGTGTGGAGTGGCTGGGGGGGGGAGGGATGGGGGGCTTGAGGGGTGGATCGCAGGGGCCTTCCTCTCCAGAGCCACTGATAGGCTGATTTGACCGGGGCCTACTCTAACTGGGCAGCCACATGCGGCTCCTACAGAATGCCCATTGCTGCCCAGTGACCACAGTGCTAGGGTGGGACACTCCCCACTTTTGTAAATCAAGTGTAAGTAAAATATGCACGTGCCCTGCATGAGTGGCCTAACGGTTAGGGTTGGTCTTGGGATCGGAGGGTTGCAGGTTCGATTCCTGTAACAGGAAAGAAAATGTTTGGTGGGGGAGTGAATAACCAGCACTCTCCTGTACTCTCATCCATGAAGCGCCCTTGAATGGGGAATTTAAGCCCATTGCTGCGGGGGGACTGTCCCTGTACCTAGTTCACTGTAAGTCACTCTGGATAAGAGTGTCAGCTCAATGTAATGTAATGTTCTAATCCTAAAAGTATTGTGAGTAAGCACTGGTGCTTTTAAAACACTATTATTTAACCATTATTAGTTGATTTATATACTTTTCAGACAGTGTTATCATTTTAAAAGATGCCCAAATAGTGCTTACTGTACATGCCTATACTCTCCAACACACCACTGTGGCCACCAAGGGAGATGGATTTAATTTCTGTGCCATACGCTGGAAAGACAAAGACCATATAGACAAAGAGTCCATAGAAATCTACTCTCTACTGTGCGTACTGTGAGTGTGCTTATATATACTGGGGTCAGCAATGAGTACTTTCCACTTAAGCCCTGAGAATGTGTGTTATGTGCGCACGCGTGCCCATGTATGTGTGTGTGGGGGTGTGTTTTTTTGCATCTCTGTATGTGTGTGTATGTGTGGTGTGTGTTTGTGTGTCCGCCAAGTGGTATGACTCTGCTCCATGTTCATTTATGTTTTTTTTTTCTTTTCTTTTCTTTTTTTTAAAGCAGATGATATTTCTGAGGAAATTCTCTGTTTTTTTCCAGAGATTCAGAGGGCGTATTTTCATTGCATGATGTAAAATTGAATTCCATTTAAATACTAAATCTTGGTCAATTATCCTGTGACTTTTAATTAACTTTAATGATTTGGGCATTAAAAGGCATCTTTCTGCTACAGTTCTCTAAATGCCTGAGTGAATGCATGGATGCACAAACAAACACACACACACACACACACAGGCAGACACACACACACAGGCAGACAGACCTGCAAATGCGTGCACACACACATACAGAGATGCACACACAGCCATACAAACACATACCACACACAAACACACACATATACAGACATTCACACACAGACACTAATGTAACATAACAATTTTTTTCTTGTTACTGGTGAAACAAATGAAAGTATCAATGCCTCGGTCATAATCTGCATAATAAACGCACATGGATTTTCTATGCTGCGTTCACCAAATGAAATGATTCATGAGTGGAGCTCCAATTGAATTACTATCACACCGGGCCATTCGAAATGAGAAAATCCCCGCAGTCTCATTTGCTGAGGCTTACACAGCCAAGAGAGTCTCTCTTTAATACATACACACACACACACACACACTGCATCTTAGACACACACACACACACATATGCAAAAAGATGACATTAACATACAGCTTCAGTGGTGTGTAAAAAATACACTGTGAGAAAAATCGTCACATTAGTGGGTTGGTGTCAGCATGGGTTTTTGCAGTGAGCTGCTGTAGCAAGGCAGGCTCTGGTGTGCCGTAGCCGGTTATTGGACTATGGTAAGACACTACACCCAGACAAGCTGGTTATTGGACTATGGTAAGACACCATACCCAGATAAGCTGGGTATTGGACTATGGTAAGACACCACACCCAGACAAGCTGTTGACTTAAACTTGAGGAGTGCCTCTGACTGCATCTTACACACACACACACACACACACACACACACACACACACAGACCTTACTCATAGGCGCTCACATGATCTTACACACAAAGACGCAGAATCACACATACACTTATACAGACACACTCATACAGACACACACACACACACACACACACACACACTGGTGCAAACACACACCTACACAGTGAAACACGTGCACACACATTGATACACACACGCAGAGACAGAGCGCAGCAGGCAGCATGTGCCAGGAGTCATTAGCTGTGGAAGCAGGGCTTGAAATGGTGCAGCAGCCCTACACACACACACACACACACAGGCACACACACACACACATATGCGCACACACACACTTGAAATGGTGCAGCAGCCCCTTCATGCGGAGTTAATTGCTTTTAATGGCACTCTCAGTAGGTGTAATGCACAAGCAGTGAGCACCGCTCCCCGCTCAACACTCAACACGTACGCATGTGAGTACACACACACACACACACACACACACACACACACACACACACTCAGACTTGCACACTGCAATGGTCTCCTGGCCTTATCTGCCTTTGTCTTTTGTCCTGTGTGTCTTGTGTGTTTCGTAGGCATGGCTGCTGCTCATTAACATTATTGGTGATTGGTGGGCCAACTACACTACTGACTTTACTGACCTCCACACTCTACTGCCTGTTTTGTTATGGTTGTCCATTTGGTGTTTTTTTTATTTCGGTTGTAAACAGATAAACTGTAAACGTTTGGCCTTAACAATGCATCCTTTGAATATTTGCCATGATCCTTCAGCCAGGTCATGATAAAACACAAACATGCACACATATGTATACACACATATACACACATACATAATGACACAAACGCACAGACACACTCACACACACCTTTTTGTCTCTGCCTCTCAGCATGTCTTACAGAGACAGAGGTGGATGAGACACCCTGCACAACTATAGAAGGGTCCTTTTTCTTTAGTTCCTCTTCTCAGTATACGTGTATGTCTACCTGTCTGTCTGACTGTCTGCCTGTCTGTCTGTTTAACTGTCTGTCTGTCTGTCTGTCTGACTGACTTATAGCTCCTCCATCTGTCTGTTACATAGTTCTCTATAGAAAGAGTTCCTCTTCTCAGAACACATGTCCTGTCTGTCTGTCTGTCTGTTTGTCTGTCTGTCTGTCTGTCTGTCTGACTGACTGACTGACTGACTTATAGCTCGTCCATCTGTCTGTTACATCTTGCACAAACTGACTTTTTCACTCATTTTCCTTCAGTTTCTGTGACTCTTTTGGTCAGAAATCCATCTTTCTTCCCTATACTATCTGTCATATACTCTCTCTATACTATCTCTCTTTCTCTCTCTCTCTCTCGCTCCTTCTCTTTCTATCTTTCTCTCTCACTCTCTTTACTTGAAGTACAGTCGCAAACATCCCAGTATATCCTGGGAGAGGGGCGGATAAATCTGGATGTGCGCTCCCTGTGAAATAGCCTTAATTGGTCTAAGAGTGTCTGTCTATCAGTCTACCTCCCTCCCTTTCTCCCTTCCTCCCTGTGTGTGTGTGTGTGTGTGTGTGTGTGTGTGTGTGTGTGTGTGTTTGTGTGTGGCCATTTGGAGCCATTTGGAGTGCCGTGCTTGACTGACTGTGGTGACAGCTCCAACACTGCCTGAGTTAGGTGCTGTCAATCCCACAGACTCACAGCCATTCATTATGTCACTTCCCTCGCCATCAGTGCTCCTTGCATCCGTTTCTCCCCCATTCCCTATCCCTCCATCTCTGCCCACCTTGTCCGTCTGTCTGTCTGTCTGTCTCCACACTCTTATAATCTTCTGTGTGCTGTGGCTCTTTAGGGCGTGCAATAGCCATCTCTGCTTGTGTGTTGCTGTGTCCCTCTGCCACCACCCCGCCCCCTCCCCCTCCTTGTCTTGTGTCACCCCTTCATCTTTTTTGATCGCTGAGCTGCGAGGTGTTCTGACGGACGGTCGGTGGGCAGAGCAAAACTGACATCATTCTGAAGTACATCACTCTTCGCTCGCAGGAACTTTCAGAAAGTGCTATGTGTATAATAGCCGTGGCCTTGAGCCCTGCTCAGGTAAGTCCTTCAGAGTTCTCATGGAAGTTAGACTGTTGGACTGAGAGACCAAGAGAGAGAGAGAGATATCAAACCAGAGAGAGAGAGTGTGCAAGTGGTAGAGGTAGAGAGAGAGAAAGAGAGAGAGAGAAAGAAAGAAAGAAAGAAAAAGGGAGAAAGAGAAACAAAGGGAGATAGAGAAAGAGCAAGAGGGGGGGGGTTGCTTTTTGTACTAATTCATTGTGTTTTATTCAGGGGTCCATGGGACCACCTTGCTGCTGGCATGATGCAAACAGGGCTTTGTCAGTTTTTCATAACCTGCATTTCTGCTGAAGAACAAAACAATCTCAGGATCAAGCTCAGACTATCCTTTACGATGAAGTCCACGCTATCCTCAGGATAAAATCCAGGCTATCCTCATCATCAAGTCCAGACTATCCTCAGCATCAGGTCTAGATTATCCTCAGCATGAAGTCCACGCTATCGTCAGGATCAAATCCAAGATATCCTCAGGATTAAGTCCAGCCTATCCTCAGGATCAAGTCCAGGCTACCCTCAGGATTAAGTCCAGACTATCGTCAGGATCAAGTCCATGCTATGCTCTGGATTAAGTCCAGCCTATCTTTAGGATCAAGTCAAGGCTACCCTCAGGATCAAGTCCAGACTATCCTCAGGATTAAGTCCAGCCTATCTTTAGGATTAGGTCCAGATTATCCTCAGGATTAAGTGCAGGCTATTCTGAGGATTAAATCCTCAGGATTGAGTCCAGACTATCCTCAGGATTAAGTCCAGACTATCCTCAGGATTGAGTCCAGGCTACCCTCTGGCTGGCCAGCAAGAAACCGCTGCCAAGCTTCACACCCGCCCTGGAAATTTCTCTGGCATTAAAAGGCAGCAACCAGAAGACTTCTATTATTGTCCGTGTGACCTTTAAAGGGTAATTGCCTTCTTTTAACAAAGAGGGCGAAATCCCTCAAATGCTAAAAGGAAGACGGGTATCATTTTATTGGCAGCAATAAACCCAACAGTAAAAACACACTTCTCCATAAAAACAAATAGGAACCATACTGGGGGGAAAAGGTTCTACAATTTCAGTTAAAAGGCAGAGAAAAAAAATAAATAATTAACATAAATCTAACATAAATATAGTGTTTTTTTTCTTTTGTTCCTTTTTTGTGTTCTCTTTTAAACTGGCTGGCGGTTGAGGGGGTAGTGCTTGACAGACACACACGTACACACCACACACACGTCACAAACATTACACACACACACACACACACACATTGTGGTCATTTTACTGGCAGTCGTTACTAACAAGCTCCCTTACTGGTTCCAGCTCTGAGGAACTACTAAAGGATTGCCTTCCTAAGGAATAAAACACATTCTACACTCTTGAAAGAACATTTTCAGTTTTTTTTTTTTCATTTCATTTTATTTTATTATTTAATTTTTTTAACTACAGTGTTTATGGGGGATTTTTTGGGTCGAAGATAAAAGTCCTTCTGAGCTCCCATGAAAAGATACGAGAGTTTAAAGGCTCGTTTTTTTCTCTCTCAAATGAAATTCCATGCCAGCGTTCCAGTGGACCGCTGTCACTTCAAAGTAAGACGGTTCTCCCTGTAGCATTTAGCCCCCGTGTAGGGTTTAAGTGTGGAAGGTAAGGTGTGTGTGTGTAGAGTTTAAGTGTGGAAGGTAAGGTGTGTGTGTAGAGTTTAAGTGTGGAAGGTAAGGTGTGTGTGTAGGGTTTAAGTGTGGAAGGTAAGGTGTGTGTGTGGGGGGGGGTTCACAGGCAGAAGAGGTGATCTCTCTCTCTCTCTCTCTCTCTCTCTCTCTCTCTCTCTTTCATACAGAAGGTGTAGTGATGCTTACCCTACGCAGGTTATGTTGGATACATCCACATCTCTCTCTTCATCTCTCTCTCTTCATCTCTCTCTTCATCTTTCTCTCTCTCTCTCTCTCTCTCTCTCTCTCTCTCTCTCTTGCTACTGTGGATATAGTGAAAAATCAGTGGCAACCACTGGTCTTAGGACAAAGTCGGGGTGAGGAAATGAGATGTCTGTCAAAGCAGTGGTGGGGTCAGAAAGGCAGCAGGAGAGAGAGAGAGGGTGAGAGAGAGATGGGTCGCTTTTGATGTATTTTTGATATGCAGTGTACTTCCTCAGCCCATACAGTATGCTTGGGCTGTGTTGCAGCATGGCCATAAAGCCTCTATAGGATTTGACAGGAAGCGAGAGAGAGTAAGAGAGAGAGAAAGAGAGATAGGTTAAAAGTAACACAGGGAAGTGAGAGTGAGAGAGAGAAAAAGAAATGACAGAGCCGGAGCAAGATCAAATGGGTTAAGACAGCGGTTGGTGAGGGTGACTCACAGTGCATGCTCTGCTTGGAACGAAGTCCAGCCATTGCATCCTGAAGGGTGGACTACAGGTACAATTTGACACTAGTGAACCAACCAGCCTTTAATCACTTAGCATGGCCACTATGGCATTGTTTTACATTCTACTATACTTATACTTCACCCCAAAGACAATGTACAGCATGAGTCTGGCTATAGGTGTTGTGCTCATTGCATTGTTTTGTGTTGTACATTTTATTATATGAATACTACTACATACACTAATACAGGGATGGGGAACCTCTGGCCCGGGGGCCAGATGCGGCCCGCAAGGCCATTTTAACTGGCCCACCATGCAGTATATTTACAGTTTGAAATGTATCTACAGTTATCACTTACTGTATATTTTCAATATCGTGCAGTCCTACCCCTTGTTCATATGGCCCTCAGAGGACATGAGCAAAATGGAACCTGGCTTTCAAATGAAAAAGGTTCGTCACCCCTGCACTAATACAACATATGTCTATATGTTGACATGGGTGTGTAGAGAGCTAACACTTACCGAAGTCATATTCCTTGTATATGTAAGTGTACTTGGCCAATAAAACTGACTCTGAATGATTACGACTCTTATTCTATGATGGGCACTAAAACACTAGCCTTTTCCAAACCCCCATTGGAAGGATCTTAATGCATACATTTACATTTACACACCTTTCTCACCGGGGCCTGGTCTTTGTTTGCTTTGTCTTTGTCTCTGATGTTTGCTGTTATGGCTGCTGCTGTTGCCATTGCTCCATCTATCTAGCTCTTTGCACTGCAGTCACTTTTGAAGCTACTGTTCGTTGCAAACAAACCTGTCAATTCCACATGAGTACAGTTTCCTGAAGAATAGAGCGCCAGTAAACACCAACACAAAGGAAATAGAGCAGATGATTGGCATGTATCTGAGGATGGGATGGGCCTTGTCCAAATGGCTGGAGTCCGCACGTCCCGGGAAGCGGGCGCGGCACGTCTGTCCTGTCTCAGATGTAATGTCACGGAACAGATTTCAGTCTCTGTTGACATCATTACATTTTGTGAGCTAGCCGTGTCGGAGATGGAACAAAAACTGACAAACTCTAGAAACTGAGAAACTGAGACCAAGCTTGCTTTGCGAAAGTGACAAGAACTGGCTGGTGGACATCACACAACTAACTTCACATGTATTTATGTGCAACTAACAATCAAGGGTATAACAAACTGTGTCTGTTTTTTTGATAACATATCTATACATGAAGAGCTAAACAGCTACCAATGACAGTTCAACACAGCAGACTTTGGAGTGTGCTGCTGCAACCAGGGTATTAATGGTATGCTATGCAGACAAAGAAGAAGCAGAACTTTGAATGTTTCATGATGATGTAAGGACATTGGCATAGCCATCAGCATACGTTGATGCAGAGAAACAGTCCATTCAGTGCAGTTACATGAAAGCAAGGGCCATATTTTACCCTAATTATTCTATATACTCCAGTTAAACGCTGTCATATACATTCAGTAGCATTATCAAACTTACAACAGGTGGGGAGTGGAAAAGGGCAGGGGGGTTGGGGGCGGTGGGGGATTGGAGTTGGGTAGTTGATGTGAAGGGCCCAATGAGATCGGGGCAGAATAAGGTAACTTTGAATGTTTTAGGACAATGTAAAGACATTGGCATAGCCATCAGCATAGCTTGATGCAGAGAACTATAAACAGTGCACTCAGTGCATTTACATGAAAGCGAGGGCCATATTTTATCCTAACTATTCCATATACTCCAGTTAAACGCTGTCATATACATTCAGTAACATTATCATACTTACAACAGGTGGGGAGAGCGGATAGGGGAGTGGGAAAAGGCAGGGGGGTTGGGTGGGTGGGTCAGGGGGGGATATGTGAATGTGAAGGGCCCGATGAGATTGGGCAGGATAAGGGAACTGATGGCAGCAGCCATGGGGGTGGGTGTGGGGGTGGGGGTGGGCATACAGGGTGAAGGCACAAGAGAGTTAGATAAGGGAGGGGATGATAAGAGTCAAGAGTCAAGGGGGCAATTAGAGTGATGGCAGGTGGGATGGGGAAAGAGACAACGATGCAGAATGCCACGGCAGCTCCTGGGGAGATAGGTCAACACAGGGGGTGTTGGTGGGTGGAAGACATCATCTCATCATCTCGTACCCTGGCAAATGTGGCACTGGGGTAATTACAATCTAAGTGGTGCCACAGAAGTGCCCCTCTGGGCAAATTTCATCATCATCGTCACGACTACCTCCACCACCCCCATCACCACGACAATCATCATCATCATCATCATCATCATCATCATCATCATCATCATCGCCATGAGTCTGAAGGCAGTAATTTTAGGTCATTACTGAATATGACTGGGTAGGGACATTAGCAATGGAACATTAAACAGCCTCATGCTGTTTCCAAATGGTTTGTAAAACAAGATATGATTCCCCTTTCATGATTTATATCGCCCCACTCAAATGGGGAAAATAAGGGGTGGGTGGGGTAGGGGTGTGGTGGTGTGTGTGTGTGTGTGGGGGGGGGGGTGCAGAGCAGAAAGAGGAAGTCTAAATACAGACCAAAAGAAGGAGAAAAAGGGGATAATGGAGAGATTGAAAAATAACAGATATGTTTCCGTTTTTCCGATGTAGCTGTTTTTCTTTTTTTTTGTCAGTTTGAGATTCATTGCAGACCTGTACCGATCCCCTTTGGGCAGACGCCTCCCCACCACCACCACCACCACCACCACCACCTCCTCCCGCACACACCACACACACCACACACACCATACCACACAACGCACGCACACAGGCAGGCAGGCAGGCAGGCAGGCCTCCGAGATTGGACATGCGAAGCCTCCTCATCTCTCCTCGCTCGCTGTGGTTAATGTCGCTTCTGACATCCCTCTCAGCCAAATTAATTTATCTCCCTTTAAGTACACATGCGCTTGAAGCACCACCACCACCCGGTGTCCCTGACAAATGCATTTCTTTCCTTTCCCCCCGGAGATGGCCACGGTGGCCTGTGATGGTGATGGTGTGACTGAGGACGTTTCTGCCAGCCTCTGCTGCCCGGAGCCGGAGTGAGTGCGTGTGGTTCTAAAGGAAGCAGGTCGGATGGTGGATTTCATTACGCTGGCCACACCAAATGGAAGGCACACACTGTAATCGATTAGATATTGCTGCTGTTGGTGGTTGGAAATCAATTAAAAAGGTAAAAAACGTTTTTTTTTTTTTTTTTTAAGGTTGATAGATGACCGAGGCATTTCTCCCCGTCAGGATCATAACAAAAAAACGACTTTCTGATAGAATAAAAGGCTCCAATGAAATAACTTTTTGACTTTGTAGTCTTAAGGTATATGTGGGGGTGGAATGAATGGCATGTTTTTACAGGTGTAAGGTGGGAGAACTACCAGGATTCAGCCAAATGATTCTCTTTGTCCACAGAATTTTTTCGAAAAACATAGTCACACTACCGTTCACATACTAAAACACAGACTCATGGATCAATCTGTGTTGGCAAAGGGCCACCCCTGGACCTGGACTCTGGTCTTGGCCATTTTCCAAAGTTAACCCCGATTATTTTTTTCTTCCTAAAGAAACCCAGTAGGCTCCATCTTGGCCTCCCCTGATTGTGACCATCAAGTGGCACGTTAAACGCCGGTGAAATAGTTTTCCATAGCTTTCTCCTCTGAACGTATATAGCCGACCAGGATCAGCTCTCGTGGTATTGTGGAGAGGAAAAGGGAGGGACGGGGTAAAATATAAAAAAGCCCTAAATGAACTCCCTCCAGTATTACACGGGGCTGAAGTTAATCAGAGTCTTATGACGGAGGAGCCATTTGGCACTCCTGCAGCCAAGGCTGAGGCCCATTAAAGTCATTGGCAGGCGTGTGAGCCTGGCCGCTGTGCAGGCCGCTCTGTAACATGTGGGGAAATGGTAAGGTAAATGTTATTTTAGAGGTGGAACATAGGGGTCATTCTCACCCTTCCTGATCTCTCTCTTTTCCTCTCTCTCTCTCTCTCTCTCTCTCTCTATCTCTGTCACGCAAACACACACACTCTCTCTCTCCCTCTATCTCTGTCACACAAGCACACACACACAGTGTATATCTTCATGTTTCAGACCTTGAACTTAAGGAACTCCCTGCCGTTTGTTTTCATATTTTACTTGTTTGTTTTCTCTTTCTTTCTTTCTTTCTTTCTTTCTTTCTTTCTTTCTTTCTTTCCAAACTTACACAACTGTCTGGTACGAAATCTGCCTGTCATTTCGTACACAATCCAACCCTCCACATCCATCCTGTCTCCAACTTCAACATTCAGCCTAAGTTTGGTCAGGCATTGGTCCTCCTGTTTTGTTTGTTGGATGGATGACTATTAATCTTCTTTTTTTTTTCGCCCGTAATTTTCGGGCAGCAGAGAGAGCCCCATCCTGAGGAGTGATTTACACAAAATAATGAACTCATTGAATTAGATCATTAGCTTGATTAACTAACTCCATATGTCCCACTCACAGGAGAGCGATGAAAAAGCACGTAAACATGACTGTGCTTGTGAATCATAATTAAGAAACGCTAATTTTATTTTTCATCACAGGGAAATCAATGGCTCGCTACGACTCTGCCACACTTGGCTTATTTCATTTCGAGTTGGAGATTTCATTTGGGGAGAGAGGAGAAGTGGAGAGGAGAGAAGGGGAGAGGACAGGAGAGACAGGGAGACAGAACGAAAAGAGGACAAGAGGGAGAAGGTGAGAAGACAGGTAGAGAGGGGGACTAAAAGAGGGAACATGAGAGGGAGTGAGTAGAAAATAGACAAAATGGGAAAGAAAAAAGACAGGATGAGAAAAGGAGGGCGTGTGGAGACAGAGAAAATGGAAAGAGAAAGAGAGAGACAGAGAGAGAGAGAGCACCAGAGAGGAAGTTGTTATAAGGAAGACAGGGTGGAGAATGAGAGAAAAATGAAAAAGAGGAATAATAAGAGAGAGAGAGAGAGAGAGGGCACCTTCTGTTCTGTCACTTCTGTGTGTGAGGCTTTGGTGCCTGGCTGGCGGTCGAGTGTTTGTCTCTCAGTTCTGCACTCATTACTCTTTCTCTCTCTCCCTCCTTACATACCTCTCTCCCCCCCTCTTTCTTTCCCTCTTTACCTCCCTTCCTCCCTCTTTCTCTATCTCCTTACATCCCTCTCTCTCTCCCTTCCTCCCTCTCTACCTCTTTCTCTCCGTATCTCCCTTCCTCTCTCCTCCCTCTCTTTCCTTCTCTCTCTCTCTCTTCCTCTCTCTCCCTGTTTTTCTTCCTCTCTCGCTCCCTTTTTCCCTCTCTCCATCTCTCTGCTTCTCTCTTTCTCTTTCTCCCTCTCCATCTCTCTCCCTCCCTCCCTCTCTCTTCCTCTCCCTCTCTCTGCTTCTCTCTCTCTTTCTCTCTCTCTCTCTCTTTCTCTCTCCGTCTCTATCCCTCTCTCTTTTCCTTTCTGAGAACAGGAGACCTCTTGAACCCCAGACGCTAATGAGGACAGGCACACTGCTGATTTACACCTCTCGCTTGCTGAAACACACAAACCACACTCGCCAATTAGAGCCTGATTAGTAGGGTGGGAAATATTATTTTTTTGCTATGAAAATATGCTCTTGTTAACCAAGGCAAAAAAAAAGAGAGATGTTACATATTAAGAGTGTCAGCAACCCACACATGCAAACACAGGCTCTCTCCTCTCATACTAATGTTTAAACTACCTCTCTCTCTCTCTCTCTCTCTCTCTCAAACACACACACACACACATACACACACACACACACACACACACGCATAAACACACACATACATGCACATGCACGGTGCAAGACAGAAAGTGTAGAGTAATTTGAGCCCTCATTCATAAACATTAACACACACAAACATCCATGTGCACACACACACACACACACACACACACACACACACACACTTAAGCCCCGTGATTCATGGATAGTTTCATGCCATCCATTTCGGCGAGTATTTGTCTAAATGAAAAATAAGAGCAGCAGGAGCAGCAGCCGTAGAAGTCTTTTGGCATGCCTGTGAATCACACAGCTGAATGTTAAGCGACCGGCTCTGGCCTAGGCCTGCACTTCACCCGAGAAATGTGCTGAGCGCAAGGAATTTAGCTCTTACACATTGTTTGCGGGGTCATACGGCATGTAATTATATTCAAGCCCGGCGCTCGGCAACCATACATCAGGGCACGGGCAGAAAAATAGCCTTTGTTAGTCCCCTAAACACCTAGTTGAGCATGGCGCGAAGGCTAAGTAATGTAGCACATTCATTTGTGAGGCAGCAGCGGACCCAGAAGTTTCCCATCCTGCTCGGTACCTGAGCCCGATGTCTTCCAGCTCGTCTCTGCATTATCATATTTACTGAGGGTGTGGGAGAGATGCAAAACATGCATTGTAGTATTGGAGTCGAACAGCCTTTTCAGCTGTTACCGTGCTGTTACTGTGTGATACAATACCACTCTTTGAGAAAAATAGGTGTACCAAGTCTGTGTGTGTGTGTGTGTGTGTGTGTATGTGTGTGTGTGTGTGTGTGTATGTGGGGGGGGGCAGCTGTGGTTTAATGATTAGGGTGTTGGTCTTGGGATTGGAGGGCAGGTTTGATTCTGAGCCAGTAGGAAAAAAATGTGGGTGGGGGAGTCAATAACCAGCTCTCCCCTGCACTTTCACCCACGGCTGGAGTGCCCTTGACCGAGGCATCTAACCCTGTGTTGCTCCAGGAGGACTATGCCTGTGCCTAATTCACTACAAGTTGCTCTGGATAAGAGCAATAGCACTACCATAGCACTAGATACTACTAGATAGATGAACTCAACTTTGTAGAGCTGATGATAGACTCCCTAGCATTAGACTGGCCTGCCTCAGCTTGCTCTTCCAGAAAACTACTTGAGCGATGATCAAGTGTAATTGATTTTGCCTGTTTGTTGTCTCTTAACAGAAACTCCTTCTTGAGGGTCCTAAGTGTTAATTAATAAAGGTGTGAAAACTGACCTAAAACTGGTGAAGTAGAAATGCATTTAGCTAGTTTTAATTTCTAACTTGTTTATGCATTTTACTCGTTTTTAATGCGTTTCATTAAAAATTCTTGTCCACTGCAGAACTTTGTAACGCAAAGGGCCCCTAGAAGGCAGAGGTGGTTAAAGGTAATGAAATGTAAATGACTTTTGTTTGTCTGTCTATTTGCTCCTTTAGTGTTTTGGTCTGTGATGGGCTCTGCAATAGAGTAGAGTGAAGTTCATCAAGGGGGCACAAGGGCCCGGCCAGTTAATGCTAATAAAGTGTAATTGATTTTGTTTGTTTACCTCATCGTTTGTTTGTTTGCTCATTTGTTTGTTTGTTTATTTATTTGTCTGCTTTAAGGTCCTGCAGTGTCTGGGTGTGTGATGGGCTTTGTTTAGTGCAGTGTAGTGGAGCAGGCACCAGGGGCCAGTAAGTGATCTGTGACTGTAGCTAAGCACAGGGTGGAGCATAGGAGGACCCGTCATCAGGAGGCACTGAACAGAGGAGGACCGCAGGGGAGAGGAGAGGAGAGGAGAGGAGAGGAAGGGGAAGAAATAAGAGGAGGCGAGAGGAGAAGAGAGGAGGACAGCAGGGGAGAGGAGACCAGGAGAGGAGAGGAAAGGAGAGGGAAGGGGAAGAAATAAGAGGAGGGGAGAGGACAGGAGGACAGCAGGGGAGAGGAGACGAGACCAGGAGAGGAGAGAAAAGGAAAGGAGAGGAGAGGAGAGGAGAGGAAAAGAGAGGGAGGGGAAGAAATAAGAGGAGGGGAGGGGAGAGGAGAGGAGGACAGCAGGGGAGAGGAGAGGAGGGGAGAGGAGAGGAGAGGAGAGGAGAGGAGAGGGAAGGAGAAGAAATAAGAGGAGGGGAGAGGAGAGGAGGACAGCAGGGGAGAGGAGAGGTGACCAGGAGAGGAGAGGAGAGGGAGGGGAAGAAATGAGAGGAGGGGAGACCAGGAGAGGAGAGAGAGGGAAAGAGAGGAGAGGAGACCAGGATAGAGAGGGGAAGAAAGGTGAGGAGAGGAGGAGAGTAGTGGAGAGGAGAGAAGGGGGTAAGAGAGGAGAGTAGTGGAGAGGAGAGAAGAGGGGAAGAGAGGAGAGAGAGGGGAAGGGAGGTGAGGAGAGGACAGTAATGGAGAGGAGAGGAGAGGGGAAGAGAGGAGAGGAGAAAGAGGGGAAGAGAGGAGAGGAGAGAAGAGTAATGGAGAGGAGAGAAGAGGGGAAGAGAGGAGAGAGAGAGCAAGGGAGGTGAGGAGAGGACAGTAATGGAGAGGAGAGGAGAGGAGAGGAGAGAGGGGAAGAGAGGAGAGGAGAAAGAGGGGAAAAGAGGAGAGGAGAGAAGAGTAATGGAGAGGAGAGAAGAGGGGAAGAGAGGAGAGAGAGGGCAAGGGAGGTGAGGAGAGGACAGTAATGGAGAGGAGAGGGGATGAGAGGAGAGGAGAGAGAGGGGAAGAGAGGAGAGGCATGGAGAGGAGGGCAAAAGGCAGAGGAGAGGAGAGGAGAGGAAGGGAGGGGGATTAGAGAAGAAACACTAGAGGGATGGAGGGGAGGAGTAAGGAGAACAGAAGGTGAGAGGAATAGGGAGGGTGGAAAAGGGGAGGAGGACAAAGATGGAATAAT
>CM059265.1:38374612-38382112 GCA_030347295.1 Setipinna tenuifilis
AGGGAAAAAATAAAGAGTTAGTGAAAAACAAAGGGGAAAAGTAAATATTGCACGATAGTGGGAGAGGGTGCTCAAATAAAAGTAATAAAACAAGGGGGTAGAGAAACTGCAGGAGAGAAAGAAAACGAAAGAAAGAAAAAAGTGTTCAGGTAGATTGAGAGAAACAGATTGGGTGAATACAAAAGGGATAAGACGCCACAGAGCGAGGGTAAAATTGTGCTTATGTGAGACAAAAAAAGAGAGAAGAGAGATGGACAGAGTAAGAAAGACGGATGGCAGAGAAAGAGAGAAGCAGACACATAACGGAGGACAGATTGAGAGAGAGAGAAAGAGAGAGAGAGGAATAGCGAGAGGGGGAGAGAGATAGACAGAGAGAGACTGAGAAGGAGAGATAAAGAGAGAGAGAGAGAGAGAGAGAGAGAGCAGGGGACACAAATGAAGACAGTAGGGAAAAAACAAATGCTTAAAATTAGAAAGAAAGAGTTAGTGAAAAACAAAGCGGAAAATAAATATTGCATGATAATGGGAGAGGGTGCTCAAATAAAAGAAAAAACAGAAACTACAGAAGAGAAAAGGTAAAAGAAGATGGTAAAAATTGTGCTTATGTGAGACCAAAAAAGAGAGAAGAGAGATGGACAGAGTAAGAAAAATGGATGACAGAGAAAGAGAGAGGCAGGCACATAACGGAGGACAGATGGATGGAGCAAAGTGAAGCGGACAAAAGTGAGGGAGAGAAACAATTTATGAAGAAAAGAGAGAGAACGGGAGAGGGGAGGAGGAGGAGAGAGAGAGAGAGAGAAAAGATACATTCTCTCTGTCTCCTCTCTTCTTTGGTGTTTATTTAAATGGTTCTTTCACAGCTTGATTTTTTTAAGTGAGTGCTGGAATGTGGAAGTAGCAGTTCCCCTTTTATAATCCAGTCTATTCTCCATGCTTTATTCATGCTGATACTCTCTCTGTTCTGTCCTACGCCATTTGTCTCTTTCTCCATCTTCACTCTTTCCACAGCAGTTTCCCCCATTTTCTCTCTTTCATTCATTTGTTCATTCATTTATTGATTTATTGAGTTATTCATTCATTCATTCATTCATTCATTCATTTATTCACACTATCTATCTATCTATCTATCTATCTATCTATCTATCTATCTATCTATCTATCTATCTATCTATCTCTTGGTGGAGTGTCCCTCTGGCTATGAGTGCATACCTGTTGTAACTCTTTGGACTGTCATTAAGACAAATGCCAATGTTTGTCCTTTATGCTAATAGAAACACCTGTTTGCCACCTAGGCCCACTGACAGAGACTTGTGTTTGTGTTGTCATTGAGAGATGGGAAATCTGGCTTTGGAGTTTCTCTCGGTTGCTTTGCTACATTTCTCGAATCATTCTCACAATTTGCAAAACAGTAAGTGCATTTCTCGAAACAATTCGTACCCATAGCAAAACACCGTGGATTAGCCAGTCCCTTGCTCAAAATCCTTAGTTCATCTCTCAAAGGTAAATGTTTGTGTCAATAACGTGTCAGTGCCATCAGAATGACATGTCCTTGTGTGATTGTGTACGGATAAGACAGTCACATTGATTAGTCAGGTTGTCAATACAACAGTTTGCTCTGGAAGGATGTTCTGATGTAAACTATGGCTAAAGCTTTACAGTTTTTCTCAGTCGCTTTGGTACTTTTCTCACAACACTATTAACATTTGCGCAGCATTTAGTGCATTTCTCAAAACAGTTAGTGCAAACTGCAAAACCTAGTGGATAACCTGCAAAAGCAAGTCACTTGCTCAAAATGGATAGTCAATTCCTCAAAAGCAAGTATTCATGTCAATGAAACTGCCAGTGTCATCAAAATGAGAAGTCTTGACATCATGTTTATGAACAAGATAGTCAAATGGCTTTGTCATGTTTTCATTATGACAATTACTTCTCTTAGTGTTTTCCAATGCAGGAAAAAAAGGTTAGAACTCATTGACACTACCTGAAAATGCTCAAGACAGCACTATACACTACCTGTACAGCCATTTTATGTAAAACTACAGTAAACAGTACACGTTGCTGTAAGTAGGAGAGTGAGTACAAGACACTGAATACGTACATTTCCTATTTTTACTGTATATGCTCTTTGCAATTCTACAGCATTGTGCAAAAGAAAAATACAATACAGTCACTTATTTAGAACAAACATAAGAAACACCCTTTTGGTAGAGCTGTGCACAAATGTGAACAACATACATAACAGTACATATTGTAACTGAAAATAGGTAAATCATTCTGGCACATGCAGACGTTCCTGTCTGTCTAGCCATATATTTTCATCTACATCACAACGGATATCATCCCTTGCAATGCAGCGAGAAAAGTGTCTCCTGGAGTGGTAAATCCACCGTCTGCATGACTCTGCTGCAGCAAAGCAGACCATTTACAGTGCTGAACATTAGAGTATACATACAAGACATGTTTTACCTGTACATACTGGTGACGGCTGAACTAATAGTTATGAGAATTTACATTCTGATCTGAGAAAAGCACCAACGCAACTGAGAAAAACTGTAATACTTCACACACCTCCTTGTGAGTAAAAGCTTAAGTTCACCTGAGAGCAACTGTTCAATTTAGGAGACATTTCCAGCAAAAAAAATAAATAAAGAAAGGTATACAATTTGCTTGACAGAATTTGATAACTAGTTCAACAATTTTGTATGTAATGACTCAAGCAATAAAACTAAGACTATTAGTTTTATTGGGAATGACTATTCAGCATCCACAAGTATAGTTCATTTTGACTGACATGACATAAGCAAATGAAAATGTTAAAAAACAACATTGTATTGTATAAAAGCAACTGACACATGTCCAAAAGCATTGGCAATTTGTTCAGAGGAAGGAGAAATTGCTATTATGAGGTGCACAAATGACTAAATGTTGTGGAGGTTGAACTAATAGTTATGAGAATTTACTTTCTGATCTGAGAAAAGCACCAAAGCAACTGAGAAAAACTGTAATGACAGTTATTGTAAATTCTAATATCTGGCAACACAAGGGCTTTCCTCACATCACTTAAAAAGTATTTTTCACAGTTTTTTCACAAGTGCTTAAATACTAAATACTGTTCTCTGAATCAAATTCTCAATTGCCTGAACACATTTATTTAATTACTCAATTTTTTTGCAAAACAAAAACTACTTTCACTAGGTACATTTTGCCCCAAAACTCTTAACACATTTTCATAGCATTAAAGCAGATTTTGGCATGCACTTGGTGTTAATCAAACAAGGCAGAAGGTGAACACAATTAAAGCACATACTGTATGTCACCTATAAAACAGTCCGACTCAAAATTGATAACACGTGTGTCTATATAAGGCAGTTCAGAGTTGAAACAGGCTGGTTGGAGTTTTATCTATCTATCTATCAACAGTGAACAGAGGCACAGGGGATGAGTGTGTGTTAGAGGTAGGGTGCAAGGAAGAGGAGGGGGGCAGGTAAGAGGTAGAGGAAGACAAAGAGTACCAAGAGTTGTAATATAGTAAATGATGACATTTGGGCAACAATAAATGACCATGTTTTGGTTCATGGGATGTCATTGAGAGAAGCAGGGCTTCAAGTCCAACCCAGCATCAAAAAGGCATGATGATTATTGTAATATTTTATTTTTCCATTGTAGATTTCCTTGTTTATTTGTATTGTACATCAGCTGCTGAATCTTGACTCTTTTTTGGTCATGCAAAATGCATTTACAATACTGTGAACATTTGTCCAGGAGCTATATGCTCTGCCCTGAACATTGTGTATTCCTCCAGGAGGTATATACCCTGCCCTGAACATTGTGTATTCCTCCAGGAGGTATATACCCTGCCCTGAACATTGTGTATTCCTCCAGGAGGTATATACCCTGCCCTGAACATTGTGTATCCCTCCAGGAGGTATATTCCCTGCCCTGAACAATGTGTATTCCTCCAGGAGGTATATACCCTGCCCTGAACATTGTGTATTCCTCCAGGAGGTATATACCTGCCCTGAACATTGTGTATTCCTCCAGGAGGTATATACCCTGCCCTGAACAATGTGTATTCCATTGTTTGATGTATTGTTTAGTCACTGCTCAGCACCATTTTCAGTTTGCCTGCTTTGTGAATGATCTGAGACCCTGAGTTAGTTTTGAGCACAGTTAAAAGTGTTTTGAGGTGATTGTTCAAATATGTAACAAGATGCAAGGGTTTTGAAAATGTAGCTTAAAAAATAGGCTGTTTTGAGAAAAATGTTTGAAAATGTTGAGTTTTAGAAATGTGTTTTAACATTGTGAAAAACTGTAAGTGATGTGACGAAAGTGCTTGTATTGCCTGATATTGCTGTTCCTCCTTTTTTACTAATACTGGAGTAGCCAATGTTGAACCATTACATTATGTGAAAGGTTCTTCACATTACAAATCATTCTTCACAGCCTCCCATCATAGTGGGCTATGCGCTGTCATATTGGGGTTAAATTGTTTTTTTTAAAGAACTGTTGCATTGACTTTAAAGCACTGAAAAAGGTTCTTCTATGTTATCTCTCTGAAGAACCGGTACTAGCCCCATTATTTTTGTGAGTGTACTGATGAAATATTCCTTGCTTGTTGTGTATTGATTGAGGATTAGTGGACTGCTCTCTACTCCAGTCTCACTGTCTGTGTATGATTTTATACTGTTCAAAATAAACAAGAACTTTGTATGGTAACCTGGGTTATGTGTTTTTGCTCAACCACAAACTCAAGTTAACTTTGACTGCTCCCTTTTTTTATTTAACTGGGTTGTGAGTACTGTTGCCCTTTCATGGCTGGTGTGGTTAGCTACTTTAACACTGTGGGAGTAACTGCTTTTAAACACCCCTCATACACACCTATATGATATGTCCACTGACAGAAATGGTAATGTATTGACACACTCAATGTTGAAAGGACACCTATTACATCTATCTATCTAGATGTAACTATCTTTACAGTAACAATGCAACTATCTTTACAGTAATAGTGCATTGAAAACTTGGCTCATAGTGCCTAAAAATTCTACTCTTATGTTTCTCTGTTTTGGTGTGGGCCCCTCCCCATCATATTGATTTTGCTACAGGAGTGGTTGGACGAAATGATTACTAACTTTTATCTTTAAATGATAAATTTCCTGCACAGCCTGAGTGTGTCTCCATTACATAATATTATGATGATGGAACCAGTTGTTTCCTATCCCTTTACACACTTTTTTTCTCCCTGTCTCAAGTCTCTGTGCTCTCTTTCTCTCTGTCTCTGTCTCTGTCCCCCCCCCCCCTCTCTCTCTCTCTCTCTCTCTCTCTCTCTCTCTCTCTCTCTCTCTGTCTCTGTCTCTGTCCGTCTCTCTCTCTCTCTCTCTCTGTCTGTCTCTTGGTCTCTATGTCTGTCTGTGTCTCTGTCTCTCTCTCTCTCTTCCTCCCTGCCTCTCTCTCTTTCTCTTTCTCTCTCTCTGTGTCACGCGGTATACACAGACACATGTTTTATGTTGTAGGTTCTTTATTACAGTTTTTTACAGTTGCTTAAACTCAATTTTAAAAACTGGGCCCATGTTGACAAAACACTACACACAGTTAAGGCAACCATATACCCAATTAACAGAACACCCCAGCTCTATTGCAAAATGCTATTCTTTTGTCAAAAGTAATATTTATAAAAATGCAATTCTGGCACCAAATTGCACACACATGAGTCACATCATATGATTGTATTGGAATAAGTTAGACACAGTGGTAATACAGTTTTTTACAGTTGCTTAAACTCAATTTTAAAAACTGGGCCCATGTTGACAAAACACTACACACAGTTAATGCAACCATATACCCAATTAACAGAACACCCCAGCTCTATTGCAAAATGCAATTCTTTTGTCAAAAGTGTACACATATTTATAAAAATGCAATTCTGGCACCAAATTGCACACACATGAGTCACATCATATGATTGTATTGGAATAAGTTAGACACAGTGGTAATAAATGCAAAATAATTGTAACATTTGCTCTCTTGTAAATTACATAGACAAAGTAAAATATAGTAAATTCACCCGATGACACCAATTCACAAATTCGACACTACATGACAGCAATTCTGCAGACCAATGAAAATATTTATTTTTTTGTCCTGTAACTAGACTCAACTCAGACAATAGTTGCAGTTTGACAACAAAGTATATACTGAACAAAACAATACACAACAGTATCTTTAACCATGTTGAAGAAAAAAATAGGCATCCCTTCTCCTTGCTGCATCTGGCCACAGAATTTCATCGAGATCGTAAAACTTCCACCGCCATGCTGAGAAATACTCTTCTATTGGATTTAGAAAAGATGAGTATGGTGGAAGAAAAAGGACTGTAAACTGTGGATGCTGTAGAAACCAATTTCGTACCAAATGAGATCTATGAAAGGACACATTGTCCCACACAACAATGTAAGGCATGCGTTCATTCGTGTTCACTGCAGTTACAATGTTGTGTACTCTGTCCAAATATGCAAGGATAAGTTCAGGAGTGACCATCATTAGGGTTTTGGGTGTGCTCTGAGTACCATACTGTAACACACTGTCTGGCTCTTTGGTGTTGTGGTCAAAGTGCATGTTTGGTACTTTGGAGACCTGGGTTCAAACCCTGGTGGGGTAACTTTTTTTTTCCTCCCCTTCACTAAAACTGTGGTAAAGTTAAAAATATATACCGAGACCACTACACACATGACAAATGCTGTTCACTAAATATATTTCAATAGATATTTTTTTACTTTTATGTAATCCAAAATCAGTCAATATGCTGAAGTGTTTGCTTGTTGCATGGTTGCATGTTGAAAACCATTTTTTCAAAGAACCATATTCACAGCAAACATAGTAAAACACAGTGTTGTTGGAGACAAAAAGTTACTCTAAGTATCATGTCTGGCTAATTTGGTGGCAAGTCTCAACATAGCGTTTTCAAGGTAGTCAACCAATGTCATTCCAATGTGATCAATTTAGTCCTTGTCTTTTCTGTCTGCTCTCCTCCCATTGTACCTTGCAGTGATAGTATTTACCTCTTCACTCTAATCTTTACTTTACTTTACTTACTAAGCCTTACATTCATATTCAAGTCAAAGTTATGCCCCTGCTTTCTATTTTACAGTGTTTAAGTATGATTACTGTGTTTTGCATTTTTTCCCTTAGTGTTTTGGCACATGACAATTGTGTTTAACCAGTTGGTTGCAAGTGTGTGGTCATTTGGTAGCTAGTGTTTTGAAATGGAAAAAAGGTGACATTACAAAAGCATCATGTGTGTATGGCATTTAAATGTGTGTAATGTTTTGCAAATCACTGTGTGTAGTGTTTTGCAAAATGTGTGAAGCTGCAAATGTGCTTAGAGTGGTGCCTACCTGAGCCGATGTTTTGGTATTTGAGTATTGGGTTTCATTAATTGTGGAAAACTTTAGATTTTAGCGTGTAAGCAAACATAAAAAACTGTAAATGCAAAATAATTGT
>CM059265.1:38394612-38399612 GCA_030347295.1 Setipinna tenuifilis
GGTGAAGTTATGTCCGGGTACATAATGACACAGAACACGAGACCCAGGGTTAAGAAAGACAGACACACACAAAGCGACCATGACACACACATAGACTGACCATGAGTGAGGGTGGTCAGCACTCCAGATAAGAGATAAAGTAGAACAGTATGATCATGAAGAGCCTGCTAGCGATCTGCTGACCAACAAGGCCATTTAAAAAAAAAAAAGAGCATAGCACTAGGAGGGCCTTTCCACCACTACGACCACGATGATAAACAAGCAAAAGTTTTTCAGCAATTGCTGAAATCCTGATTGGCCAAGGTTAAGCTAGTGGCGTCACAGGCATAAGGGGGGGGGGGGGGGGGGGGGGGGGGGGGGGGGGCTTTGCCAGGGATCTCAGAGGCAACTGTTTGGGTCTTCTGCAGGACACCTGGTTGGACATCGGTTCACTCACCATATCACCAGTGCAGCAGTCTTGGCATGCAAGCAAGCTGTTGGTTTTGAGAAGTGTTCTAAATAAAAGGCTCTCTAGTCATCATCAAACTTCTCATTTCAACTGGTCTTTTTTGAGTTAGGATTCAGAATGCTATTTTGTTTCAGTGACTCAGTATTGGTAGAGGTTTTTCCACCACATATTACAGTGGCATTTAAAAAGATGCCAGTTCATCCCGCCTCTAAGACATTCTTGTCTATAGGAGGTTTGCCAGACCAAGTTTGGTCTATGAGCTTGGGGCGGCAGCTAGGTTAGTGTAGACCCAAAATCTGATAATAATCCATCCAGTGTCTTTCCCATAGGCTCATATGACATAGACATTGATCCACCAGTACTATAATTACACATGCACTAATTGAAAGCATGGCAACAGGTGTGACCAAAAGAAAAATCATTTCAATAAATAAATATATAGAAAACTCTTAAACCCAACTTAAATCTAAACCAAGCCTTTTAGAGTTCTAGAAAATGTCAGAATCCTGCTGTTTCTTCCTAACTATTCTGTGCTGAAAATACTACCAGTTGCACTTTGACTAAAACCATGTTGCACATGGTCGGGGCCACATGTTGGGTTTGATTTGTTGCATGACAGACATCAATTTAAAGAGGGGGGGGGGGGGCAGAGCCAAGCTCAACAGCTCATTCTGGGTGGGTGGTGTTGGGTGGTGGTGGTGAGGGGTCCAGAGGTGGTGGGGGGTCTGGTATTGGGGGTCTGGTGTTGGTGGTGGGGGGTCCAGAGGTGGTGGGGGGTCCTTTATTGGGGGGTCTGGGTCTGGTGTGTGTGTGTGTGGTGAGGGGGGGTGCGGTGTGGCAGAGCGTCTGTAAATTAGCGGAGGTAATGATGGTGTGACAGTAAGACGGATGTGCAGCGTCTGCGCGGGGCTGACAGTGATTGATTGATCCCGGAGATGCACAGGGCCGACGTGGCCATGTGATTTATGGCCGTGCTTGGCGGTGATTACATAAATGCCATTAGAGCTCCGCAATCTGAGGGCCGCAGCTGCACCAGAGAGGGGGTGGGGGTAGAGGGGGGGTTGAGGGGGGGTTTGGATGGGGCAACCGAGGGTGATGTGACTGGACAGATAGGGCACAGTCTTTACATTCTGGCTGGCCTCGTGTGTGTGTGTGTGTGTGTGTGTGTGTGTGTGTGCATGTGTGTGTGTGTGTGGGTGGGTAGGTGTGTGTGTGTGCGTGTGTGTGTGTGTGCATGTGTGCGTGTGTGTGTGTGTATGTGTGTGTGTGCATGTGTGTGTGTGTGTGGGTGGGATGCTAGGCATGTCACGCCTCTCAAACACAACTAAATCTCTAGTCTTCATTGAATGTTTTTGTGTGGTCCTTTCAGTATTGAATAAATCAAAGCTCTTAAAACATGAAAAGACAAAAACACACAATACTGGCATCAGAGCCCATGGAAGACTGGCAGAAATATACTCATATGATATTAAATGGAACACGTTCAATGGAATGACAAAAACGGAATCATTTTCAAATTGCTAGTGATACAATCTTTACTGTTTCTATGGTTTCAATTTAATTTAAATCAGTTTTATTCATCCAATGCCATAATATATTAGCATGCCTAAATGGCTCAATTCACCATCTCCTAGCATGTCACAGAACCCAGAAGTTGTTGTCTTCAAAGAAGCCTGTCCATCTTGTCCTTAAAGCAAAATGCATTCAACAACAGTGACTCGGGGGGGGGGGAGAGAAAACCAAAACGATTGTTCCAGTGAGCTATAAATATTTGAGGAATAGATTTTTTTTATCAACCTGTGTTGGTTAAAATGGCACACACAATAAGACAATTCCAATGGCCAATTCCATAGTTCCAGAATATGGACCAATTCCATAGGTTCAGATCATGGACAAATTCCATAGGTCCAGAATATGGACAAATTCTATAGGTCCAGAGTATGGACAAATTCTATAGGTCCAGAGTATGGACAAATTTCATAGGTCCAGAGCATAGACCAGTTCCATAGGTCGAGAGCATTGACCAATTCCATAGGTCCAGAGTATGGACCAATCCCATAGGTCCAGAGCGCTCTCTTAAAGCAGTTGGACAGTAATACTCTGTTATCGGCTATAATCCCAATTGTAAACCCAGTGCTTATATATGTGTTATAGGTGGGTTTATGTATGCATTCATGTACGCATCACATCAGAGTCACGTACAGTATCAGACCTGTATCTGTGCCTCTGTTGTTCTATTCTTCTTAACTCTGTTAACAAGAGTATCATATCAAAACAAGCTTTTTCAAAGCCTGTCTGGGCTCAGTTTTTGATGTGTATTTCCACTACGTGAGCAAACTGCAGTGTTTTTCATGTGCTGGATCTGCATGTCTCTGAGAATAATTACTACCGGCTATCTCGGGGCGCAGGGGTGTGGGGTACGGGGTAGGGGCAGGCAGACTTCTTACAAATGCTGCAGACTCCAGTCAGCCCTCCCGTCCCATCACTGGAGACTCCAGCTGATGGGCCGCCGTGTGGAAAACAGTTCAACAAAAACACTCCCTGCGCACCCCATTTATTTTACCGCTCCTCTCCCAGACAAAAAAAAAAGATGTTTACTTATTTCTTATGCAGTAATCTGTTTATTTGAGTTTTTTGGCTACAGGGAAAGAGAGAGAGAGTGAGAGAGAGAGCAAGCGAGAGAGAGAGAGGAGGGGAAAAGAAGAGCACAAGCAAGGAAAGAAAAGAAAAAAAAACTACAGCAGTCTCGGAGCAGAGCGGAGCGGAGGGGAGCAGGGCGCGTGCGTACCCCCCAATCTCTGCCTGGCTGCCACTTGCTTCAGAGGCTTCTCGCTCACAATAGCGAAGACCTGCGCTCCTGAATGACTTTGCTTGCCTCATAAAATATGTATGCCTGAACAGGGAGCGAGGAAAAAAAAATGCTAATAACTTTGGCTGGACGAATTAGATTTGGGAGCAGAGGCATACAGAGAAAAGGGAGGGAGGGAAAGAGATGCATGAAAGAACTTAGCCGTGCAACTCATAAATAGTTTACCGACCGGGTGAAGATTCATCAAGTTGCATAAGAGATAAATTATATTTTTTTTCCACTGGATTTGCCTCCACGCTTTCACCCGTTTCTCCCTCCCTCCCTCTCTCTCTCTCTCTATCTCTCTTTGCCTCTGTCTCTGTCTCTCTCACTCTCTCTTTCTCTCTCTCTCTCTCTCTGTCTATTTCTCTTTGCTTCTCTCTCTCTCTCTCTCTCTCTCTCTCTCTCTCTGCCTCTCTTTCGTCCCTCCAGGAGAGTGAATTGAATAAAAGATGAGGTATGGTAATCTTGTCTGTTTCTCAGTAGCAAGGCTAACTGTGGTCTATGGGAGAAGGCCCTGTGGATGTGGCGGGCCCCCAATTGAAAAAGGCTGTTGCAGATCCTATCGTACCTCTGTGTGCAGGAGGACATACCATCAGTAATAGAAGCACCTTACATGCATGCAGAGGGTGTGTGTGTGTGTGTGTGTGTGTGTGTGTGTGTGTGTGTGTGTGTGTGTGTGTGTGTGTGTGTGTGTGTGTTTAAGTCAGCAAGAGAAGTGCCTTAGACATTCAGGTTGTGTGTGTGTGTGTCTGGTTGTGCATGTGTCTGTCGGCATGCAGTCTGTATGAGCAGTACCTCTGTATTCAGGTTGTGTGTGTGTGTGTGTGTTGAGGTGGGTGTAGAAGTGTAGAAAGAGGTTGGGGAAGAGCAAGGAGGACAGGGAATGTGTGTGTGTGTGTGTGTGTGTGTGTGTGTGGGTGTGTGGGCGTGTGTGTGTTGAGATCAGTGTAGAGAGAGGTTGGGAAGAGTAAGGAGGACAGGGAGTGTGTGTGTCTGTGTGTGTGTGTATGCCACATCATCAGTAGGAGAAGCCCTTTACACGTGTGCACCAATGCACACCAATCCATCAGCCACCCTCTTCCTCCTCCACTTTTTCCAACCCATTCCCTTTCCGTCTGTGCACAAAGACGACACCCATCATCATTCACTTCATGGCTTTGACAGGCTCGACCAGAGAGGCAAATACGACCCCAAAGTCCCCCCCCACACACACACACCCACCCCCCACACACCCACACACACACACTACCACACACACACACTCTCTCTCACACACACACACACACACACACACACTCACACACACACACACACACACCCTCACCATCAATGCACTCCACCCACCCCCCCTCACCACGGAGCACAGAGCACATGGAAAAACTTTATCCCGCTTATGCTCAGACACATCGCCTTTCATGCACACTGTATAAATTTCACCCGGCGTTCCCAAGGACATGGCAGCCGGGATAATCCATATCGGCGTATTTTCCCGGGGCTCTGGCTCTGGCCTGCTCCGGGAGCGAGAGCGCACCCTCCGCTAGCGAGTGAGGGGTAATGAAAGAGAGCAGGAGTCGGAGTCGGAGCCGGGATCAGATCAGTCGGCTTGCCTGCTCAGCTGAACAGGGGAGGCGGTTTGAGGCGGTTGAGGTATGCTCCGTGCGGCACACATGTTTGATCAGCACACAAGAGTAGATCCTCCAT
>CM059265.1:38404612-38412112 GCA_030347295.1 Setipinna tenuifilis
ACCATGTCTTCACCTTTGACTCAGTGAGGGGTCTGATACCATCCAGTACCCATTCCATAAAAATTCAAACATGTCAAGATGACATCTGAGAGATTTACTGCGGGGGTAAAAAAATCCATTTAATAGGAGTCAAAAGATCAAGGCATGCTCTACGTCTCTCCTTGCAAATAGTAATAATAATGGTAATTAAAATCAATCAGCAGCTGTTTATCAGATCCTGACAGGCACAATCTATTCCTGATGTGCTAAATATGCATGATTGATGGTTAGAGTCAAGTCCCCCCATATCTACACAGCACACGCAGAAATGCAAATAAACAGATAAACGAGTGATTAAAGGAAGGGCAGCCCAGCGTACACGTTTTAAACCCTCTTTTTTTTTCACGAACTGATTTAGGAGCTTCGGCCTAATTACACGAGAGCTTAGCAGTCAGTGTCGTGTTGCAGAGTGATTAGGTGGTGTGTGACGGTGAGATGAGGGTGTGTGTGTGTGTGTGTCTGTGTGTGTGTGTGTGTGTGTGGGGGGGGGGGGGGGGGGGGGGTGGAAAATGAAGTGTGTTCTCCTGCCTGAGATGGCTGTTAGACGGTGTCTCCGTGCCAACATTACAGCATTCTCTAATCACTCAGCAGGGGAGACAGCACAGAGACACACACACACACTCGCTTCCGGAATGATCCGCTTTCTCACACTCGCTCTCTGTCTCAGTTTCACGTCTCAGGCATTGTCTTCTTTCTGTTTCTGTGCACATATCCAATGCCTGTACGTGTGTGTGTGTGTGTGTGTGTGTGTGTGTGTGTGTGTGTGTGTGTGTGTGTGTGTGCGCATGTGTGTGTGTGTCTATGTGGATGTGTGTGCACGTGTGTGTGTGTGTGTGTGTGTGTGTGTGTGTGTGCGCGCGCATGTGTGTGTGTGTGGCAAATCATGTGAGTCAAAATGTGAACATGACATTGATGAATTAACTTTCAGAAATTTACCTTGATTTGACAAACTTTCCAATTGAAAACGTGTGCAGCTGGTGTGCCGTTAGAAGGTCAAATTTAAAGTGCACTTGCTGACTCCAGCGTAAACTGATTCAAATCAAACAAAGCTCTTTTATCTGCATGTTGTATTTCAATCGCGCTGCCTTCCTTCATTTCCCCCCCCCCTCCATAGCCTGCTGACTCGCAGAGAGAGCGTAAACAACGCCTGAATATTTCCTAGCGCCACGGTAGGATAAAAAAAGAATAAACAGACTGCGAGATGTATTGGTTTTATGATGAGGCAGGTCTGCCGAGGTTAAAGATCGGACCTGACAGCTGGTGCTTAAGCAAACAACGCCGGCTCGATGACTTCCTCGAGACTTTTGTTCTTTCCAACAAAAGGGAGTATTAGCATACTGCACACAAACAAATGTACCGTGGAGCAGCAAAGCGGCGGCGGGCGGGCGATCGGTTCTTTTCTTTTCTTTTCTTTTCTTTTCTTTTATTTTCTTTTCTCTCCTTTACGCTGTGAAGCAGCATGCTCGGGAAGCTTTGTTCTTGGCCAAACTGGCACCCTGGGAAATGCATTAAATGTTTATGTCCTGCAGAAGAACAGGCAATTAGTAGATTTACAAGTAGGATATACAACTGCTTTGTTGAAATAATGTTAATATGGTTATTTATAGTGGTCGTGCTTGATTTATTTTACTCGCTTTTAGTTTGCTGAGAGACAGAGAGAGAGAGAGAGAGAGAAAGAGAGAGAAAGAGACATTTTGTGAGGAGTTGCATATAGGAAAAACAGTGCGGTAGCTAATGCAGCATGAACAGAGGGAAAAGCACACAAAATGACATATATAGTTGGGTGGCAAATGTGACAGAGGAGTAAAAGCAGGAAATAGGACAGCTTTTTATGGGCGATCCACAGTTAAGCACACTCTCCAGGCCTTACCATGGGGATGGGTTTTTGTGTGACAAGTACGGGCATTTCCTTGCCAGTCATTCCAGACTAATGAGCTGCAGATGTAAAATTTACTCCGACCGCCAGTTTAAAATGGTCTCTTGAGTTCATTATTGCATCTTATAAAGCAGTTAGGTCTGGCTGAAAGATGTATCAATTTCTGACTGCACAAGAAGAGTTCCATGAAAAGAGATGTTCTGGCAGGAAGACCCCTTTCTCAGTGCTAGTGATCACTGTGGGTTTGATTCATTCACTGCATGCACATGGATGAGCTTAATCCGAATGTAAACGGATTGGATTCGTATCAAATTCATGTGCACAGGCTAAAGGTTGTATAAGGATTGGATTCACGGAACCCCTGGCTTAAGCTGATGTTAATCCTTCTGCTGCCTTCTGCACAGTGAAGTATCGGATTCACGTACTGAGCATGTTTCAATGAAACTAAAAACGCTGTTTGGTCCTTCATACGGACTTCCAACCACAGCAGAATGCACGACATGTGTGCAAATGCTGCTCTGTCAAACACCTTTAACGCAGTCCTTGTTTGTATATATCATTCTTACTTTACACCTTGTCCTGTCTGCAAGCACTGTGAATGTGCAGCAACAGCAACAAAAGTCAGTTTGATTTTTTACTTTTTTTTTTCAAATCTTATTATGGAATCACTTTTGTCACTTACCAATTTTTCTGCATTCATTCATGTTGCCCCATGGAGAAGAGACAACTAGGGAGACAAATGAGGAGGTTGAGTGTTCATAAAGCGACAATGAGGTAAGTTTGATGATTTCAGTGAGGCCAGAGAGGCATGGGCAGGATGCTACAGCCAATCACATCGCATGTCAAAGTCCAGGTCAAAGTCAAAGTCAGCTTTATTGTCAAAAACCATATGTACAGGTTGCACACACAAAATTTCAAATTGCAACGCTCCTACAATGTGGTTAGGAGAGGCTCAGAAAGGATGCTATAGTATAGCCAATCGCATCGCATGTGGTTAGGACATGGTGTCTCAGTGCAAAAGAGAGGGATGAACAGGAAGCCAAATTGTACACAATTATATGTGATGTGAAGGCAGGAGAGCACGCACGTTAGTATGGCCCAACAGCCTCCCGTGACTCCCGCAGCCTCTAAGCCAGGAAGTAGACTGACTGACAGCATCCATTGCAAGAGGGAACACTTAAAAACTCTGAAGATACTTTCCAAGGACAAAGAATGAGTCTAACCAATTATAACAAAGGAATGAAATCACGATCGGCCTCCCTTAAGACAAAAAAATTGCTTAGTAACAGAACTGTTGTTTGAAACCAACATGACAGCTCCAGACCATGTTGGGGAGTGATGAGTAACTGCAGCCAGACTGTGTGTGTATGTGTGTGTGTGTGTGTGTTGCCTAGGGCCAAATCACAGATACAGGCTGGATATTACTGTGTTGTTCAGCTATTTACATACTGTAAACTGGGTTGACTTGGCAACACTTACCATTTATAAGTCAGATGAACCTCATCGACAACAATGCCAAGGAGATTTTCTTTGTAATAATAATAATAATAATAACCTTTACTTGTATAGCCAGACTGTGTGTGTATGTGTGTGTGTGTGTGTGTTGCCTAAGGCCAAATCACAGATACAGGCTGCCCTCCACCAGCCCCAGGTCAGCCCAGTAACATGCTAAGCCCATATGTGTGATCCTATTGCTGATCCCCAAGGCAGTGTGGAGGCAGAGGCTGAGGCATCTCTTTAACACATCTGAAATGCTTCATGATTGTTTAACATTGCTATAAATACTAGCCTGGCTAACGCGACTTATCAATGCTCTGCGAACATTGGTCTGGCCAAACTGTGTTGTAAACCCATTTCTCAGAGGGCGGGCTTGAAATGGCTGTGTTTGCTACTGGACGAAGCTTCGACCAATCACACCCCTCTGTCCTCTGACGTATACGCAGCGACAGAAACTGCTTGATACAAACAACAAGAATCGACTTGGCAACCAGTGGGGCTAACTGATAAATAAACTTTTACCGAAGCCGGTCGGTAGCATTGCGAAAACGTCCTTTCCTGTTAGGAATGCTTCAAGGGCTGACCTTTGCTCTATTTTCAGAGAGAACTTATCTTTGAATTCTTCCAAAACAGCAGCTACAGCTGCATTGAAATCTTGCCGTTGCTCCACGTTCGCCATGTTGACAGTGACTGAGGTAGATTTCCGGTCGCTAAACTACCGCATCACTGCCTTTTTGAAATGCTAGATTTTCATTGGTCCCAGTTTCTCTGCTAATGTAGAAACGGTGTAGACAGGCAGCTTGGCCAGACTTACTTGCATGCGAAATGCAAATGCAGCACAGGAAGTATGGGCGTGCCCAGGCTAATAAATACTGCTTTTAGGACCATTTTTGTGCAATGGTGCTCTCAACTTATTGATGTAATAATCATTAAACTCATATGTTAACACATGTTGTTAGCAACTTGATAATCGTTTGTTTGTGGTGTATGTGCATGTACAGTATGTGTCTGTGTGTGTGTGGGTGTGTGTGTGTGTGGTGTGCATGTATGTGTGTGTGTGTGTGTGTGTGTATGTGTGTGTGTGTGTGTGTGTGTGTGTGTGTGGTGTCCTAAGGAAACCCCAGAACCTTCCACCACGTCTGCTCCTCCTTGTCGTCCGCCTCTCCTGCGCTGTTGTTTGTGTGTAGTCTGTGCGCTTGGCACCGGGGGGAACTCGGCGTCTGTCTGGTTAATGGGTTGAGTGGTTGTGGCTGTCACCCCGACTTCACCCTGGGTTCAGCGCGAGTTCAATGCCTTCTGTCTCATCAGCCTCGTCAGATCGCCCCAGAGACTATCAGACCCCCCTCACCACCACCACCAACACCACCAACACCACCCACGTACCCCCAGAAAGCACAACCCACCCCCCTACCCCCCAACCCTTCCTCCACACACCTTTAACAGAGCATCCATCCACCCATCTTACCCCAACCCCAATCCTACCCGCCACCCCCACCCCATGATTCCACAGCTAAATTATATGACAGGGGCCTTTTCCATTGGTCCACTGGTACTGTGTTAAGTTAATTATCTGAATGTTGTGTTCAGGGCAATCGCCGCTCAGCAGTTTGGCGGAAATCTCATATTGCAGTGCAGTATCGCAGGGAGGCAGCGATCTCATGCAGGGATGATGTCAGAAGCGGGAGCGATCAAACGAGGAACTCAGGCGTGCACATTCAAGGCGGGGGATGGCGGGGGGTGGCGGGGAGGGGAGGGATGGGGAGGGGGGAGGCGTGGGGGGTGTGGCGGGTTTGAGAGGGGTATTCTAGACGTCGGATAAAAGCTTGCCACTACTGGAATGAGATGAGATAGATTGCCTCAGCACTCCACAAGAGCAATTTATGGGCTGTTTTCTAGACATCACAGCTGTTTAATAAAGGCCCAAAAGGAAGAGCTGAGACGCAAGGACGTCCTCTGCCCAACCCCTCCCCTCCTTGGCCCAACCACATCCCACCCCACCCCACCCCTCCTCCTCCTCCTCCTCCACCCCACTTCCCCACTGTTGTTATGCAGCATCATGTAACGGGAGACAGAAAGAATTCCTTTCCCTGAAAAGACCTTTGAAAACACGGGTGTTGACTGCATTCTCTCTCTCTCTCTCTCTCTCTCTCTCTCTCTCTCTCTCTCTCTCTCTCTCTCTCTCTCTCTCTCTCTTTCTCTCTCTCTCTCTCACTTGCTTTCTGTCTCTCTCTCTCTCTGTCTCTCTGTTTCTTGCTTTCTGTCACTCTCTCTCTCTGTCTCTCTGTTTCTTGCCTTCAGTTAGGGCAAGCTTATTTGGTTTGCTAAGGCTACACTCTCCAGAGACCTCCTGACCAGCCCGTTACCTTAGCCCTGAATTATTTACCCACACAACCACCAGCCCCCCCCCAGCAGGGGCCCCAACAACGGTGCAAAGTGCATGGGAACTCCATGGCCCCCTATACCTACAGACCTGCAGCACGTCCCAGATCCCAGTAACACTTCCAGATCCATAGGACTACGGTCCCGAAGGAGTACATGAAATGTGCAGTTATTTGCATTAAGTAGGTGGTGGCTTGTGCTGAAAAAATATTATTTATATTAAAAAGTTTTATTAAAAATGATAATATGAAAAGATTTTATTTTATGTCATATTTGTCATATTTATATATCTATTTGTCACTATAGGTAATTCTAAGAATTTTTGCATTGTTTACAGTATCACACACAAAGTATGTTCATCCTAAAGCATTGACTTTTAAATACAATGTGAAGAAAACAAATTATCGTGCTTTGTGACACAGTTTAGTCTCATGAATCATGCTGCCTTAGTATTGTTAATGTTTTTCTCCGTTAGTTTAGCTCCTTAGTTTATGACTTGTTTTCCCATACAATGGTGTGGAGAGAAAAAGGGAAAAAAGGGAAATATTCGTGGCAGAAGTGTTTGAGTGTGTTGCCGCTGGTGTTGTTTATCAGTCGCTGTGAGGAGGTAGTTTGTCATGATTTATGCCCGGCCACCGAGCAGGCAGATTCTCAAACCATGTTTGACAGTTTGTCATAGTCTACACTCACCACGAGCTGCTCGCTAAACGATCCGCTTGATGGGAATGTCTTCATCATCACAAACCAGAGAGGGTAATTGATTTCCCCTCCTCCTTGAAATACACAGCAGAGAAATCGTTCCTCTCTTCTTAAGATACCGAGGAGCCACATCTCCCCTTTGCCACTGTTGTTGCTGCTGCCTTAAACACCAGCATGGCAAAGATCTTGTCCGTAGGATCACAGTGTACACATACTGATTAGCGTAGCATAGCGTAGCTACACACAGAGCTACACGGCTTATCTTTGGGGCTCCTCTTTAGCCCATGTGATATCTTCAGTAGGACAGAGGGACACACACACACACACACACACACACAGCTACAGGGCCAACCACACCAGTGTTATCGTACCGAGGCAGACACTGGTGTTATCATACAGAGACAGACTCACTTTGTGGGTATTTTCAAAAAGAATGTTGAGCATGCTAAGTGTGGGCGTGCAGAGATCGTCAAGGGCTACGGCTACACTACAGTACAAATGAAAACATTCGGAAGACAAGAGGGCAGTGCCTCTGTTCTCACAAATCAATGGCTGTTAAGTGGATTTGGGGAACATTATGATCAGTGTTAATATCTACAAAGTGGGAAATCTACATCTGTTTTTCTGCCTGTCTGCCTGCCTGTCTGTATGCCTGTCTGTCTGTACTGTCTGTCTACCTGCCTGTCTGTCTGCCTGCCTGCCTGCATGTCTGTCTGTCTGTCTATCTGTCTGTCTGTTTGTGTCTGTCTGTATGCTCTACACATGTATTGAGAATAAATAAATTATTCAGTCATTAGTATGACCCAACTGAGTGTCATGTCAAATCTAAATCTGTATCTCAAATGCTTAAGATTTGTCTTAGAGACAGTATCAAGCTCATTGTGACATCACCTACATGGTGGATGGTGCTGGGTGATGTCATCCTGAGAGCAGCCACTACCTAAGCTGAAGAACCCTTAGAGCCCTTTTTCTTACAACACAGCTAGATTAATCTCACTCCTAAATTCAGT
>CM059265.1:38419612-38429612 GCA_030347295.1 Setipinna tenuifilis
ACCTGTTCAAAAGTGCCTGAAATTGATATTAAATATACTGCAGTGTACCACTATACTTGAACTCAGGATCAAAGTAATTTTGCATGGCCAGGACTCAGCAGAACACTGGCATGACTAACCTTATAGCCAGACATTAGCCTAATAGCTCTTGGCCTTAGGATCAATAAGTTTAGAGTTAGTAATGGCAATTTGTTCAGTAAGTTAGGAAAAGATGCAGTTTGCAGGAGTAAGATTTATTCCACAAACAAATTTGCTTTAGCAATCAAATTGTGGAAATTACAACACAAAGTAACAAAACCAGAAGTGTGGCAATAGTAGTATAGGCAGGATAATGGACCTCACATCGTTTGGGTGGCAGAAATTATTGCCACTTTGCTTTGTGTTGTGCACTGCTGTTACTTTTGCTATTTGAAATGCTGTGTCATCCAATATCCTGTTTGCACAATGGTTGCCAAACTTGCCACTGTTACTGAATAAACACATACATAATGAGGCATTACGGAGCATTCATAATAAGGCGTCATGGCGTATTTACAATGAGGCATTATTGAGTTTTGCATACCTAATACATGGCAAAGCCTGTGCTCATAAAGACTTACAGTCTTCAACTCAAGTCAAGTCAAGTCTGTTTATTGTAATCCCAGAGGGCAAATACTTAGACCTCAGAGTTCTTTTTGCACCTTAGAGTTCTAGAGTTTTGCACCTTAGAGTTCTAGAAAGTATAATGAAGTCTTTTTAAAAAAAAAAAAAAAACTCAGCTTTGCACTGTGTCAAATGCCTCAGTATCTAGTCACCAAATATGGAGCCATTATGTGAGAGTGAGACTCAGAGACAGATTGTTAATGCTTGGGAATGCTGGGAAGGCCTTGGCAGCACCCTCTTCCTCTTCATTCATGCTAGTGTATTAGAAACCTGTTATAGGACTCTGGGGGTCCCTAAAGTGTTTTTAAACAGATGACTTCATGAAAAGGTCCAAAGTTCAGCTTGAAAACAAATTGCAGCGCGATCGCAACGGAAAAGACTAATTGTGCTAAATTGAATATCACTTTAATCTCCATACAAAGGGATAAATCATAAAGCCTTGACTAGCGTGCGGTCATAACTCCGGATTCTGATCAATTAAATTGTTCTTGTTGACATGTCGAGCTGGGGCACCTGCAGTGTGTTGAGCCGTGTGATTTAAGAGCCTGTGTGCACTTCAAAACGTCAACACGCCTGCCTCATACCCCGACGGTGACCAATAAAGCACACTGTGCGGTAATACATTAATCTGGTAATGTACAGACTGAGGCAGACTAATCCCACTCATGAAGCCACTGTGGGTAGGGATGGTGCTGTTTCACCTCATCTCAGCCTGTGCTTCCTGTCAGTTTGGCTGTGGTTGCATTTGTGTCTGTGTTTCTGTGTGTGTGTGTGTGTGTGTGTGTGTGTGTTCGTGTGTGTGTGTGTGTGTGTGTGTGTGTGTGTGTTTGTGTGTGTGTGTGTGAGAGAGAGAAACAGACAGACAGAGAGAGACAGAAAGAGAGAGAGAGAGACAGAGAAAGAGAAAGAGAAGGAGAGAGAGTGTATGCTTGTGTGTGTGTGTGTGTGTGTGTGTGCCTGCGTGCACACGGCCATGTCTGTTTTTCTTAAGGACATTTTGTGCCGGCAGGCTGAAGTCATCTGGCTGGTGTGTCGGTGAAAAGTATATTAAAATAAACTCGCAGACTTCCCAAACACTCATTTTGGGCTGGTAGGGGGCAAACGGAACGAGCTTCAGATTTCATTTGAAATGATTTATTTGTGCTAATTAAGTGTAGTACAGTGATTGGCAGTGCTCCTCTCCTGAGGGAGTCTCCCTCATTAAAAATGGAAATCAGATTAGCAGAGAGGGACTGGCAGAGAGCCTGCCACTGGGGCTACACACCACTCAGCCCAGGGGCCAGGCAAGAGGGCCCAGCACACGGTGAAATTGTCCATCAGGTTTATCCACACAGAACAATCTTTTGCATCGTTACCATAGTGATTACAGGTTCCAAACAGTTTCCATTACCAAAGATTCTAGAGCGCTCCACTTTAGAATTTTTGCTATTACTATTCCCTCTGTTACTATGTGTAATGGTTACTATGTGAGCTGGTGAACTGTTGTAGCTGTGCAGTGTTGTAAACCTGCCTCCTGATGACTTAAAAGGTATGCTATAGTATATGAAGCTGCTAGTTTCAGCTTACGTGCTAGCCTATTTGACTCCTATTGCAAAGGGCAGCAAGTTGCAGGTTGGAGTGTAGGAAGATACAGAGCTGTTTGTATGGAGTTAAGTGATATTCAATTTAAGTCAATTAGTTTTCTCATGTGCTCACAACGCTATTTCATTTCAAGGACACAGAGATGACAGCGATGATGACTTTTGCTTAAAAATCTCATATTATTAATGTAACCAAGACTGTTCTTCCCATCCCATTCGTGACTTCATGACTCAGCAAGATGCCTAAAAGCCCATTCACACAGCCTCAATCAGGCCAAATTACTGTAAATTAAATTAAATTACTGCCCTTTTTAAAGGGTGACAGTGACGGAGGAGGTAAAACAGTCAGCTGGCAATCGTAGGGTCGCTGTTTTGATTCCCTCTCCTCTTCACTAAGGACCGAGTGTCCTTGAGCCAGACCCCAAACTGCTCCCAACAAGCGAGCTGCGTAGGTTTGAATTAGCTGTAGTTTCTTTATAGATTTTTTTTTTAAAGGTAGGCCTGTAAAATGGTGAATGGGCTGCGTTTATATAGTGCTTTTCCACTCAGTGGAGTACCCAAAGTGCTTCACCGTAATGGTTCATATTCACCCATTCAGCGGAAAAGATGCCATGCGCTAGGCTGTTAGACTCCAACAGCAATGCAGGAAAGACCACATCACGCTCCTGCGTACTTGCTGAACTGAACTGTTTATCTGCCACGTGTCCCCTGGGATTGATTGCAAAGTCCTCTCGCTGGTTTTGTAAGCTTTTAATGGGTTGACACCCTGTTACATCACTGACCACCTTGTCCTTTAATGTGCCTGTTTGAGTCCTATGGTTGCCTGCTTGTCTTACTGACCATTTCCAGAGTGCTCACAACCACGCCCCCCCCCCCACACACACACACACACACACACACACACACACTTCACCCCTACACCGCAAAAAAAATTGGAAAAGTTTTTGTACTGTAAGATTGGAGAAGTGGCTTTAACACACACACACTACGCTCGGGAACGGTAGAATACACCCCCACCTCCGAGAGGCAGACTCGGTGGACACATTCAAGCGCTGCTCGAGACTCGTCTCCTCAGCCTCATCTCCTTTAATTAGAGCCGCTTCCCATTGAGATGCACCCACTTCAGTGCAGTCCCCCAAAGGTGCCCTCTCAGAAAAGTTTGGAATAGCTGCCTTTACTCGAACTATCTTTAAACTGTGAAGGCACACTGCCACAACTGAGAGCCTCGGAAACTCTTTTCTTATTTCCCCATCTCCTGTGCTCCTTTCTTTTCTTTTCTTTTTCTTTTTTCTTCCCCCTTGTCTGTGTTCTACCTTTTCAGTTTTTTCTTCTGTTTTTGTTGTGTATGTGTGTTTAATTGGTTAAGCAGTTTCAGCTGCTGCTGCAAAGCTTTATCTTCTTCATGTGTATGTGTGTGTTTGTACAGGGGCGGAATGAGGATTGTTTGTATATGTGTTGTATGTGTGTTTAATTGGTTAAGCAGTTTCAGCTGCTGTAAAGCTTTATCTTCTTGTTCTTAGTGTTTGTTTTTTCTAGCAGTGCCCCTGTGTGTGTGTGTGTGTGTGTGTGTGTGTGTGTGTGTGTGTGTGTGTGTGTGTGTGCGCGTGCGTGTGTGTGTGTCCATATGTACATGTATGCACTATGTACAGTACAGGGACATTGTAAGGAGCATCAGAGAGGTGAGAACATGTCAGTGATTACTCTGACACCTTTTGTTTTCCAAACAGTTACAAACACTGAAAATGTTGATCAGGCAAAGCAAAATAAATATATAGCACAAGTGATTGCAAACAAAATAGACACATGCAATTACACAAAATCCCTTCCACAAGCTAAACTAAATAGGCATTTTTGTTTATGTTTGAAAAAAATATATTAATTTATTTCGTCAGCACCTCTCGCATTCATCGGGACGTGGTTGCTGTGTAGCCTTGAAACATAATGACTAAAATCAGCATCACAAAATGTGTTTGTTCTGCCCTGTGGAACAGCTAAAAAAGAATCAATTTGACTTTGAATTAATTGTAGCTGATTTATTGTGTTCAACAGACCAGAAAGGAGAGGATTACAATGGGCTAGCCCTGTAGCAGAGAAGAGCTCAAAGAGAGTAATGGCTTCACTTTGGAAATGTTCTTCAAGAGATAAAAGTAATCAGCCCTGTGTCATCGCAGGACAGTGGCGCTGGGAGTCATCAATATAGCCGTGGAAAGAGATGCCCTGCCTCATCTGTAGAGACACTGCCCAGCTGTAGCACATGTAGCACAAGTAATAAATAAAACAGTCCTAAAGTTGGTTCTTCTGGTGTTGCACAGGTGACGTCATATAGGCGCCATATTGGCAGAGTGGCCACCAATTGGCACAACATACATACAAAGTATGCATGTTGTGTCAAAATGCCAAAGTATGTATTTCATGCATGTATGTATTACATGTATGCATGTATGTATTACATGCCAATGTTGTGCCAAAGTGCTAAAGTATGTATTAATACAAACTATGTATGTAATATGTATTAGACCAGGCAAACCAGGCACACAAAAAGTTTTCTGGGCATGCCAACATGACAACATGCTCCCTTAACAAGTCCATCAGACAGGCATGGCAGTAAGATAAGTATTGTGATATCATGCCATTACCCAGATGTACATGTACATAAGTAGTACATTTACATTAAATTTTAAAAAAAAACTTGGAGGAATATGCCAAACTGTAGACACAGCAATGAACAGCATTTAGCAATGAGCAACACATCATACTGCAGTCGGTTAGCTCTGTCCTTTTTGGCACTGTGCCATTGGCCTTTATACACCAATGAAATGGTGCCAACAAGGAGGTGTGGTATGGGTCAGTTGTTTTGGTACCCTTCAGAAATTATTACCACCAGAAAGTGAGTGGCTGCATACCGTACCTTGCTACACTAAACTAAACCGTAACAGTCTGTCAAAGGATTTTATAAAATAATCCAGTGGTCAACAGCATAAAAAGAATCACCAGCCGCCATAAAGCCATATTGCTAGACTTCTTCAGATACTGTCCATGATTTGTATTGTTTACTGTCTAATTGAAAGATATCTCTCCCTCTCTTTCTTTGGCTTCTGTCTGCCTCTCTCCCATTACATTTTCATGTCATTTTTTGGGCCTTTTTACTATCTATTTCTTTCTTCTCCATTTTTCATTGCAACTCTTCCAGTCTACATACTTTTGGGTTTTTTGTTTTTGTTTGTTTCTTCTTCATACTTGCTCTCGGTGTCTGCATGTGTGTGTGTCTGCATGTGTGTGTGTGTGTGTGTGTGTGTGTGTGTGTGTGTGTGTGTGTGTGTGTGGGTGTGTGTGTGTGTGTGTGTGTGTGTGTGTGTGAGACTCAGTCTCTCTAATTGTCGTGTACACACTTCCTCTGATGAGAATCCATGCAGTGCTGCCTTTAATTTAATTGGGAAAATGCAAAGTGGCAGGAGCAGCAGGGTGGAGGTTGTATGTCAGAGAGAGAAAGAGAGAGAGAGAGAGAGAGAGAGAGAGAGAGAGAGAAATGGGGAGAAGGAAAGAGAGAAGGACAGAGAGAGAGAGGTGGAATAAAATATGGAACCAATCTCTCCTGAACAGGCAATAAAGCAGCGTCTCCCTGGTATGAATAATTTAGCTGGGTGATGGATGGTTGGGCAAATAAGAGTGCCAGGCAGCACGACCACTAGTTAGGTGCATTTGGATGCCACCTTACCACTTCACCAGTCACAGCCCCACCTCCCACTGCACCCCCCACTGCACTGCATTATGTCATATGATATCGTGATACCCCACTTTACCTCACTTCCCCTAGTTAAGTGTTGTTTGGATGCCACCTTAACACTTCACCAGTCACTCCGCCCCCCCTAACCCTTGGATGCCACCTTACCACTTCACCAGTCACTCCGCCCCCCCTAACCCTTGGATACCACCTTACCACTTCACCAGTCACTCTGCCCCCCACTGCACCCCCCAACTGCATCATGTCATCTACATCATGTCCCACTTTACCTCACCTCCACATCAACTTTTTGGGGTGCTAATGTCCGCTCCATCCAGCTGTTGTCTTACCCTCAGGTAACCTCCCCTCCTGCCCACCTGGGGGATACTCACCTCTGTCCCACCTTCAGAGAGCCCCCATGGACCCAGTGTTGCAATGCAATGAGATTGTGTGTCTCTCACAGCATTTCCTGTGCCATTAATACGTAATGCTCTGACTGTGGCGCCTAGATTATGCATTCATTTTCGAAACATGATGGGAATCGTGCTGTGGAACACCTGGCTGGCCCGTGTGAGTGATATGAAAAGCGCCCAGCCTCGATCATGTGCTCTGGGCACAAGTTATGGGCAGCCATGTTACACCGCTAAAGAGATTTCCCCAGCTGAAAGTGTGACTCTTCAGAAATTAATTTGAACTTTTGAGCTGCATTACTCTCCTCTGCCTCATCAATCTCAATGAGTCATTTCACTGGGCCACATTAAAATTCATTACACTTAATCACAAATAATCTCAGTCTTGGGGGATGCGTGCGCCATCTTTCTCTGAGCTCTGGTGGCTGCTTGGCTGCAAAGGGCCAGGAAAAATTAATTTTGTGTGTCGTGTTATTTCCCATAAATATTTAAAACTTGGCTGAAAGTTCATCCTTCACGTTCAGATAAAACCCCATGTTAATAGCACACTCTTCAAATTATTTGAACTTCCTAAAATGACTTCAGTTCAAAACAGCTCGAACACACAATTTTCAGAATTTCAATAAATGTATTCATCATCAAATAATGATCAGAGCGCAGATTGTAATTGCAGATGATTCTTGTAGTCCTTAAAACTAACAGAATCCTCAACACTGCAGTCTGATTATATCTATTTTGTATTATAAATTATACCGCATCCTCATGACATATTAGATGCACATTTTTAACGACAACAGAAGAGATCAAACAGATGAAATAGATTAAAGAGTTGAGCTGTGATTGCAGAAGTACCTCCAGCATTACAAAGTGTCAGTCTGTATAATATTAATACACTGAAGGAATGCAAGGAGTTTTTGTCCGCTTTGAAAAAAGGGTAACACTGTATTTGAAGGTATCTACATAACAGTGAGCATGTTGTAAACATGACATGACATATAATGCACATTCATGACAATTTATTCATGTTTATGACTGTTGCCATTAAGTGTCACTTGGTTTTTGTATTGTTGATATTTTTTTGGGTGCAGACAATGCAAAAACCGAATAACACAACAGTCATAAGCATGAATGAAGTGTCATTATTGTTCATGATATGTGTCGCAGAATGTTTATAAAGGACTCATGTCACCCTTATGCAGACACCTTCAAATAAAGTGTTACCTGAAGTACTATCTACAGGTGTCTGAAAGGGATTGTAGTTCAGGTGTGAGAGCACACAGGTAGGAATAATGAGGGGGTCTGTAGTCTTTGCACATTGCCTAAAATAAATATGTACTGTAGCATCTTTAATAATGTATTAGTATTTGTAAACATATGCAGAGGTTATGTCAAATAGCTTATTTAAAGCCAGGCAAAACAGGTATTCATTTTCAGTGTCATTTTTCAGTCACATCACGTTATAAAACTTTCTCAGATCTCTGGCTTTACAATTTAGATACTTTCAGCATTAATCATTAAAATATGCCATTTCAGAAAGTAATTTCGATGAGGAGAAAGAAATCAAACTTTTTATGACACTGTAGAACAGATTTCGTTTAATTTTGTTCAGCTCTGAGGTGCTCGATTCATCAAAAAAGTACATTGCCATGTCTCAAAGTCTTCAATGATCAGGCCTGTGCAATTGCTAAAAAAGAATTGCTCTCTTTCACTGAAGAGGATCCGTGCCATTCTGCTTCACCCATTTTCAATAACTCGGGTTTAATTACCTGTTACTGCAGCAGATAGAAATGCGACAATACGCTGGCTCAGACTCATTTGGCAGGGGCACTTTTCATTGTTTTGTTTGCCATCAGATTAGGATGAGCAGCCTGAGTTAAGAAGGGCTAAAAGAAGCACATGATTTAAAACAGATGAGAAGAAGAAGAAGAAGAAGAAGAAGAAGACGAATTGTTAAGAAGTAACAGGAAAAAAGACAATTTTTTAAAAGAAATGACTGCCTCTCCTTCATGTTTAGTCCAGGCCAAACAGTGGCTGGTCTGCATCCCATTTCAACCTGAATCGTCAGTCAGAGGGTAGGGAGGCCCTTCATACGTGCCATGCCTAAAAATCACTGGCACTTCCTGATTTGCGTGGATTATTGGAAATTAACCGTTGATTAACATGCCAGCGATCCAGAGCAGATTGGCTCAGTCCCTGCTCTCAATCACTGCCTGACTGCATTAACGAGAGAACACTAATTAAGCCAATCACAGCTGGAATTACACACTGGACTGTCTGAGCTGAGTGTGTACAGTGCAAAAGAGAGGGGGGTGATAAAAGGACAGGGAGAAGCAGAGAGAAGAAGTGTGAGAGAGACAGAGAGAGAGAGAGACTAAGAAACAGAGAAAGACTAAAATGAACACAAAAATGGACAGATAACCATACTTCATCTTTTTATTCACTGTCTCTCCACCTCAAGCACATAAATATCATACACTAGTATCATAAGTGTATGCATTTCCGCCCTGTGTGTACAACACCTCCTTGTTTCTATGTGACCCTTCTCATAATCATTTCTCCACTAATTACAGTATGTCAACATTCATTGGGAATAAAGTATTCTCTTGCCCACAGAGTTTATATAAATTAGCTTTGAACCGATAAGGACAATGTGCAATGAGTTGAACTATTACAGTCTTTCTCAGTTGTTAAAGCACAAAAAAACCTTTCGACTGAAAAACTTTCTCGGCTGCTTGAACTCTTTCATAAAACTGTTCATTCTTTTGTAAAAAAAAAAAACCTTAACCAATTTCCACATAGAACACCACAATTTGCAAAACTCACAGACTCCTTTTGGCAAAACTCTTAACACATTCTCATCACATTCTCATTCTCAAAACACATTTTGCGTTATTTGACAAAATGTGATACAAAATGATTCTTTTCCACATTTAATCATAAATAAAGCACAAATGCCCGAAGTTAAGCACAACAAGTCAGAATAGATTTTACTTCACTGCAAATGAGCTGTTCTTTATTTATGATTAAATGTTAAGAAGACTGTTTATTATTTTGCAACACATGTGTCAAACATTTACAATAAACAATGAGGTAACACTGTGTGTGCCAAAACGCCAGTGTAGAGAGATGGAATTCTCATTTCACAATAATTCTGATTTCTGCTCAGCCCGGAAAGGGTCATGTTGGTAAATAGTTTTAGACCTCACTTCTACATTCCCTCGCAATAATTTTGTGTTCCCTCCCAATACTTTGTAACGCAAAAGTTGCGAGGGAATGCAAATGATCAGAGTCAAAGACAGAGACAGAGACATATGCTTGTAGATATAGTGTGTATGTATAGGGAAATGTAATTGTAAATTGTAATGCTTTGGCAATACAAAATGATCTTTGCCATGCCAATAAAGCAAGTTGAGTTGAGTTGAGAGAGGGAGTAAGAGAGGCAGAGAGAGTTTTCCTCATCTTTGGCTAAAGAAGGGCTACAAGAAGCACATGATTTAAAACAGATGAGAAGAAGAAGAAGAAGAAGAAGAAGAAGAAGAAGAAGAAGAAGAAGAAGAAGAAGAAGAAGAAGAAGAAGACTGAGCAGTGACCTTCCAAAAACTGATCAGAAGGTTTCTGTTTTTTTTCATAGTCCCTTGATCACTCTC
>CM059265.1:38434612-38439612 GCA_030347295.1 Setipinna tenuifilis
ATCATCATCATCAATACTGCAATCTTTTTTCTTATTTTTCAGTATTTGATTACCATCTTCACTTCTTATTAGTTAATGTGTTTGTTGGTTTGTAGGTTGTGTGACGCCCCAGCTTGGCTGTGCTGGGTGCGTTACATGCTCTCTCCTGTAGTTGCCATTTGTCCTATATCTTGCAGGTGCAGGTGGGCTGTCCCAGCCAATTATTGGTAATTGGCTGGCTTTAAATATCAGGCCAGCCTGCAACTCGCTCTCTCTGCTGGGTCTTGCTGTAGCCTGATTCCTGAAGGCCAGGAGCAGCCATTACTCCCAATTCCTTTTCCCTTGCACCACATGTTTTACACTGCACTGATGGACATTTCAAGTTTTGGTTTTCATGACTGATTTTGGTATTGCTTAAATAAAAAGCATTCTTTGGCACACTATCCCAAGGTCGTGGTCTCCCCTTTTATGTTATGTCTACTGCTGAGCCAGGTAGTCATGACAGTTGCTTGTATCAATCCGTATCACCAGACCTCACTGGTGCTTTATGAAGACGCAGGACGGGGGTAGACTGCCTAAGGGTGAGCTGGCCTTCAAAGAGCCTCTAGCACAGCCGTGCACCCAGCTGAGAGCTGCGGGTGGAGAGCGGAGAGCTGTTTTATACTCCTGCCATTATTATAAAGCTGCACTGCAGCACACGGCTACTTCTCACCCAAAGTGTGATATTATGGGACAGAGGTGTCATGTTCCACCAGTTAGGCGTGAGTTCTGGGGAAGGTGTGTGAATTTATGCTGTTAAAATGACCGTTTTTTATGAAACTCCTCCAGACCGGTGCTAAAATATAAAAGCCTGTGCGTTAATAATAAAAAATAAAACATGCTTAAAGACGACCTTACCCCTCTTCACGAGACAGGTAATCGCTAGAGTTATTCCAGTCATGAACCTGAACACTAAATTAAATACAACCCCCCCCCACAAACACTGTGCATGACTTCCTCTCCTCTTTGTTGAAACATATTTCAGTTTTGTAATGGACTTGGCCCGAGCAGGGCCCATAAAACTACGCCAGGGAGAAAAATTCCCATTCAATTTAGCCGAGGTCACCTGAATACGGCTGGCTTGTGTGGCTCAGGGGCGCGACGCATTGAGTCAGCGCGTTTTGGGTGAGATTGATGTGTGTATGCGTGTGTGTACGTGTGCGTCCATTTTGTGTATGTGTGCGTGTATGTGTGTGTGTGTGTGTGTGTGTGTGTGTGTGTGTGTGTGTGTGTGTAATTCCCAGCCTGTCCCACTCTCAGTCAGGGAAATGCTTGCTCTCTCATAACGCTTAGTCACCCTCGTGTCATGTGACACCGCCTTAGATTGGTCCCATTGTTTGTGACAAATGGAGAAGTTGCAGTGGATTCTGGGAATTGGCAAACGCGTTGCTGAGGTGCGGCAAAACGGGCCTCTGCAGCAGAGCCACTGTGGACTGCACCGCAGAAAGCATCTCGGAGAACACACACAGACGTGCACACACACATTCAGACACACATACACACACACACACACACACACACACACACACACACATTCAGACACACGCACACATGCACACACTCCCATACTCACACACTCACACATGCTGACTTCATTTTAAATGCCTCAGTCCAAACCCTAAATATTTTCTACTCTAGCTTTTTTTCAAATTCTTGTTTCCTTTAATATCTTTTGGTGCCACTGTTTTAAAAGATGGTTTCCATGTATAACCGCATATTTGATTGAAACCATGTGCATGCCTGATGGTCCTGATAACAAGTGCTGAGCATGCATGAGACAGAAATGTCCATTTGCAGAATAGAAACTGCTAAGGCGAAAAGAGCCAATATATACAAGTGGGAAAAAGATGTTTAACGTGGCAAGATGATCGTGCTGGTATCTAATAGTTTTAAAAAATCTTGTTTTAAATGTCATACTGTTCCTGAGATCTGATAGCTTTGTTTTGTTGTGAGGCATTCGCGTTGGGAAGCAGTCCTCAGTGCTCAGCATGTATTTCTGTGTCTGTCTGACTGCTTCTTTGCGGAAGACATCCAGACAGCATGTCACTGCACCTGACCACTTTTTTTCCTATTTTAGCCTTAAAAAGTCAAACCTGCATATCACTGTACAGTAAAACATGAAATATCACTGTACAGAGGGGAAAAAAAGAGTTGAATATTTTACAGGACCAGTCTGCAAACAAAGAAAAAAAAGAGCATTTTACTTCCAAAAAAAAAAATTAAACTCTTGGGAAGGTTTTGAACTCTTTGACTGTACAGTGCAGAAACAGCTGGAGCTCTGTGGAGGGAAGAGGTGTATTTGTACTGCCAGTTCTTGCTTCCCAAATTGAACAGTAACCGTAGCAGCAGCAGCAGTAGCAGTAGCAGTAACAGTAGCAGCAGTAGCAGTGGGACGGGAAACAAGCAATGGGAGCAGCAGAGGCAACAGAAGTAGTGGTAGGGGCTGTGGGGGCAACAGAAGTGGTGGTGGGGGCTGTGGGGGCAACAGAAGTGGTGGTGGGGGCAGTGGGGGCTGAGTGGGCTGGGGGGTTCTGTGTGGGCGGCAGGATCGGGGGTGGGGGTGGGGGGGATGCGTGTTTGGGGAGAACAGAAGGCCCCAAGGATGAGTACGGGCGCTAACGCCTCTTAGTAAAACTTCAAACCGGCCTGGGTGTCTTGTTTCCTGTCTCGCTCGCTAACTGCCTCAGAGACCTGGGCCCTCTCTTTTTCCCTGTCTCTCTCTCTCTCTCTCTTTCTCTCTCTCTATCTGTTTCTTTCTCTTTTTCTATTCTCTCTCCAACACCCCCCCCCCCCTTTTCCCCCCCTCTACCCCACTCCGTTCCTTCTTCCGCGAAAGACTCGATAGATTCAGCAGAACTGCCTGAATCAATATGGGCTGTCTCAGGGCAAGGGGATGGGGGTAGGGATGGATGCGTAGACGCCATGGTAGCAATGCCTTGGAGACATCCAGAAAGGGGTAAAGTTCAAGAGGGTGTGTGATGTGCACTGTGCATGTGTATGTGTGTGTGTGTATGTGTGAGTGTGGGTGTGTGTGTTTATGTATTACTTTCTTTCTCTCTCTCTATCTCTCTCTCTCTCTCTGTCTCTCTCGTTGTCTCTCTATTGGTGTGTGTGTGTTTGTGTGTGTGTGTGTGTGTGTGTGTGTGTGTGTGTGTGTGTGTGTGTGTGTGTGTGTCTTTATTGTTTGTCTGTGGTGTGGTGTGTTGTAAGTGTTTGTATATTGAGCAAGTGTTTACAGTAATGTGTTAGTAGGGGATTTCTGGTTATCCATTCTGTAGGCAGACAAATCTGTGGAAACAGAGAGAGACACAGAGAGCCAGAGAGAGAGAAAGAGAGAGAGAAGATACAGAGAGAGAGAGAGAAAGAGAAAAAGAGAGAGAGGGAGAGAGAGAGAGAGAGCATTTTTGCTTAAACAAATGAGCAGGTTTATGTCATTAGAGGGTTTTTCCTCTGCCGAATGCAGATGTGAGAATATTTCCAGAATTTAAACAGGTTGATTTCAGATGTTATATCAAGTAATGTATTAACAGTATTTGACACTATTTTCAACTATTGGATTATTGCAAACACACGGGCATAAATGCATCCTAAGTCAAACGGGTAATGAAAAAAATGATTTTAATTAAAATGCCTATGTTTTCTGAGAAAAAGTGTCAATTGACACTGGCATTGATATTGTATTATATAATGCTGGAATATTGGATTGCTATATGAATTTTAATATTCATAGCTCTGCAGCTCAGCTTCAAAATGTGGCATCAATAAGTGTACAATGCAGATATACAACACCACCACCTCTCTTTCTCTCTTTCTCTCTCTCTCTCACACATACGCGCACACACACATGCACACACATGCACACATGCACATACACAGCTAATGTTCAGCAAGCACTTTGAGCATGAGAGGGTGTAAATGATGTGTGTTTTTTGCTTCTGTGAAAAAGGCAATACATTTCTCATTCTGAATATCATTTTGCCCACATGATCCATCTCTGCATCTTCCTAGACTCAAAGCTACAACCTGCCAGACTTTGCAATGGGACTCAAGCAGGCTAGCACGTACAGTAAGCTGGAACTAGCACCTTCATATACTACAGCACATCTTTTAAGTCATTAGGGGGCAGGTTTACAACACTGCACAGCTACAAAAGTTCACAGGCTGGCTACCATTACACATTGTAACAGAGGGAATAGTAATAGAAATGGTATAGTATATGACAGTAATTAGAACCTGTAATTACTATGGTAACTATGCAAAAGATGGTTCTGTGTGGTAAAACTGATAGACAATCTCAAGGCCCAGAAGAAGACGTATCCCAAAGCGATCGAATTTTATGTATCATTTTGAGTTTACATAGGATATGAGCACTCTATCATTTCCAAGACAAAACACCTACCCCCCCCCCCCCCCCCCCCCCCCCCCCCCCCCCCCCCCCCCACACACACACACACACACACAAAAAAAATAAATAAATAAATAAATAAAACATAAATATTTATTGCATTTCATCTGCAAGATACCATCCACACCTGCACTTACCTGAGCTGATCAACAGTGACCATTTAAACATGTCAACGCACGGTTTGATAACAGCTGAAATATTCATGAGAATTAGCGTGTAAAATATCTGGCCCTCAGTGGAGCGTGGCGGGCAGGCTCCCATGCAGGCCCTGCCCCTCGTAATTGCTTTTGCTTATTGCCTCTCCGAGGCATGGTGGCGGCGGGCACACATGAAATATTATCGTGGGTGATAATGCATCTCCACCTAATTCAAAGTTATGACAGCTGAAATGGAGTTTGGTGGTGGTGGTGGTGGTGAGGGTGGTGGTGCTGATGGTGGTGGTGGTGGTGATGGAGGAGGAGGTGTTGGATGGCTCACTCCACCAGCTGTATTCTCCTCCTCTTCCTCCTCCTCCTCCTCCTCCCTCTCCTCCTCTGCCTCCTCCTCCTGCTCCTACCCCCCCCCTTTCTCCCTTCTC
>CM059265.1:38442112-38454612 GCA_030347295.1 Setipinna tenuifilis
TGTGTGTATGTGTGTGTGAATGTGAATGTGAATGTCTATGTGTGTGTGGTAACTTACCAAGTGTGTGTGTGTGTGTGTGTGTATGTCTGTGTATGTGTGTGTGTGTGAATGTCTATGTGTGTGTGGTAACTTACCAAGTGTGTGTGTGTGTGTGTGTGTGTGTGAATGTCTATGTGTGTGTGTGTGTGTGTGTGTGTGTGTGTGTGTGTGTGTGTGTGTGTGTGTGTGTTTGTATGAATGTCTATGTGTGTGTGGTAACTTACCAAGTGTGTGTGTGTGTGTGTGTGTGTGTGTGTGTGTGTGTCTATGTGTAGGTGGAAGACTGTTAACAGAATCTGAGCACACTCCATGTGTTCTGCTGTGTGTGAGGAAGTGAGGACAAAGTGAGGACACTTCTGCCACTGTGTGTTTGTGTGTGTGTATGTGTTGAAGAGAGAGAGAAAGAAAGACTGTGTGTATTTGTATGTGTGTGTGTGTGTGTGTGTGTGTGTGTGTGTAAGAAAGAGAGCAAGAGAGAAAGGGTGTGTGTGTGTGAGAGAGACAGAGAGAGAGAGTAAGAGAAAGAAAGGGTATGTGTGTGTGTGTGTAAAAGAGAGAGAGACAGAGAGAGAGTGTGTGTGTGTGTGTGACAGAGAGAGAAAGAGAAAGAGAGGGCGAGGGAAAGAGAGAGGTAGTGTGAGTTCTCTGCCATCCCATGCCTTACTATGCAGCACCTTCTGCACCTGGTGACCCTGTTGTCGGGGGCAACGCGGCAGTGTGGCAGGTCTACTCCGAGGCCAGCGTTCGGCGGCCGACACAGGAGAAGGCAGGCTGCAGACGGCCCTCTCGGTTTTCCGACGCAATTTATGAGATTCAGATGTGCGAACGCAGGATTAAATGTTGCTTCATGACCACATTACACGTAGTTCAGCCCTCAAATTGAAAGAGAGACACAATCTTTTTGAAAAATACAGAGTGTTTTGCGAAATGGAAATATCTGCAGTCTGATTCTGTCGTCGTTTTCAACCCAGATCTGTCACCCCTTCTCGGATGAAAAATTAGCTTATGGTAAGAGAGTAACCGTGACTAAAGGCAAATAGATGCTGACGTGCATACGCAGCCCCTGGACCAAAATTAGAGCATGCGTTTCGAATAAACATGGCATGCAGAGACAGCGTGGCCCTGACATTCAGAGATTAAAAAATCTGATTGTTGAGAGAGCTGCTAATCAGCAGTGAAATTTAAACCACAAAGGCTCACGACTGGAGATCTGAACAGACAGATCAATGCTTCATATTTTCCAGCCTCTTGACATTCTCATTCTCTCTCTCTCTCTCTCTCTCTCTCTCTCTCTCTCTCTGGTAAGTGTTCCATCCAGCCGGCTCATTGTTTCACTGAAAAGCAGACAACACTTGCTTTTGTTTGTTGGTTTTGTGTTATTGTTTGTCTCTTCTGGAGAGCAAATGATCTAATTTTACATGACTAACACCTAAATGTTTTTTTATGTGTTCTTTCTTTCTTCGTTATTTTCTGTGTTTCTTTCTTTCTTTCCCTCCCTTTTTTTCTTTCTTTCTTTTTTCTCTCTTTCTTTCTTTATTTAATCCATTTTTCTTTCCTCTTTCTTTCTTTCTTTCTTTTTTCTTTCTTTCTTTCCTCTTTCTTTCTTTCTTTCTTTCTTTTTTTCCTGACAAAACACGTTCACCGGTTGTAGACCCAGTGGCAATCAGGGGGAAACCAGGAAATGAAACAATTTATTTGGCAAGTCCTCTGTGGCTCCGTGCACGCATTATATGCAGTGGCAATGACATGTAACACAGTGAGAGAGCCTTTGGACGGGCAGAGGGAAACACAGGCAAACCACTGAAGCTCTTTAAGGAAACAAATGTTAATGGGTGTTTGTATGCACAGTATAGACACACATATTGTTTTTACTCTGAAAAACGTATCAAAGAGAGAGTGATATATTTTTCCACCTGCACACACGCACACAAACACACACACACACACACACACATGCACACACACACACACATGCACACACACACACACACACAAATACATATATAGAGTATCATAAAACAGAGGTCTACATGCAATACATATAAACTACTCCTCTGCAGTTCAAAAGGAAACGGCACATATTATTGCACTGTTTAGGTCTCATTGTCTTCAACATAATAGTCCTGTCTTCAAAGCTCAGGTTCAAAGGACTCGCACATCCTCATGCTCTTAAATAGAAGCAATTTTCACTGGGAGCTGAATAGCAGTTATGTTCCGAGCGGCGGTGGGGGTGGTGTGCGGGGGTGCGGGGTGGGGTGCGGGGAAGGGGGTGCGGTGGGGGATTTGGGTTGGTGAGCGTTGTCCTCTTTTGCTCGGTTCTGCTTAAGCCTCAGATGTGAGATAATGAAACTGTGATTATAGCGGCGATTTCAAACCCCATCGTTTTGTCTCTCTCAGCTCCGCTCGCCTACAAGTTCGCCAGACAGCTCCTCTCAGACGGGGCGGCCATGACATCACAGGCCCATCACCAACCAGCACAGGTGGAGATGGAGGGAACAGGAGGAATAACTTCATGTGGCGGTTTTAGAAGAGCGAAGTAATAAAACCTATAACCATCAGGCCATTACTGCATTGCTTGGGCATCTTTGCTTCGGCATCTTTTTGTCTGCATTATTTGTGTGTGTGTTGTGTGCATATGCATGCTTGTGTGTGTGTGTGTGTGTGTGTGTGTGTGTGTGTGTGTGTGTGTGTGCGTGTGTTTGTGTGTTTGTGTGTTTGTGAGTGTGTGTGTTTGTGTGTTTGTGACTGTGTGTGTGTTCCCAGGAGGACTTAAATTTTTCTTCCCAGTATTTTAAAGACAGCTTAATAATCTTCACTTCACAATTAATTTACATACACAATGATTATGATGTGGTAACTGATAACAGTACATAATAATACTCCACACCCAAAATCGTACACCAATCTTAAAGTCTTACACCTGATTAAGTGTCATCCACAACAACAACATCCACATCAATGCATAAATCATATCATCGTGCATTTCCAATATGACATAAACAACCACTGATAACAGACTGTAAAGGATAGCCTTAAATGGAGAGTCGTGGGGTGGTCAGGGGGTGGTGGGGGGTGGGGTTGACATGGCTTTGACTGACTGTGGAGTGGACATGGCACAAAATGGGGGGGGGGGGCTTGTTGGGAGGGGTGGGGGGATGCAGTTGACATGGCTGTGATTGACTGTGAAGTGGACATGGGGGTGGGGGTGGGGTGGGGGGGTTGACATGGCCGTGACTGACTGTGGAGTGGACATGGTACAGATTGGAGGGTGGGTGGTGGGGGGCTGAGGATAGGGGGCGGTGAGGATGGGGGGGTGAGGGGTGGGGGGTGGTTGACATGGCCGTGACTGACCGTGGACTGGACATGGCACAGATCATGTGAGAGGGACACCAGGTAAGAGAGAAGGAGAGGATTGGAGAGATAGGGGGAAAAATACAGAAGAGAGCAAAAAAAGAAGAGACAGAAAAAACAGGCGATAGATAGGCAATAGAAAGAGAATAATAGGGAAGCGTGTTCACAGACAAATGCATCTGTGGAGCTCTCTTCTCCACATCCATCCTCAGTCCCACCCTCCCTCCCTCTTTCTTCCTCCAAAACTCTCTCTCCTTCTTCCTCTCTCCTCTGTTGCCATCCCTTTATCTTCTATTCTTCTGTCCCTTCTCTCTGTCTGTCCCTCCTTCTGTCACTCATTTATCCCTGTCTCAATCCTTTCTTCCTCTCTCTCTCTCTATTTCTCTCCCTCTCTGTCTGTCTTCATTTCCCCTCCATCCTTCCATACTATACCCCTATCCCCCTCCTCTCTTTTTTCTTGCCTCCTCTCTCTTCTCTCTCCCTCCCTCTCTCTCTGTCTCTGTCCCTCTGTCTCTCTCTGCCCTCCATCTGTCTCTCTCTCTCTCTCTCTCTCTCTCCCCCTCTCTCTCTCTCTCTCTCTCTCCCTCTCTCTCTCTCTCTCTCTTTCTCTCTGTCTGTCTCTTCCACTCTCTCTCTCTCTCCTGCATGTGTCTGGGTGTCCCATGCGGGCGAGGCGTGATGAATTCAGATCAGCCCTAAACTGATTCTCTGCGCTTCTGTTCTGTGCCAAAACCTGTTTACCTTCCCGTCAGTCACCCTGCGAGCTGCGCGCTGCCTCTGATCTCCGTCTCCGCCGGTGGAGACACACGCCAGCGCCCACGCCAGCCCACAGACACGCAAAAGGGAACAGAACAGAACGACGCGCACAAACGCCGCCGCACGCGAACGCGTAATATGCCCTCATTGCACCGCAAACACACAGGAGAAATATGCAGGAAATATTGCCACACAAACCCCAAAGAACAGGCGTGGCTGTGTGGCGGCGATGGTGTATGTGTACACTGTGCAAGCACAAGACAGACCAGCCAGCATGCCCATGCCCATGCCCATGGCCCTGCTGTGCCGTCAACCCAGGGGAGCTTGCCAGGAATTGGCTGCAGTAATTTTGAGTGACATTAACTTTGAAATGAATGGAAATCTGGTTTAAACAAACAAACAAACAAAATAAATAAACAAATAAATAAGTAAATGAATAAATAAATAAAACATGATACTGTGGTTTTTAATGAGTTTACCCTATCACAAGAAACAGTGGTTTAACTGCTGCTTCAGTCGGTAGGCTTTGTATGTATTATACCCATAAGCCCTCTGCAATGGGGAAGACTTGAAATAAATCCATATTTAATCAGACTGGTTGGCATGGCAGCTGAATAATATGAAATCATTGCACAGCTTATTTGCCTATGACTAGAGGGTGCAATCAACTGACCGCAGTCCAACCTGTTGATTTTACCTCTAACTCAATTGTAATTGCATGGTTATTGAGCCACATCAAAGAGTGGGATAGATAGGTACATAGAGAGATACAGACTGACAAACAGACAGACAGACATAAGATATGTGTAGATATGTAAAATAAATAAATACATACATTAAAAAATACAGACATGGGATGTTTTAGTTGGCGCTAATAAACTTGTTAACACTGGAAAGTGTAACTGTAATAACAATGTAATAACACATTAATACACAAATTCGTTTCCAGACTAATGGGACTGGTAACACTAATGTAACAGGCTAGCGGCAGTGGAACAGAAGGTCATACGCAAAAGCCTTAGCCTCACATGCAAAGGTCTGGGCCTGACACACAAAACCCTGGGCCTCACACACAAAGGCCTGGGCTTCACATACAAAGGCACTGCAGCATCATACACAAATGTCTGGGCCTCACATGGAAAGCCCTGGGCCCCACACACATAGGCCCTGCCCTCACACACAAAGCCCTGGGCCTCACACGGGAAAGCATAGGCCTCACACACATAGGCCTGCGCCCCACACACATAGGCCTGCGCCTCACCCACAAAGGCACTGCAGTTTCACAGCAGCATAGTGTGGCTTTGGAGGGTGTCTCAAACCTTGAAATCGATTCCAGAGCATCTGGCAGTGTTTGAGGGGTGTTGAGATGGCTGAACTGCATACACTCTGTGTTCTCTCTGTCCCAGCTTCTCGTTTTCAGCAAGATTTATGGCAACGGTTTTGACAACGGCCAATAAATAGAGCCATAATTTTAACCATCCAGCAATGAATGTGCCACAAAAGTTTCTTTGTAATCACAAAGTAGTGTACAATGAAAATATTTCTTCCCCTTGTCCTAAACTTCAATGTGTGTGTGTGTGTGTGTGTGTGTGTGTGGGCGTGTCTGTGTGGTTCAACTCTGTGTGTGGGCTTGTGTATGTATGTTTGGTATGTATGTCGGCTTTTATGTGTGTGTTTATATGTTTGTTACATATGTATGTCCCATATGCATGCTTGTGTGTGGTTGTATGGATATGCGAGCACATGTACATATGTGTCCATCTGCATTTTTTACTATAAATATGTGTGTGTGTGTGTGTGTGTGTGTGTGTGTGTGTGTGTGTGTGTGTGTGTGGATGTGTGTGTGTGTGTGTGTGTTGACGTACCCTGTCATAAATGCCATAATGGTTGGTGATAAAGGCACTGCAGATCAGGTGCGAGTACGGGTGTGAGTGTGAGTGTGTGTGTGTGTGTGTGTGAGCCACTCAGCTTATTGCCTCCCCATCAGGGCTCTGAGAGAGACTGATGCTAAAAGCACACGCGGACATTTACTTGGAAAACACTTTGAAAAATAAACACTGGTAATCCCCGCACATGATAAATCACTTAGCAGGAGCCACTTTGTAAAAAGCATATTCCTGAAGCAGATTACCATTGAATGGTGTGCCTTCTCTCGCTCTCTCCCTCTCTCTCTCTCTTTCACTTTCCCTCTCTCTCGTGCTCTCTCTCTCTCTCGCTCTCTCTCGTTCTTTTCCTCCCTCTCCCTCCCTCTCCCTGGTGATATATAGCAGTGGGGATCATGATGGTAGGCCATTATAGAGTGCTGGAGGGCTGGGTATGCCTAACTGTAGCTAATGTAGTATATGTTTAATCTTGATATATGTTTATTTGAAAATGTTCTTTTTATATTTGTCAGAGATATTTCATACGGTAAAACGTTATTAATAAACAAAACGCTTCACAGAAAAACAAATAAAACAGTCTGCCTGTCATTTCCAGGAGGTCAAACAAGAAAACAGTGGCTTACACTTTAATCACAGTCACACCATTAATTTGCCACCACGTCAGGCATCAATTGATCAGTGTGCACACGCGGTACAAACAGGCCAGGAGTGCAGAGGGAAACTGTGCTTCATCACAGTGACAGAGAGCTGTACAACTCACTCAGGAGCACACAGCACAAGACTGTAAGTAAACTAGTATACATCACAAAAAAATGCATAAAAATAATAATACAGTGATCCCCCGGTATATATAGTGGTTCACCTTTTGTGGTCCTGTTTTATTGCGGATTTTTTTTCATTTCATATACAGTATGCATGCTATGTCAATATGCATGCTAAACAAAAACTTGTAAAAACAATATTATAATTTATGATAATAATATATTGTTATATTGTTACATATAAATATTGATTGAAATGCGGTGATAATTCAATAATACAGTACAGTAAATGTATTAAAACAGCATGTGGAGGGGTATTTTAAGGCTTAAACTATAAAGTATAAGTATATTATATGGTCTCGCTATATCCCAGATTTTCACCTATTGCAGGGGGTTCTGGAATGTAACTATTGCGATAGACAAGAGATCACTGTAATTTTAAAAAGCATTGAAAGTTTGCACCTGGTCTGTTAAATGAGTATTTTGTCTTTGGGAATATTGTGATAACAGCAATGCAATAAGATACAATAAGGCGCAAAAAGATCAAGTGAAACATTAGAGCTGGATGCTCTAACTCATACACAGTGACACAGAAGTGTGCAGATTATGTGACTGAAATGCAGAACTGTAGAGGGCAGAGGCACTGTAGAGGGGTTGCCCAGCAATTGGAATGTTGCTGGTTTGATTCCAGCTTCTCCTGACCAGGTGAAAGTGTCCTTGACCAAGACACTTAACCCCACACTGCTACAGATATACTGTACTGGTCGGCACCTTGCATGGCGGCCTTTGACCCTCGATGTCCATACATGTGAATGTATGTGAGTGAGTGAGGCATTAATTAGTTAATTAACCAAACAATTAATTAATTAAAGTGTTTGACATGCTCTACTGAGAATAGGAAAGCACTACACATATATATATATATATATATATATATATATATATATATATATATATATATATATATATACATATTATGGCATGCCGTTTAGGAAATTAAAGAATATATTGAATGAATGTTTGAATATATTGAATCAAATCTGAATATATGGAATGAATGTTTGAATATATTGAATGAATGTCTGAATATATGGAATGAATGTCTGAATATATGGAATGAAACCTGAATATATTGAATGAAACTTGAATATATTGAATGGATGTTTGAATATATGGAATGAAACCTGAATATATGGAATGAAACCTGAATATATTGAATAAAACTTGAATATATTGAATGAGACTTGAATATATGGAATGAATGTTTGAATATATTGAATGAAACTTGAATATATGGAATGAATGTTTGAATATATGGAATGAAACCTGAATATATTGAATGAATGTTTGAATATATGGAATGAAACTTGAATATATTGAATGAAACTTGAATATATGGAATGAATGTTTGAATATATGGAATGAAACTTGAATATATTGAATGAATGCTTGAATATATTGAATGAACGCTTGAATATATTGAATGAAACTTGGAAACTGACGTCACCACGGCACTGGCGCCATCTTTTGTTTTGATGTCAGTTCGTATAGTGCAGCTAGAGGTTTGCTATGCCAATATGAGCTAATCTGCAATGTTGTTGCTGCAATATTAAGTAATGAGTAATGCTTGTAACTTTAAATACTAATGTTAACTTGCTCTACGAACCATGAAGTCATTTTTTGTTCAATCGAGGCAGACATACAGTATGAGCCTCACAGGCCAGGTGTATCTGGCCAACTTTCAGAGAAACATGCCTGCGCCCTCAAAGAAGGCACCTGCAGCCCTATCTACAATCTTCGTCTGTACGCACGAAAGGGCCAATGACACAAGTGGTAAGGAGATAATACAATGCATTTTAATTGCGGTTGAGAAAGTTTCATTTCGTTCTCGCTAATTAGTCACAGCAGACAACAAATATCAGAGATGTTTCTATTTAGCAGTAGCCTAATGCTAATCGCTAACCATTGGCTAATTTTAATAACAAGCAACTTTTCCATTATGTTACTCAAAGAGGAGGTTAAGGAAAGACAAATCATTTCACTTGTTTCAACCAGTTGTCTAGCCCAGTCTCCACAATCATCACAATCATCATACAATTAGGCTAAACATGTTTAACATCTCTCATAATGGGGCAAAGTATCCTATTAGCACAGAAACATACACTCAACTCTATATGCACTGACAGCTCTCATGAAACAACTGGAATCGTTTGTTCATTGGTTTGATTGGTTTGTCTCTCCTTTACCTTCTCCCACTTTGAGTAAGATAATAGAAAAGTTGTTTGTTATTACTGTAGAATTAGCCGATGAATAGCGATTAGCATTACTGCTAAATAGAATGTTTAATATCTCTGAAATGTCTGTTGTTCGTTTTGACTAATTAACGAAAATGAAATGAAACCGCAATTAAAATGCATTATATTATTTCCTTACCTCTTGTGTCTTGAGTCCCTTCATGTGTACAGACGAAGATTGTAGATAGGGGCTGCAGTGTTGATTTCTTCCTCATTACTGAATATTGCAGCAGACTCGCTCATATTGGCATAGCAAACCTCTAGCTGCACTATACGAACTGACATCAAAACAAAAGATGGCGCCAGTGCCGTGGTGACGTCAGTTTCCAAGCGTTCATTCAATATATTCAAGCATTCATTCAATATATTCAAGTTTCATTCCATATATTCAAACATTCATTCCATATATTCAAGTTTCATTCAATATATTCAAGTTTCATTCCATATATTCAAACATTCATTCAATATATTCAGGTTTCATTCCATATATTCAAACATTCATTCCATATATTCAAGTTTCATTCAATATATTCAAACATTCATTCCATATATTCAAGTTTCATTCAATATATTCAAGTTTTATTCAATATATTCAGGTTTCATTCCATATATTCAGGTTTCATTCCATATATTCAAACATTCATTCAATATATTCAAGTTTCATTCAATATATTCAGACATTCATTCCATATATTCAGACATTCATTCAATATATTCAAACATTCATTCAATATATTCTTTAATTTCCTAAACGGCATGCCATAATATGTATATATATATATATATATATATATATATATATATATATATATATATATATATCCCATTTACCATGCTTGATGCTTGAAAAAGGCATAGACAGGTCACTTTCTCTGTGTCTGGTGACCTGTGTTCTCATTCCTGGTCACATGACCCAGATCATGTGACTGCGGCAGTCTGAAGCGGCCTGTGAGTGGCTCTGCTCTCAGGACAGGAAACGGGTCATTTCCTGCACACTACTGTCTGTTACTGAATGTTTGAAAAGCCAACATTTGCACAAGGGAAAGTGAAAAAACACAAACTGTATGTGTTTGGCCGTTGTCATTGCTCTTTATTAAGGTCAGAAAAGCGCTCAGCCGGTGGGCTGTGTGCAGTAAAACTTTATTAGTGTAACCTGTTCTGGATGCACATCATGACAGTCGTGCTGTTTGTCTTTTATGGAGCTGGGTGTGTGGATGAGGATGCATGAGAATTACGCTGTGTGTGTGTGTGTGTGTGTTTTATGGACCCGCGTGTGTGGATTGAAATGCATTTGCAATGAGGAGTCTCCAAGGATGGGCTCCATGGTTACAGTCACCGTAGCAGCCCAGCCTCCACAACAAACTGTTTAACCCTGTGAATACACAGAGACAAAGGGGAGGGACAAACTAGTTGTGTGCAGCTGTGGCGTAATGGTTGAAGAGTCAGTCTTGGGTTCAGTGGATTGCAGGTTTGATTCTTGTACCAGTAGGAAAAAATGTTGGTTGCGGCGTGAATAACCAGAGGTGCCTCTCCAGCACCCTAAGGTGTCCTTTGAGCAAAGCATCAAACCCCACATTGCTATAAGACCTGTCCCAATACATACATTTACTGTAAGTTTCTCTGGACATGCATGGCATGTGAAAGTGACTCCCATTTATCATTGCGATTACACAGCACACCACAGCACACAGTCCACACAACAAAATTTAGCCTCTGCTTTTAACCCATCACACGTGTGAGCAGGGAGGCAGCCCAACAGGCGGCCCGGGGAGCAGTGTGTGGGGACGGTACCATGCTCAGGGTACTTCAGTCACAGGGGAGGATGGAGGAGAGCGCTGGTCATTCACTCTCTCCACCCACCTGTCTGTTTTGGGAATTGAAATTGTGACCCTTTGGCTGCAGGTCCAGCTCCTTAGCCGCTAGCCCATGCAAGAGAGAAATGAGACAGGAGTGTTTGTTGTGTCTTTAAAAGGGAAATTTGTCTTGGGCAATTGAGAGAGTGTGTGATTACACAGAACATATATTAACACAATAGACAAGAGACAGAAAATGTGTAAAACATAAATATAGACTTGAGCTCACATCCATCCAAAAAACACCCAAATTACCAACAGCAGTAAACACTGCTGTTTGTCACTGCTGTCTGGCTCCTCAGAGCAGGAGCCACAGGTAGAGGATCCTCTTCTGAATGTAATGTACACACTGCCTTTACTGTCATTAGCAGCTGTCATATCACATCACTCACAGAAACAAACCACTTGACCTGCCTGCCTGCCTGCCTGCCTGCCAGTGAAATCAATGAATGGTTTATGGCTCCAAAAACAAGCAGTTTGCATTGAAGAATAAACAGCAGCTTGATGTTTTTGCTGCCTTCTGTTGTCTCTTTTGTTACAGTACATGGCCAAGGTGCAGTTGGAGTTGGTGATTGCAATCCCCGACCAGTACCCCACCAGCTCATCCCTTATTGGAAGAAAAGATTGGCAATAGCATGACCATGCAACCCATAGAGTATGAATTTATTTATATATATATTTTTTTTTTTAATTCAATTAACAAACAGAATTAAACAATGCAACAATGGTCATTCACAAACATGAGAAGGTGGATTGTGAAGTGAAGTGGTTTTGGCTGTCCAGCTCAGATGTAAGGTACAGTTCGTGAGCAAGTTTGAGGAAGGCCAGACGGCCGAAACGTCACTTCCAAACAAAAACCTTAGAGCAGAGAGGGCGGCATTTCTTTCCTTCTAATGCACAGTTCGTGAGCCTGTCATGAAACCGAATTACATGTATCAGCTGTGTCTTTAATGGTCAGCCGGATCTCAACCGGATCCTCGCCGGATGTGGGCCACATCGCATCCGGGCTGCATCTGGCCCGTATCTGGCCCGCATCCGGGCCGCATGTGAGTCTGTGGCTATCTGGGCCTCGCAGCTCCAGCAGATAGAGTAATTGCCTCCGCGCGCTCGACAGTCCTTTTTCCTTCACACTTATTACTTCTTTTGCAAGAGGCACAGCGTGCGTCATGTCTCCATCCAAGGACACAGCGTAATCGTCCCTCTCCTGGATAATAGCACAAAGTCTGTAAGACAGCTGGAAATAGATATACACTCCTTTTTAAAAAATGGGGTCTGCAGCTATTTCCCTTGGGGGAGGTGTTCCACCTCCCTCCTGAATGAGCCGGGTCTCCAGGGGGAGTTAAGATTGAATAAAAATTTGAATTTCAAGCGACACACTTTAGAACTGTGAACACAGGAAGTTTAAAGAACGCAGATGGAGAGGGCTGTTCAGTGTTTTACATATCAAAAACACTGCTCGTTTCCTGCGCATGTGGGTGTGAGTGAACCTCTCTTTCTCTTTCTCTCTTTCTCTGAGAGTGTGTGTGAGTCAGTATAAGTGTGTGTTTGTGGTGTCCTTAGAGG
>CM059265.1:38464612-38472112 GCA_030347295.1 Setipinna tenuifilis
ACAAAAATAACATGCATGTGGTGGTAAAACTCATGGACATACTGGATGTTTTGTTTGTCCTATTGAATGATTTTGATTGTCATGATCCCTTCTGATAATTCCAGTGTATTCTAGCTCATCTAACAAGGAAACGTGGTCTGAGGCGCATTCAGTAAAACATGTTTTGAGTAAGCATGTTAACTTCCATGTTCTATTTTGCACATGTGTTAGAGTAACTATAAACTTGTTGTCAAACCAAAACCATGAAACTATCTACATTACCTATCAGAGCCTGGTAAACCAGCCCCTAGTACCTAATTTCGTTTTGTACAGAGGGTCTAGCTGACCAACAACCAACATCACAATTAGACGTTAATGATTGGGGTAAAAGCAGATCCAATCGTTTTAAATTTCAGCAGAGTCCATCCCTCCAGGAAGAACAAAAAGTTTCTCAATACAGCACCCACCAGACCCTCTGTACAAAACGAAGTGAAGTACAGTACGAGAGGATGGTTTACCAGGCTATCGCAGTGTGTCTTATTTAAGCCGATGTTATTGGTCTAGTCCCTTGGCTGGGGTGGAGACGGATTCTGGCCCGCTCATGCCTGCGGGGCACCCTATGTCACCCTTCGTGGGCTGACTGTCTTCACCTTCTGGATAGGATTAGACATCTTTCCCAGCCGAGTCTTGACATCAGTCTAAGAAGTATTTCAAGGAGGCCAACTCTGACCGGAGCATAATGGTCTGCCTCAGGCTCTCACCTCCCTGACCCTGGACTGTAGGCAGTGGACTACGGTCAAAACGGCCATGTTGTTTTCTGTAGTGTACAGGAAAACCTGCACCACATGAGTCTGTTCAAACACACACACACACACACACACACACACACACACACACACACAGAAAGTCAGTGACCATAGGTTTGTACATAGGACATAGAAGAGAAAAGACAAAGTCATACACAGTAAGAATACACTATATATATAAAGAAACTATTATATCATATTACATTATAGCGCAGTGCATTAAGGTTAAACACACCTGTGGTGCAGGTGACCTGGCCGGAGGGGTAGAGGAGGCAGGCCAGAGGGATGGGGGATGGGGTGCAGGAGAGATAAGATGGCGGTGGCCTTGACAGTGCCAAACGGATGTGCCAATGCAGCACCTGGCACGGCACCGTGTGTGCCAGCGGTTTTGGGTCTTGTCCCCTGGACAGGAAGTACAATATTGGATGTCACTGACCACACCAAGGTCAGAAAACAGAAACCAAATCGCACTGATGAAATGTTAATGAGGAAAAGAAAAGATAAGAAGATTAGACAAAAGAAAACACCCACACACTCCCACTGATAAGAGTGATGTCTGATAGAAAAACAAGAAAAATAAATGACTTGAGGAAAAAAAAGAATAAGATTGTGTTTTCTATATCATTTGACAAGTAAACATGGAGGTAAAAGGGACAAGTAAACCAATGATGTTTACTACAAATAAACAGTCAAGGAAATTGAACTGTCAAGGAAATTAAAACGATATATAATGTCTTTTTTGATTGTTTTTCTTTGCATCTTGTGCAGTAATGACACGCACAAGCACCAGAGTTCTCCTTCTGTCTCATTCCACAAATTAAGAAAAAGTTAAGACCCAGACAAGGGTAAAACATCCTATACCAAACATGTTAATAAACAGACATAAAATCAATTAAACTAAATCTATATAATACTGTATAATAATGAGCTCAAATACTTTTTATACACAATCTAGTTATCTAGTTATCTTCAATACACTTCAATTTAGGCACTATATATTCAACTTCAAACAGGCACCATATATATACATTCCACACACACACACACACACACACACACACACACTCACACACACACACATTGACATGACATTGTTCATTGTATTGCGGTGAGTTTTGGTGCAACACAACCTCCCACTCCCCACCCCCCGCCCAGGTCTGCTCTCCATTTGTGAATATATGTCATTTGACAAGGACAATTCATTTGCATGTAAAAGGGAGCGGTTCGATAGCAATTGATTTCCGGGGGCCTAATAATTAGTGGGAGGTCAAAGGATTAAATGAGTTTAGCAGCTTGTTAAAAAGACATTAACACTTAGAGCGGCGGGGCTTTGTCTCTCCTTGCTGATAATTGAGTGGGGCCTTCATGACCACACCACAGCAGTAAAATACAGTATGGTGCTGGCATTAGCGAACAGTGGAGAGACATTTCTTTCTTATTGTCCTGTGTACTGGGATTGTAATTTTTTTCTCAGTGCCCACTTAATATAATTTCTATCCTTTATTTCACAAAAAAATGTAAACTATCTCTATTTCCTACATTTCTATCTCTCTCTCTCTCTCTGTCTCTCTCTTTTACATCTCTCTCTTTCTCTTACACCCGCACCCCCTCTCTCTCTAATATTGATATGAAGATACTCATATGATCATGCACATTGTCCTACTTCATGGTGAGTCTCAGTAACTCAAGGGATACACACATGTGTAGTAAACTCAAGGTCATTGCCACACGCTCACTCTACTCTACTCTACCCTACTCTACTAAATGCATTCTGTGTGCACACCTCGTGCTCTGCTCTGTGTGTGACAGCCCAACCTTTGCCCCTGTGTCACCCAAACTACCGGTGACACCTGCCCCAGCATATTCTCCCATTTCCCCCACATCTCCCGGTCCCGTTTGACTCACTTCTCATGTGGATGTGTGTGTGTGTGTGTGTGTGACAGTGAATGGAATAATAATTCAGAGGCGGAAGGCGCTGACAGGTGTGGTGTGTGTGTGTGTGTGTGTGTGTGTGTGTGTGTGTGTGTGTGTGTGTGTGGTGTAGTGTGGTGTAGTGGGGGGAGTGGTGTGTTGTGTTGAGGGGTGTGTGATGTGGCGTTTGGTGATTGAGAACTCACCGTGACAGATTGGGGGCACGGCACCCAGGGGTGATCCAACGCCTCTGCCGGGTCCCGACACGGCACTAGGTCAGTGCACACAAACACATATACACACACACACATGTAGACTCACACACACAAGCAAGCAAACACATACACACTCATATATACATGCACACACACACACACACACACACACACACACACACACACACACACACTTACAAACACAAGCGAGCACACACACACACACAGAAACACACACACACACATGCACAAACACATACACACACACACACACACACACACACACACATGCACAAACACACACACACACTCAGCTGACACAACGACAGGCAGGTTACTTGACCACGAGTTCATGTAAGAGTCAGCATACATATGGAGGAGTAAAGTCAATCAGTCTACTTCTACTGCTTTGTACTTGACTAGGAAAACAAGCTGGCAAAAAAACTCTGGCTTACTCTGGTGCTGAGATCCCAGAGAGGAGCAATCCAGTTGTAGTAAGTTCACCATGAAATAGCAGATGACACAGGGTTGAGCATAGCATATCCTGCAGTAATCAAGGACTACATGTCTGTAAACAAGGATGACACGTCAGTTGTAAATATCCAAATGTTAGACAGCACAACGGTTAATTGATGGTGGATGCTGTAATAGTGTGTTGCGAAAACCACCGTGTCAGTGTTGACAGCGATGTTTACAAATGCTGACAGTTTTGGGGGAAAAAAAGAAGTTTACGCTACTATTTGTTTTATTATTTATTATTTGTTTTGCAGGGATCCCTGTAGCACAAGTAGCAAGGACATACACTCCTTTGTTTACTGATTGGGGGAGGGATAGACATTAGTGGTTAATTCACATACATAATATATCATCCATTATTAGTCATCGTAATTAAATGAACAAACAAACAGCAAAAACTACTTCGCAGAGACGTGTCAATGGAAGCCACAGCTGTGTCTGATTATGGTGAGGCTGCGGTCAGATCACCCCCCACACAGATCAGTCATTGTGGGGAACCACAGCCACAGAAGCACTGCCAATATCACCTTTATATGTGCAGCAGCACATACTGTATGTAAGGTGATTGATCACAAATCACCATATAGTTTTTTTATTATATATATCATCATCAGCATAAACAGCATCATAAGTAAAAAACCAAAGCTGTAATATACTGTAGGGGCTTTAAATAAGGCGTAATCTGATCTGTGTGTTTGTTAAGGCATCTAATAATGATGCGACGTGCAATGTCACACAACTTATTGCGGTCGAGAATAACTCAACAAATTGGTTTTGACAAAATGGGAGCGAATCGTAAAATGCAAGTCCATATTTACAGCCCAGTGACATTTCCTTATTGACACAGGCTATCACATCTATCACAGGCCCTGTGATTCTGTTTTATTTACCTTTAATAAGGCTCAGACAACAAGGCCTTGTTTATACTGTGCTCAGACGGAGTATTAAATTGGTTATTGATTTTAATTTTTAAAAAGATGTTGTATATCTGCTCGGATCGAACCAAGCCGGGTGGTCTGCAGTGGCAGCAAGATCTGTTTTTATTCTGTATTCACAACGAAAGAGAGAGAGAAGAAGACGGAAAGAAAGAAAGAAAGAAAGAAAGAAAGAAAGAAAGAGAATTAAGCAAAGAAAGAAAGAAATACAGAAAGAAGGAAGGAAGCAAAGAAAGAAAGAAAGAAGGAAAGAAAGAAAGAGGGAAAGCAGAGAAGGAAGCAAATAAAGAAAGAAAGAATAAAAGAAAGAAAGAAAGAAGCAATGAAAAAGAAAGAAAGAGAGAACCAATGAACAAAAGCAAGCAATCACTCATCTTAGGCTGTAAATGAATCCCTCCATTTGAAAGCTGAACAAGGAAACAAACTATTTGCAAGGCCCCTTACATCTTCTATTCACCACCCCAAGCTTGCCATTAGAGACAATAGGGCCTCAATCACAAGACGGCAGGCTCTGCGAAGGTACATATTGCACTGATTTCCTCTGTGCTTTAGCAGCGAGCTTTGTTGCCAATTTAGGTGTCCTGTGATCTCCAGTACCAAAGCCAGGGAAAGAGGGCTTATTTCTCAGTAGTAGACTCTGCTTCAAACAGCCAAATTTGCACACACACCCCCCCACACACACACACACATTCACACACACACACACACACACTTCCACCCCCACAACTCCCATTTAACTAGAGAGTACATCGGATGGTAGTGGGGGTCTGTGTGCCGCTTTGTTTTGAAGAGCAGAGGCGGAGAGGCGAGAGGGGCACCAAACAATTTCAAACAAAGTCGGAGGCTTTCTTCAGCTTTCTCCCCCTCCATTTCTATCAAAGGAGGACAAATCCTCATGGGAGACATCGGGGAAAAGAGGTTTCAGGTATTCCACTGATTGTGGATAAATAAAGAATGTAGCAGATGCTACTTAGGAAAGAGACAAGAACAAATAAAACAAAATACAGGGGAAGGTTCTCTGTATGAAACTCAAGAAGAATGGTAATGGAGGTTGGCTATATTGTCATGTGATTTACAACAGAAACAAGACAGCACCTTACATGAAAACAAAGGGAAAAAAACTAACAGGAACATACATAGTGGTATGTATGACCCACATTCACACTCACAAAATGGCAAAATCATGGAGGAATTACACTAAAAAATACACTAAAAAATAATAGGGAGAGTACCAGTTCTTTTAAATGAGGCCAGAGAAGAGCCTTTTTAGTGCTTCAAAGTTGAGGCAACAGTTCTTTAAAGAGCCATTTGATGCCAATATGACATAGCATAGCCCATTATAATATGAGGCTCTTAAGAACCATTTCTAATGTAAAGAGCCTTTCACATAATGTAATGGTTTAACACAGAGTTTATGGTGCAATATGATCAGCACATGACATTAACATACCTCGACGGTCCTTGCAAATAAATGGAAACAAACAAAATACGAAAAAAGGGTCATGAAGATGTATCTAGTTGTTGACAGAGAAGATATCTCAGGGCTGACAATGTGGCCCAATCACACACACACACACACATACACCCACACACACACACACACACACACACACACACACACACACACACATGCACACTCTGTCTCTCTCTCTGTCTCTCTCTGCCTCTGTTTCTGTCTGTCTCTGTCTCTGTATCCCTCTCCCCAGCCCTCTCTCTCTCTCCCTGCCTCGGTTTCTGTCTCTCTCTGTCTGTCTGTCTGTCTGTCTCTATCTATCTATCTATCTATCTATCTATCTATCTATCTATCTATCTATCTATCTATCTATCTATCTATCTCTCTGTCTGTCTGTCTGTCTGTCTGTCTGTCTCTATCTATCTATCTATCTATCTATCTATCTATCTATCTATCCCTCTCTCTCCCCTCCCTCTCCCTCTCCCTCCCCCTCTCTCTCTCTCTCCCTCCCTCTCTCTCTCCCTCTCTCTCCCTCTCCCTCCTCCTCTCTCTCTCTCTCCCTCCCTCTCTCTCTCTATCTCTCTCCCTCTCCCCCTCTCTCTCTCTCCCTCTCTCTCTCCCTCTCTCTCTCTCTCTCTGCTGGGCACAGGTTGGCTGGCTGCTCTAATGGCCAGAGGGCCTGTCAGTGGTCCTGAGCAGCAGCTTTGGCCCCAGGCCCAGCCTGCAGGCCCGTGGGCCCCCCTGTAGCACACCTGTGGCGGGGCCCAGGTGCAGCATTGGCTGGGCCATGGATCCTAACCCCCATTAGGGAGGGAGGGAGAGCTGACACAGAGGTGCACAGAGAAGCCCCCAGACACTAACCGTAGAGCATGAGTGTCTGGAGCCTTGCCGCCACACAAACACGTCCTAAACACACCTACTTGTGTATTCTTACTGACACATGGAGAAATAAGCTGCAATGGAAACTAAACCCACCTTAGGCAAAGGTAAATATGCCAAACATAAATGTGAGGACTCAAAGTCAGAGCACCTCCTCAGGCAGTCTCTATCCACATAATCAGTAAATGTAAGTCTGTTCTGGAAAGTCTGTTTGGCGTAATGTTGCCAGTTTCCCCTTGTGTTTTGCAAGTGCAAGTGCCTGCTAAATGTCCTTACATTTACTGATTATGTGGACAGAGACTGCCTGAGGAGATGCTCTGACTTTGAGTCCTCACATTTATGTTTAGCATATTTACCTTCAGCTCATTTCTCTACGTGTCAGTAAGAATACACACACACACACACACACACACACACACACACACACACACACAGATAAAGACACACACACACACACACACACACACACACAGATAAAGACACACACACACACACACACACACACACACACACACACACACACACACACACACACACACAGATAAAGACACACACACACACACACACACAGACAAACAAGCACATGAGGGCCAATGGGAGACCTTTATTAGGTCTGTGTTTTCTTTAACACTTCAAAACAGGACAAGTATATCAACAAGTGTGTCTGTCTCTAAGTGTTCTTGAAGTTACATTTATATTTACGGTATATACACACTACATTTCCATGTATGTATAAAATGAGATTTACATTTTGAAATAACAGCATTGTAGCACTTGCACCCGTCCCAGTCTGCATCTGTCCATGG
>CM059265.1:38477112-38482112 GCA_030347295.1 Setipinna tenuifilis
AAATTGGGTTTGGCGAGAGATGAATTACTGTTCTGCAAGACAAAATGCACAAAACCAGATGAACCTCGTTCACTTCATGAGTAGCATTTACATTATGGTACACCCCTCCCTGCCTCTTTCTCTTCCAGTTCTCCCTTTCTATCTCTCTCTCTCTCTCGCCTTTTTCTCCTATCACTCATTCCAGATGAACTTTTGTTCCCCATCGTGGATTATTATCCAATTACCACAATAGCAGTGCATTGCCAGCCACTCTAGTCACTCAAATTATAGCTCACTATCTGATACTGTCTCAGATGAAATGAGGGGAAATGGCAATTTCATCGCCAGTGAGAGGGAGAGAGAGAAACGACAGAGAAAGGGGGGGGTGGAGAAAGAGAGATAGAGAGAGACAGACAGACAAACAGACAGAGAGAGAGAGGTACAAAGAGAGAGAGAGAGAGAGAGAGAGAGAAACAGAGAGAGAGAGAAACAACAGAGAAGTGGAGAAAGAGAGAGAGAGCAAGAGAAAGAGGGACAGACAGATAGATAGACAGAGAAAGAGAGAGAGGGGGGTGGAGAAAGAGAGATAGAGAAAGAGCGAGACAGACAGATAGAGAAAAAGAGAGAGAGGGGGGTGGTGTGGAGAAAGAGAGATAGAGAGAGAGCAAGAGAAAGAGAGACAGAGAGAGGGAGAGAGAGATAGAGAGAGGGGGGGGAGGGAGAGAGAGAGAGAGAGAGAGAGAGAGACAGAGAGAGAGAGAGACAGAGACTCTTTCCCTTGTTGACATCTGCCTCTGATTTACTGCTGTGAATGTCATCATCCATTGGCTTCCTCAACATGTATTGTCTTCATATGGGAGAAGCTGCAACGTCGTACTAAGCCCTATTTTGTTGTCAAGCCTGAAAAAATGCAGCAATGACAGGAAGAAAAGTAGATTGAATTAAACAAACAAGCCAAAACATCTTCGGATGGAAAAATGTGTTTTGTGAAATTACTCTGTGTCATCCATAGTGAATGTTTCTCTCTGGCTGCCTTCCAGGGGGAGCGGTGATGAGCAGCGTGCTGCAAAGGACGAGAGCGTAAGCCCTTCATGTGAAACAAACAGACCTCACCACTCACCCTAGACCCACGACGACAACAGCTGAATCAGCAGGAGATTATAGAAAAAACAGAGCACTATATATGTAAATACCTTTGGAACCGTACTGGCTGTAGCGCATCGGAGCAATAGCCATTCACTAGCCTTTCTCACTAGCTCTGTGAGATAATAACAGCACCATCAAGACCCACTGTGTGCTTGTGCCATTCATCAGTGAAGGATTTATTTATTTATTTATTTTTGGAAACCGTTAGGTGTGAAAAAATTTAAGAATCGATTCACTGACTCTCGATTCTGGAAGTGTAGCAGGTTTCCAGGAACACTTGCTGTCAATGCAGTTGGCAGTGCAATGCAACAGCCACTTGGCTACCTTTCCAAACACACATCTGAACAATAGCCACTGTCTATTTTTTTTGTTTTAAATTTTTTGGTCACCCGCCTAGTTTCTTATTCACAACAGCTTGAACTCAGTGTCCCTTCACTTTAAAGATTTAAAAGCGCCATTGATCTGTACCGAATTGTTTTCTTAGAGGGTATTACTGTGTACTAGGGGGAATTCAAACTGAGGGCATTTCTACCCTGCTGTCAAAAAGTGTTTCCTCGTTTACAAATACTGTAACTTAAAAGTCTAATCTGTTTAGTTAACCATGTTTTTCAAACTTGTAATTGATTTGTATAGGTGCACATATGTTTCCCCCCAAATCTGAACCACCCGGCCGTCTGTCTTTTGGAGATTTGTGCATGATTAAACCCCACTGCCGTAAGCCGTGGAGTCATTGTATTGTATTGATTAGCTTTGTCCCTCAGAGTCTATCTGTAGGGCCTGATCAGGGCCACAGGAAATTGAATATGGATGGGCTGGAAGATGCTGGAAATGGAATTGGGATTGAGAATGACCCGAGATGGTCAAAGGTGAGCTCATGATCTCACAGGAGAGAGAGGGACGGTGGAGGAGGTAGAAGGAGGAGGAGAAGGATGAAGAAGAGGAGGAGGTGAAAAGAGGAGGAGGAGGGTAAGACGTGGTTTAAGAGGAGGAGGAGGAGGAGGAGGAGGAGGAGGGTACGAAGTGGTTTAGGAGGAGGAGGAGGAGGAGGAGGAGGAAGATGAGTAGGAGGGTAAGACGTGGTTTAAGAGGAAGAGGAGGAGGAGGAGGAGGAGGAGGAAGATGAGTAGAAGGGTAAAAAGTGGTTTCAGAGGAAGAGGAGGAGGAGAAAGATGAGTAGGGGAGCATGAAGTGGTTTAAGAGAAAGAGGAGGAGGAGTTGCCTTCTGCCAGCACTAAAGCTGACATTGACCCCCATTGATCTCCTTACATTTGGGTTTCAGGGGGATGTGTGGCTGTTAAGTTGGGAGGAGGTGTGAGACTATAAAAAGAGCTTTAATTGAACACAGTGTCTGACCCCTAAAGACTGGCTGACCCACAGGTCAAAAGGTCACCGACTTGTTAAGTCATTTCCACCTCCCCGTCGTGTTTCCTGAACACAAGAATACAAATGGGCCGAATATGGCAACAACATACTGAAGAAACCAAAAACTCTCCGAAAGGTTGCGACGCTGTGCTATGCTGTTATGTTATGTTATGTCTGGAAGTTCTGAGCTTAGCGCAGACACAAAAAAAAACCCAAAAACTGTGTCAAGTGTGCCTGTGAACACAACTAGGCAGCCAACAAACCAGCCGCTTTGACACTGTTGCACTTTGAGAGTTCAGACTCCCTTAAAATGCTGCAAATGTGCCGCCTGTAAAACTATTTCTGCCTAACTGCAGTTTTGTACTCTGAATGGCTGTTTTTTAGGTTAGAGTGTGCAGGGGCTCGCCGCGCTCCACATGACCCAGTCTTTGCTCAAGCAAATGGCAGAGTAAATTTAGCAGAAACATGCTGTTGTCTCTCCAGCTGTGAGGTCTGCAGAACGCTCTCTGTCTCTCTCCCTTGCTCTCTCTCTCTCTCTCTCTCTCTCACTCTCTCACTCTCTCTCTCCCTCCTTCCCTCCCTCTCCCTCTCCCTCTCTCTCTCTGTCTCTCTCTCTCTCACTTTCTCTCTCTCTTTCCCCCTCTCTCCCTTCTTCCCTCCCTCTCCCTCTCTCTCTGTCTCTCTCTCTCTCTCTCTCTCACTCACTGGGGCCTCCTTCAGAGAGTGGGGCTGGGGAGATGACTTGCTCTCTCTTTTTGTGTGTATGTGTATGTGTGTGTCTGACTGAGTGAGTGTGTGTATATGTGAGTGTGTGTGTCTGACTGAGGGAGTGTGTGTATATGCTTGTGTGTGTGTGTGTGTGTGTGTGTGTGTGTGTGTGTGTGTGTGTGTGTGTGTGTGCGCGCACATGTGTATGTGTGTGTGTGACTGAGTAAGTATATCAGTGCCAGGACTGCAAATGAAAGTCATGTTTTTCCCATCGCACAGGGGAACAACTGGACCAGTGGTTCTACTTTCTCTCCCCCCCTGTCGTACAGGCACAAGCATTCATGGTCACACACGCTAAAACACACACACACACACACACATGCACACACACACACACGCACACACACGCACACACACGCACGCACACACACACACGCACACACACACACACACACACACACACACACACACACACTCATACAAATATACACACACACTTATAGCCTGTAGCTATCTAGACATACAGTACCAACAACAACACCAACACACACTCCCAAAAATGCACATGCACACACACATACACACACACACACCCACACACAACACACACACAAACACACACACACAAGCTGTAGCCCTGGAGACTGACGGACATGCTGTCCCCTGTGATGTTCAGTGCCATGGAGTAGGCCTGTGCGTGTGTGTGTTTGTGTGTTGATATGGGTGTGTACAGTGTGTGTGTGTATGTGGTGTGTGTGTGTGTACAGCGTGTGTGTGTGTGTGTGTGTGTGTGTGTGTGTGTATGTGTGTGTGTGTGTGTGTGTTTGTGTGTTGATAAGGGTGTGTACAGTGTGTGTGTTTGTGTGTTGATAAGTGTGTGTGTGTGTGTGTGTTTGTGTGTTGATAAGGGTGTGTACAGTGTGTGTGTGTGTGTGTGTGTGTGTGTGTGTGTGTGTGTGTTCAGCATGCTGTGCTGACTCAGCTGCTCTCACTCCCCTTGTGGCTTTGTTTATGAAATATCCCCGCCACACACCGCTCTCTGGCTCTACACACACTCCTCACTCCATACCTCCCTCTCTTCTCTCTCTCACTCACTCCATACCTCCCTCTCTTCTCTCTCTTCTCTCTCCATACCTCCCTCTCTTCTCTCTCTCTCACTCTCTCCATACCTCCCTCTCTTCTCTCTCTCTCTCACTCCATACCTCCCTCTCTTCTCTCTCTCACTCACTCCATACCTCCCTCTCTTCTCTCTCTTCTCTCTCCATACCTCCCTCTCTTCTCTCTCTCTCACTCTCTCCATACCTCCCTCTCTTCTCTCTCTCTCTCACTCCATACCTCCCTCTCTTCTCTCTCTCACTTGCTGCATACCTCCCTCTCTTCTCTCTCTTCTCTCTCCATACCTCCCTCTCTTCTCTCTCTCTCACTCTCTCCATACCTCCCTCTCTTCTCTCTCTCTCTCACTCCATACCTCCCTCTCTTCTCTCTCTCACTCACTCCATACCTCCCTCTCTTCTCTCTCTCTCTCTCTCCATACCTCCCTCTCTTCTCTCTCTCACTTGCTGCATACCTCCCTCTCTTCTCTCTCTCACTCTCTCCATACCTCCCTCTCTTCTCTCTCTCTCTCACTCCATACCTCCCTCTCTTCTCTCTCCATACCTCCCTCTCTTCTCTCTCTCACTCGCTCCATACCTCCCTCTCTTCTCTCTCACACTCTCTCCATACCTCCCTCTCTTCTCTCTCTCACTCTCTCCATACCTCCCTCTCTTCTCTCTCCATACCTCCCCCTCTTCTCTCTCTCACTTGCT
>CM059265.1:38487112-38509612 GCA_030347295.1 Setipinna tenuifilis
CAGATTGACGGGGGTGAGAGTTGGGGGTGTTGGTGATGTGTGTGTGTGTGTGTGTGTGTCGTGGGTGATGAAGCAACAGGAAGTCCCAAAGTGGACATGGGCCCCAGGAAAATGCGAGATCAGTTTCCATGACGAGGGATGAAATTACATCTCGGCTTAAGTAGGTGCTGTTCTTTTCACCTTGGGGCTCTGCACATCACACACTCTGTGTGTGTGTGTGTGTGTGTGTGTGTGTGTGTGTGTGTGTGTGTGTGGTGTGTTTGTTTATGAATGAATGGGTGTGTTCCTCTGAATTTGTGTGAGAGCGGAATGACTGTGTCGTGCTGTTTACATGTGACAGTATTGTCAGGGGGGAGGATGTCAAAACCATGACACCATGAAGGTATGACAGCTCTCTCTGTCAGTGGTGGCTGCTGGACTCTCAAGCAGGGGAAGCTGAGATTGGGCATAGATCATGTAATTTGTCAACATCAGCAGTATGTGAGTTACGTTAGTTAAGTGCTGCGTTCTTTACCGGGGCTCATTTTCAAAAGAGACTACTTTCTCGGTGTGACTACCCTGGTAAAAGGATATGAATTTAAAAATAAAAAAATTAATAACTGTAATTGTGATTGGCTGGGCTAACTAACAGGTCAGGGCCTCGCTACTATTTTGATTTAAGATTATGTGTTAAATACAAAAACACACATTGCCGAAATTAAAGGATGGAGCAAACTCAGTGAGATTATGATAATGTGTACCAACTGTGAAAATGGGCTACATCCCCAGGACATAAAACACCCAATACGGCACTTTGTCCCAGGGCTTTCACTCTCAAACATTTACAATAGATGGGGGTTATATAAAATGCTCCGACGCTGGCATTTGTTTTAGAATCGCTTTTAATCAAAATGGGGTTGTGCCTTTTACACAGTTTCTCCTATTTTCTCCTTATATATTTTTTTCTCCATATTTATCCAATGACTCTCTAGCTTTTCTGCAGTGGAAAAAACTCTCTTCAGTGTGCCCTTTCACAGAAATCCACTGCAGCTCAGTGTCAGAGGGATTTAGTACACAGGGCTGTGGTGTATAATTGGAAAAATCACGTCTGACAAATCGCAGTATACAGTCAGTCGACTAAGAACAAGATAGTCATGATGTTAAACAAGTCCTAGTGCACTCTAAATGCAATGTAAACTAAACAGTGTGTATTTGATGCTTTATGTAATGACATTTTAGAGGGAGTTCAGCTTTTCTTGTTGTCTTGGAGTAACCGTGCTATTCAATTTATTTGACTTTAACTTAGTTATGGGTAAGGAGAGTAGAGGTTTGGTGAGAAGATTCATCATAATATTATAGAGAATTTGTCAAAACTTGGAAAATATCATTTATACAGTATATACCCCCTTCTCTCTCTTCCTTATTCTCTTGTTGTGTGTGTGTGTGTGTGTGTGTGTGTGTGTGTGTGTGTGTGTGTGTGTGTGTGTGTAGTTGTAGTAGTAGTAGTAGTAGTAGTAGTAGCTGCTGTCCCAAAAGATGTGCAACAGACAGGATTAGGATGACAATTAGCCTAATCTTTTTAAATGTCAAGGTAGGCATTGTGCCATGTGAGGTGAACACACAAACACATACACATACACGTGCACACACAAACACAGACACAGACACACACACACACACACACACAGACACACACAAACAAACACACACGCACACACACACACACACACACGTAGGCGTGTGTGTTCTCGTTTCTGACTCTTATTGCTGGGGAGCTCTTGCCAGGGCTCTACTCGTGTCCAGGACAGAAAGGTGACTCAGATCCTCCAGGCCACTTGGGTCCTCTCTACAGCAACCCCCTCACCAGTCCTGCCTGCCTGCCCTGTGTACCCCAACATTCACATCCACCGACCCCTCTCAGACCCCCTCACCAGTCCTGCCTGCCTCACCGGCGTACCCCAACATTCACATCCACCGACCCCTCTCAGATCCCCTCACCAGTCCTGCCTGCCTGCCCTGTGTACCCCAACATTCACATCCACCGACCCCTCTTAGATCTCCTCACCAATTCTTTCTGCTTGTTCCACCAGTTCTTCGTACCCCAACATTCACATCCACCGACCCCTCTACAGCAACCCCCTCACCAGTCCTGCCTGCCTCACCGGCGTACCCCAACATTCACATCCACCGACCCCTCTCAGACCCCCTCACCAGTCCTGCCTGCCTCACCGGCGTACCCCAACATTCACATCCACCGACCCCTCTACAGCAACCCCCTCACCAGTCCTGCCTGCCTGCCTGCCCTGTGTACCCCAACATTCACATCCACCGACCCCTCTCAGACCCCCTCACCAGTCCTGCCTGCCTCACCGGCGTACCCCAACATTCACATCCACCGACCCCTCTCAGACCCCCTCACCAGTCCTGCCTGCCTCACCGGCGTACCCCAACATTCACCTCCACCGACCCCTCTCAGATCCTGCACACCCCAACATTCACGTTCACAGACCCCTCTCAGATCTCCTCAAAAGCCCTGCCTGCCCTGCGTACCCCAACATTCACATCCACCGACCCCTCTCAGACCCCCTCACCAGTCCTGCCTGCCTCAACGGCGTACCCCAACATTCACATCCACCGACCCCTCTCAGATCCTGCACACCCCAACATTCACATCCACCGACCCCTCTCAGATCTCCTCAAAAGCCCTGCCTGCCCTGCGTACCCCAACATTCACATCCACCGACCCCTCTCAGACCCCCTCACCAGTCCTGCCTGCCTCAACGGCGTACCCCAACATTCACATCCACCGACCCCTCTCAGATCCTGCACACCCCAACATTCACATCCACCGACCCCTCTCAGATCTCCTCAAAAGCCCTGCCTGCCCTGTGTACCCCAACATTCACATCCACCGACCCCTCTCAGACCCCCTCACCAGTCCTGCCTGCCTGCCCTGCGGGCCCCAACATCCACACACTCAGGGGCCGATCGGAGGGGCCCATTTCTACTGCTGGCACAGACTGCTACTCTTAAGTTGCACCAGAGAGAGCTGAAGGGGGGGGGGGGGCTTGGAGAAGTACTGTACAGAATGACAAATTATAATTGAGCGACTCACTGACTCAGACGGAGAGAGGAAGAGAGAGGGTGACTTGATTGCCAGAAAAATTAAACCTAACCAAATTACAAACATTGAAAAGGAAAATTGCATTACACATTGGAAAGGAGTCACCAAGACATAATCCAAATAAACACGAACATAAAACATGAATACAGCTGAATGACAGCTACTTACTTACCTGACCATAGAAGGCAATCCAGCTTCCACTCAGAAAGAAAAAAAAATCCCTGACAATTTACAGACTCAGTGAGCACAGCCTTGCCATTGACCAAGGCAAATACTGGCAGACCAGACCTGTCCAGTGTGGAGAAGAGAATCTGTGCCCATATTGCAACCTGGGGGCCGCAGAGACCAAAGTTGCCTTTCCAAAAGCAAAGCACAAATTATTATGCAGGCATCAGAAAACCTTCATTCATTAAATTCAGATTCAATCATCACTCAATTGTCGGACATCCTTGGAGAGATCAGGGAGCTGGCCACTACTGCTGGAAACTTTGCAGCAGCCTGACATAACCTTACGGACGTCCAGTGAGGCCAAAACTACCAAGAAAACTTTTTAAAACTTAAAAAAAAAATTACATTACACTTTGCTGACGTGTTTTTTTTTTCAGAGCAGCTTACAGCTATTTAGGTAGAGGGACCATCCCCCTGGAGCTACAGTATGTGGGGGCACTACAGCAATGGAGGAGTTAGTTGTTGAGATTAGTTATTTACTCCCTCATCTATATTCTTCCTACTGGAAGCCTGTTTGAACCTGCGACCCTTCAATCCCAAGACCAGCTCCCTAACCATTAGGCCACAGCTGCCCTCACAAAAAAAGCAAAATAAACAGAATGCCAAACCCATTGAATGGTGTATGTGCTCCGTGTATAATATCATCATCTAAATTGGTGTTCTGTTTTACTCATTTTACGTTTGTTTAAGTGCATACATAATTGTCTGTGTATTTTTTTCCTCTATATGTATATGTATTTTAGCTTTGGCAAAACTGTTGCTGTAACATTCATGCCAATAAAGCTTTCTTGAAGTGAATTGAATTCAGACAGAGACAGAGAGGCCAAACTCTGAGAAAGAGAAGTATCAATTTACTTAAAGGTCATAATGTTTGTAATGCACTGCCATAGTGTCTAATGCATGTTTCTGTGAGTGAGCGAAACTCTTATCATGTTTTGACTATCATACTGTGTTATATGTATACATAAATCATTATGAATATAAACAAAAAGTGAAATGTTTACCAAGAGAGTCTATGATTACTACAAAAGAGCAGTTAAAAGCGCTAAAAAGCTATGATGTAGCGTATGGCAGAGATCCATGGGCAGTGCACAGAGGGGTGTGTGTGTGTGTGGGGGGGGGGGGTGAGAGTGAAAGCAGATTGATGGAGATAGAGAGAGATAGAGGGCTGACTGATGGAGATAGAGAGAGATAGATGGGAAGAGTTTCATGTGGGAAGAGACCATGGGGGGTAGCTAGTGGTTTGGTGGAAAGAGCGGAATAGAGGGAGAGAAAGAGTGTTAGAGAGAAAAAAGCAAATGAGAGAGAGAGAAAGATAGAGAGAGAGAAAGAGAGAAAGAGAAAGTTTGATGGAGTGAGAAAGTGATAGAGACTAAAATAGTTTGGTAGAATGTGAGAGAAAGTGAAAGGAAGAAAGAGGGAGAGAGAGAGAAAGAGAAAGTGAGATGAAGAAAGAGGAAGAGAGAGAAAGAGAAAGTGAGATGAAGGGAGAGAGGGAGAGAGAGAAAAAAAGGTAGTTTTGTGAAGTTAGAAAGAGTGAGATAAAGAGGGGGCTGTTTATTGGGCTCAAAGCAGGAGAGTGTTCTGCCTGCCTGCCTGCCTGCACGTCAGGCTGCTTTCCCCTCTGAGAACGTGGGCTCAGGCCTGATGTTCCTAGGCTAAGGCACTGCGGTGGAAAGCAAATGCCACCCTTAATTAGAGAGGATTATATTACAAATTAAAAACATTCCCAGCCCTTCTGTGTCCTCCCCCCAAGGCCAGCAAACACTCACACACCCACATACGCACACCCACACACATACATGTATACACACACACGCACGCACACACACACACACACACATATACACATACACGCATACGCACACACACTCACACACACACACGCACACACTTATGCTTCCTCTAGTCCATTTCAAGTCTGGGTGTGAAGTGTGAAGCTTGCAGTACCATCTTAATGGGTCATTGTTATTGTTTTTTTTCTTTTATTTATTCACATAAACAGATGGCAGACACACAATTTATTCCACATTTTAAAAACAGTAGGTTTCTAAGTCAAGCCAGTATGTGAACACTTACATGCATTCTTAGACCGACAAAAAGGAAAAACAGAGAGAGAGAAAAAGTGCATTTTAATTTCACGAAAAAAAAATAAAAAAAAAATCAAAAAAAAAATCTGGTCATCATCATCATCATCATGTCTGCATTTAGGCATACGTTTTCCTCCTCCTCCCTCCCTGTGGTTTCCTTTGAAAGACTATCCCATAAAGCAAAAGCGGCGTTAAAATCCCCCCGTTGGCATGTTGGGCCATATTGCATTATAGCACCCATTCCACAGGGGCCGTGGCTAACAAGGCGGGCAAACACCGACTAAAGAGAAAGAGGGCTACGCGCGGCCATCTGTCATATCGGAGCTAGCTAGCGCAGATTAGCGGGCCGATCGCTATCGCGGCAGCTGTGGATTACAGCACTAGATATCGATTCTCCCCCAAATGCACATTGACATAATTTGAAAAGGTTACATGGTACTGTGGGTAATGCTCAGAAAGGCCAGGAGTGATTGATGTATGTGTCAGATAGTGAGAGTGCATACACAGTCTCAGACAGACGTGTGTGTGTGTGTGTGTGTGTGTGTGTGTGTGTGTGGTTGTGTGTGTGTGTGTGTCTATGTGCATGCACGCACGCATGCACACACACACACACACACAGACAAACACACACACACACACACACACACACACACACACACACACACACAAACATACCTTTCTGCTTTTACCTACACACATAACATATTTAGTGCTCATCTCACACACAGGCACACACAAACACACAGAGACACACACACAGACACAGAGACACACACACAAACACACACACACACACACACACACAAACACACTTACTCACAATGCTGCTTTTACTTACACCCATTAATACTGCTTACCTAACACACATGGATGGAAGCACACACAAACACACAAATTCACACACACACAATGCTCCTCTTACCTACACATATATTTACTGCTTACCTCACACACATGGATGCAAGCGTACACACACACACACACATACACACACACACACACACACACAGTAGCAGCAGGTCTCGGGGGTCTTGAGCCTAATTGCGGCTCTCAGTCATGCTGTCAGGGCAGGGGTTTGGGTGTCTCCTAATGTGGCCGGGGCACGCATTAAAACAACACAGGAGCCTGGCCAGCTATAGATCCCCACTGACCTCGAGAGGGCCGCCCGGCCAGACAGGAAAAATGACCCATACTTTACTGGGTCTCCCTTAAATAATGACACCCCCTCAGCACTGGGCAGCTTGGCCACACACACACATGCGCACACACACACACACACACACACACACTTAGAAAGAAACACACACACAGACACACACATGGAAAGAAACACACACACACACACACACACACACACACACACACACACACACACATAGAAAGAAACACACACACAAATAACACACCAAACTAAACTCGCACTACACAAAGTTCTTGACAGGAATTAATGATAAAATATTTGCCCGAATATGATTCATTTCATGATAAATGACACAGGTAAGATAAACAACCACAATTATATGATACATATTTTTGTTCTGTCTTTCAGCAGTGCTGTAATGCTAACTTACTGAACGGGTTCAGGAGACACTTGACACAGATAACAATGACCTTTATATCTGTAGCCTACAGCAAGGGGTTATTCCAGTGGTATTCACTGTAAAAACCCTACTACTACTACTATGTGCTGTATTTTTGCTGTGATATTTATGTAAACCTCTACTGTATGTGTTCCATTACTACCCACTTTAATGTGAATAGGATCATGTGTGCAATCGTTTCAAAGTGACTTTCAAAATGACTTCATAAAAATGAAGATAATAAATTGTTAAATTGTAAACACACACACACACACACACACACACACACACACACACACACACACACACACACACAGTGAGGCCTGTACTGTATTACTATAATGATGTTTAAAGCCATAATATCTGCTGCACTGAATCTGTTTAAACAGAGCTGATCGTGGGTACATTGAAGACATTCAATTTGACCACATAAAAAGGATGACAATAAATATTGTTAAGCACTCACGCAGACACACGGACACACACACACACAAATACACACACACATACACACACACACACACACTGAGTAAGGGTCTTTAAGCTCCCATGTTAATGTCACTATCTCCATCTCCAGTCCAGGTCTAGATGATTGATGTGTGGTTATACGGTGTTTTTACAGCAGGGCCCATCTTCAGGCCAGTGATGCTGATGGCTGCTGTGTGTGTGTGTGTGTGTGTGTGTGTGTGTGTGTGTGTGTGTGTGTATGTGTTGTGTGTATGTGTGTGTGTGTTGTGTGTATGTGTGTGTGTGGTTGTATGTATGTGTGTGTGTGTGTGGTGTGTGTGTGTGTGTGTTTGTGCCTGTGTGTGTGCGTATGTGTGTGCGTGTGTGTGCGTGTGTGTGTTTGGCGAGGGGGGTCAGGTATTAGGAGTAATGGATCTAACATAGACTGACAGGCTCGGCCACACTGCATTAAAGAGGCGCGGGGTCGGTGACCCCTGAGTCTCCGGGGAAGTGAGGGATCCGTCGCTAGGGGGGTATGGGGTTACCACGCACATTCCCCCAGGTCAGCACACCCTGATGGGGGATGAGGTGGGACAGTAAGTGGGGTGTGTGTGTAAGTGTGTGTGTGTGTGTGTGGGGGGGGGGGGGGGGTGCCGTGTGTGTGTGTGGTTGTGTGTGTGTGTGGTAGTGTATATGTGTGTGTGTGTGTGTGTGGTAGTGTATATGTGTGTGTGTGTGTGTGGTAGTGTGTGTGTGTGTGTGTGTGTGTGTGTGTGTGTATGTGTATGTGTATGTGTATGTGTATGTGTGTGTATGTTTTTTCTGGGGGGGCGGAGGGGGGTTGTACATTTGCTACCTGAGAAAATAATTTGGGTTCATGACATCTTTATGAAGCTCTTAAAGGGCCTGAAGATGTTTATGTTTTTCATGTGTTTAATCTCAATCCCAAAGGAATGACAGTGTTTTGTTTTTGAGTTTGAGAGAAAGAACGAGAGGCAGAGAGAAAGAAAGAGAGAGAGAGAGTGAGTCAGAGAGAGCGATAGAGAGTGAGTGGGAGAGAGAGAGAGAATATCACTTTAACCATTTTCGCACATTTTAATGATATGGTGCTATGCTATACACATACCAATACATGCTTGGATATTAATTCAGAGGCAATGTGTGGCTGTATCCCTCTCTCTCTCTCTCCCTCTCTTTTTCTGTCTCTGTGTTTCTCCCACTCTCTCTCCCTCTCTTTTTCTGTCTCTGTATCCCTCTCTCTCTCCCTCTCTTTTTCTGTATCTGTGTTTTTCCCTCTCTCTCTCTCTCCCTCTCTTTTTCTGTCTCTGTGTTTCTCCCACTCTCTCTCACTCTCCCCATCTGCCTGTGTGTGCCAGTGGAAGGGATTGCGTGGGTGATAAACAGTAATTCAAAAGTCAGACAAGACACACCAGACCTTCAGGTGAGAAATTAAAAATATTAGCATATTTATTAACAGCGACATGAAGATCATCCAAATGCGTACACCCTTTTTTTTGTTGTAATTCAAGCACATATAAACTGGAAAAGAATAAATGTCGCCACAGCTTACAAATCGTCTCACCAAAAACTGTCAAAAGAAACAAGAGAGACACCAAAGGAAACAACCCCATGAGCCTGTAACAGGAAGGAAGCTGGCAAATACAAGCAGCTCGGCTGATGTTTGGGGAACTCAAACGACCTGCTAGCGATAGGGTGGCCATGGCTCCTGTGTGTGTGTGTGTGTGTGTGTGTGTGTGTGTGTGTGTGTGTCTGTACTGTATGTGACCCTCTCATTGGTTCTTGGGGGGGAGGGCAGGAGCTCTGCTTGCAGAGGTTGGCAAAAGCATGAGAAGCCAAACAATGTGAGGAAGTGACATCACACAGCAACACAGCTCTAAAGCTCCCAATCGTACATCGTCATAAGTGTCACCATTATCACCATCATCATCATCATCATCATCATCATCATCATCATCACCCACATTGTCAACATCATCGTCATCATTATCATCATCATCGGCATTGTCAACATCATCATCATCATTGTCAACATCATCATCAACATCATCATCATAATCATCACTACCATTACCATCACTATCATTCGCTTCTTCTTCTGTTCAGATAGATAGGGTTTAAACACATGTATGAGCCCCCTGTCAGATTTCTGCTATAAAGTGTTCAGGATGATGTTGACCTAAGGTGAATAGGTGTCCAGTTTCAAGATCTGGCGGAGTATATTTGTGTGTGTGTGTGTGTGTGTGTGTGTGTGTGTGTGTGTGTGTGTGTGTGTGTGTTTATATGTGTGTTTGTAGGAGTGTGTATGCAGAAAGAATGTTCCGTGTGTGTGTGTGCGTGTGTGTATGTGTGCGTGTGTGTGTGGAAAGAGAAAAAGAAAGGGAGAATTAAATGAAAGAAAAACAAATGTTAAAGTTCACCATATATATACGTTTCCTCTATCATTTTACTTTTATGAATGCAGATGCCAAGGTAAGTCTGTATAAAAACAACAAACAAAACAAAACAAAACAAAACAAAACAGTGTCCAACACCAAGTTCATCACTTCATACTAGACATTTTGAACTTGTGCATAAATTTCACTGACATTCACAATACTGGGGTGCAGAGCCTTCGTATAGGTTACTCGTTCCCCCACCATAGCCACTTGACAACAATTGGAAACCAATAGAGAGGGATATATAAAAAAAATCACCAAACTCACTTTAAGTACAGCTCTTTAATATAGGAGGAAGCCACCATTTTAAAACAGCGATTGAATCCAGTATCTGGAATCCAACAGAGCAACACTGGGGAAGGAACTTCCTGGTCTGGGGGAGCCGCGTGGAAGGGGGCGTGTCCACCGTGCAACGCTACTACAAGGGACGAGTCATAATAGGCAGCGACGGGCAGCGATCATCAGTTCCTTCGCATCCAGATGCACAAGTACACTCACGCTTGTTGCTGTGTAAGTGCTTCATTAGGTCAACATTTGGGGGTGGGGGTGGGGGTGGGCGGGGGAGGGGGCAGGGTTGGGTTGGGTAACCACCTCAAACAAGCAACTAACTAACAACTCAAACAGGTTAGATCTGGCCTGTGAGCCTTGCTATGGGAGAGAGCTTTACAGTGCCATCAAAGATGGTGGGGGGGTTTATAATGGGGGTGAGGTTGGGGGGGTTGGGCAATAAGCTGATAAATACTATATACATCATTATTCATAATACTGTCTCTATTGATATCAAGAGAGAAGGGTAACCCAAAGCAAAAACAAGAAAACAAAACTGGAAAAAAAGGAATGAAAAAAAATAGACAGCACGGTCGATAAGGCATCTAAAAGTCAAGCAGCTACTGAACGTCCACTACAGCAGAGCGAAGACTGCAGTCCCTGTCACCTCTCTGTCCCATCCGATGCAGAAAAAAAAACAAAAACAAAAAAACAAAAAACAAGGTCCAAAAGCTCTGCGGCCCATGCTACATTCCGCGGACTCCGCAAATGGTTCCGCACTAAACGCCGTGCCAATCCATCAAGTCTCTTCCCGCCAAGGAAAGAAAGAAGGAAGAGTGAGAAAGAGAGAGAAAGAAAGACAAATAGAATGAAAGACAGATGGCATCCACCAGCATTCATTTCCTTTTCCTCCTTCGCCTTTGTCTTCACCCACCCCTCCCCTTCCCCTCTCCCTTTGCTCTAAATTAAAGTACATCATTACAAACATTCTAGAGGTTTGGATCAACTCTGTACATATTTACACTATGATACAATCTCGTATGCTGTGATTTACAAGAAATCACAAAAAAAATTGCTGTAAACATGGAGAGGAAAAAAACAAAATGTAAAAAAATTAACATGAAAAAACAAAAAAACAAACAAACAACCAAGTCAATGCAGTTATACTGTGTAATGAATTCGTAGAGCATGGAGTATGAATCAAGTCTGTATACTGTAAGATACTGCCACCAGTCCAAGATTGCTATAAACAGAAATCAACCCGAAAGACACTGGAGAAAAAGAAGAGATCGTTTCTGAGGGGGAAAATGATGGCCATGCACTTGCTTCGCTTTGCAGAACACTGTTTAGATTCTGATAGGCATCTTGACAAGAGTCTCAATATGGTTTCAAAATATACAGCATTTAACAGAATATACACCACATCACGCAGGCGGCATGTGGCTCAGATCTATACACTTAGAGTGACGGCAAAAACTACATTCTACTACATATGCAGTAATCTTTGCATCTTGTGGAAGTGCTGGTCATTCACATATACCTCTGACGGACGCCTAATATTTTCACAGCAAGAAGGAAACTAAACAAAGTGTATTGAACAACAACAACAACAACAAAAGAAATGAATGTGAGGTTTTCACATTTTTACTTGTTGTCTCTGCACACTCACCGACAACCACAGACTTCATTACACCTCAGGCAAGCTGATGAGACCACAGACAGATCACAATGAGTACTTCCTCAGCCAATGGTTAAAGGCCATGCTTTTATGCCCGCTACAAAAGCAGTTCTTCCAGCCTGCCCTCTGCTCACCCATCACAGTCAGTGCCTTATCACAGATATTACCACGTTGTATCTTGAGTGCGATTAACAAGCCTAGCTCAATGACTCGAAGGCGTCTATTTCACTAGGGAGGTGAGAAGCTTGTCAGCTCATCGACATCTGCTCTTTCACAAAGACACCTAGGACTGAAGCGAGCACGGGGACATCATGGGGAACAAACCCCTAACACGACGCTACGCTACGCACTGTGAACTTCTCAGATACCAGAATATCAGACACCTGGGTCGCGCGAACGAATAAGCATAAGGATAATATATAAAAAACAAAATAGTGTATGTGAATGTGTGTGCGTGTGTGTATGTGCGCACATGTGTGTGTGTGTGTGTGTGTGTGTGTCAGTTTATCTGTCTGTCTGTCTTTCCAAGTTCAACATCCCTCTCAATATATAAAGTACTTTAGTCAGCGACAGAAGAGGAGGAGAAGAGGTCGTGGTCATAATAAGAAATGTGATCTGACATGATGCAATTGGCATGTAGCTTTCCCATGCCACTCGACTACACCACTGCCGCAAGTGTATGCATGCAAAAATCATCGCTCTGCAGGACTGGGACTGGCATTAATAAACAGTCGTCCTGATCCACTCCAGTTGAACCCACACATGTGTGTGCGCATACACACATACATACACGCACAAACAAAAACACACACACACAATGAGATGAATCTAAAAGCACACCATTGTATCTACCCGTGTTGCACAACAAAACCTGATGAAAATTCATGTCATTCACAAGTCTCTAGATAGATAGGTTTCTTATTACAAAAAAGGAAAAACAACAACAAAAAGGAATGTGAAGATGACTCTGTTAAAGATGACTTTACATGAGAACAGACCTTTAGGCCCCAAAAAGGAAATGACAAACAAAATCAAATCAAATAAACAAAACAAAAATGATAACAACAAAAACAAAGACAGACACAGAGCAAACTCACCGACCCACCATAAAGCACAGAGAAGAACAAACAGTAATATTAGCCATAGAGCAAATATTCAGCTGTAAATCAAATCTTCATCTTTTTTTTCAAGACAAGAAAAGGACAGAAGCCATTAAGTCCCACTGGCCAATGAGGCCTGTCAGTCCGAGAGAAGAAGGGGGGGGTCGGAGGGGGGGTGGTGGCCTGACCCCAACCCTCATCAGTGTACCCCTGCTCTCCGTTAGCGGGGCGGCTGGCTAGCTGGCTGGCTGTGTGGTCTCTCGGGGTGCAGGTGTGGTCTCGGGTTGCAGGTGTGGTGTCTCAGGGGTGCAGATGCTGAAGCGGTGGTACTTGAAGAGCTCAAGAAGAACATCCAACATTCCAGACGGACAGTAGAGTAGAGTAAAGCGGACCGGATCGGATCGGACCGGACCGGACTGGACTGGAGGTGTGGTGGGGTGGAGTGGAAGGGGTGTATCTGTATCTGTATCTGGAAGCGTCTGTCTGTCCACAGCTAAGTGTTGTGACTAATGCTCCTGCTGCTGCTGCTGCTGTTGCTGTGTATGTTTTCTTTCCATCCTGGTTCTCTCTCAGTCACTCTCTCTCTTGCTCTCTCTCTCTCTTTCTCTCTCTGTAAATCTCTTAGTTTGGCTGTGGAGGGAGGAAGATGATGAGGAAGAGGAGTAAGGGGCTGGAGCAGGAAGAAGAGGACGAGGAAGAGGGCGTGGAGGAAGAAGGGGGTTATACGTGCACGTGGGTCCCTTGTGTGTGTAGACTCTGGATGCTGGACAGGATCTTTCTCTGGTGGCCCACCAGGGTCACACCCAGCTTCTGCAGCTCACTGTGGACAGAGAGGGGGGTGGGGTGGGGTGGGGGGGGGGGGGCAGGGAAGAAGCACAGAAGAAAAGGTCAGAGCCTGACATCAATAACTATATTAATTTAGCATAATTTTGTAAAGTTTTTTCCGTTTTCAAACCCACAAATCCATCCACCCCCCCCCCCCCAAAAAAAGAAAAAAGAGAGAGCCTGCTGTCAGACCCTAAGTATCCCCACAGCTGTTCCCTCTCCTGCCCGACACCTGCAGCACAGGCCCCCAGACACACACACACACACACGCACACACACACACGCATGTATAGCACACACACACACACACATGCCGCCCCACCAGGGACAGAGAGGGCCTCATCAGGCTCGTTAGGCTGTCTATGCTGCTCTTCATGGCCCACCTGCAACCCAGTGCCAGCTGCCATTAAAAGCCCCAGCCAATCAGCTCCCACCGTGCCGTTAGCTAAACGCCAACAATCCCAGCCAATCAGAACTCACTGTGCCGTTAGCTAAACACTAACAAGCCCAGCAAATCAGCTTTCACCATGTAGTTAGCTCAAAGCCCAGCAAATCAGCTCTTACCGTGCCGTTAGCTAAACGCTAACAACCCCAGCAAATTAGCCGCCATCGCTCTGCTAGCTAAACGCTAACAACCTCAGCGCTCTGTTGCCGCATAGACATCTGTCTCTGCATACCCGTCTGACTGTGTGTATTATTACCTGTTTGTGTATATGTCCATATATAGCTGCCTTGCAAGTCTGTGTATGTGTCCATCTATCTGCCTTTCAGTCTGACTGTGTCTGATTACCTGTTTATATATTAGTCCACCTACCTGTCTGTTTGCTGTCTGATTCCTTGCCTGTGTATACTTCTGTCTACCTGTGTATCTGACTGTCTTTGTCTCTGTGCATATGGTATAACAAGCGAAAAAAAAGCTCTGCAGATGCACCTTTTTATGTATTTATTGATTTATTTCCCTGTGTGTGCATGGTGTCATGACATAAAAGTTAATTTTCCCAAAATCATAAAATAACACGAGTAACTGTCTCACAGCCTGTCTGTCCATGCGTGTGTTCAGGCACTGGTGGAGGTCTTTGATTTCATCAACAACCTGAACCTGAAGCTAATTCTTCTGAGTGCACTGTGACCAGTGACTGTAGTGTCGCTGGAGGATCCATTCATTTGTATTGGATTCTAAAAAGACCATTTACGTGCACACACATACACACACATGGGCGTGCACCCACACACACACACTTCCACAGACACACACATACACGCACTAACACAGACACACACATACACGCACTAACACAGACACACACACAGGCACGCTCACAGACACACAATAAGTGATGCATTCATGTAGCATTAATCTCCAAAGTTTCACCTTAGCATTAAACTCCGCAGTAGTCGTGTCCCTCTGTGTCCAACAAAAGGACACCTCCTTATCTTCTGTCCTCCAGTTTACATTCGCTTTCAACAACCCCACCCCACCCCCCACCACACACACACACACACACACCCACCCCCCACCGCCGCCTTCTACACTCTGTTCTACATTCCAGTTGCCACTGTGATGGAATTTATGTTGTTGCCTGCTGGTCTCACTGGCTCCAGCCTGCCAGCCTGCCAGCCTGTTTCTCTGCGTGTCCTCTTATCCGCCTGTCTCTGTCTGTCTGTCAGATTGCCTACTTGTCTGACTCGGTTTGTGTGAGTGCCTCCACCAAACGGCGAATCACAACACCCCCAAGGTGTTTGCAGACGGCCGAGGAGGAGGCCTACAGCTTGCCTGTGATCACTTTACGGGCATGGAAATGTGCTTACAGGCAGCACGACCAGCCATCTGCCACCAGCAAGCTGATGCACACGCACGCACACACACACACACACACACACACACACACACACACACACACACACACACACACACCCATCTGAGAGCCTTTACAAACCACCACACAACACTTACCTAGGTACAACTGCCACTAGGCATGCTCCGGGATACAGCCATTATACACAACAGTCCCCTTGTTACAGTCTTTATTTATGAACCACACAACAAACCTAGATACACAACCACATAACACTTACTGTGTTACAGTAACCACATCTAATTACCGTACCTACATCTACTGCCTCCAAACTGAAGTACGTGCACATCGCGGCCGTCAGATAGCATTGGGGCAGTCTTTGGGCATTGTTGTGCATCTTTGTGCCAAATTTGAGAGGTTTTAGGTCGGGCGCGCCCGTCACAGGAAGGCGTTGGCCAGCTGGTTTGTGGCCGATTCAACATGTTAAATCGGTGCAGGGCCGTTGGTAATGGGGATCGCCCTCATCGGCTGCTTGACTTCAGTTCATGGCACTGAACAAATTCTCTGCTAAACCTGTCGAATAGCACAGGTAGGAAAGCTACATGGCTATGTGTGTGTGGCTGTGGGCTGTGGCTGCCGCTCACCTGATGCTGATGTAGAGGACAGAGTCCAGGGTGACGTAGCCAGCGCTGGTGAAGTTGTCCCGGTACTGCACCATCTTCAGGGCCTCCAGCCACTCCTCCACCGTGCTCACCGCAAACTCCGGGGATGGAGGGTCTTCCCTGAGGGGGTGGAGAGACAAGATGAGGGAACATACATACATAAACACACACACACAAACATGCGGACACACACACAAACGTGCATACACAGAAACATGTGTACACACACGCACACACACACAGGCATACACACACACACACACACACACATTCCTCTCATCCCTCTATAATTCTAGTTACACACAGGGCGCTGTGTTATGTTGTGTTGTGTCCTGTGCAATTGCCTGGGAACTTCCCACAGTGGCCAGTGACGTCACTGTGTCATGCCACAGCTCAAAGCCTGTGATGAATCCATATAATACAAATGAGGCCCACTACCACTAACCTACTGCAGAACAACACTTAGCAGGTATGCTCCATATGTGTCCCTTTGTGTTTCAATCTACAGGATGTTATTGAGTACAAGGGCACAGGTTGAAATGGAGTATATTTGTGTGTAGTTATGGTATTTCTTTCAGCCTTGAAAGAAGAAGAGAAAAAGGAGTTTGGTCTGAATATATGGTTCGACTCCTGACCTACAAGACCAGGATTTATTGCTGTAATGACAAGTCTCTATTACGTTTGAGGAGCTCGCTGAGGAGCTGATTTCACCTAATGACATGTTTTCGAGTGTGCAATGAAAGAGCTTCAGAAAGATTGACTGTCCTCTCCCCCTGTCACAGTATGTCAAAAACATACTTACAGAAAGTTCACATTCTGTAGGCTATGTGCGAGTCCTGTTTATGTTTTAGGAGTTCAAAGCTGTTTGCGCACAGTCACCACAATGACATGTTTACAGTGTTTACTGTATGTCATCTGTGTATGCATGAACACAGGCACTGAACGAGTTTAAAATGGTCAGCTCAGCTGTTCTCTTCTTTGTTGCACTTTGAAAAAAATCACTCTTACAGTAAACTTACAATCCCACACTTGCTGGTTTGTTGCGGTTGGATGTGGAGGTAACTGAAAACAGTGGGGATAGGGTTCCCAAATGTCAGCAGAACCAGAACCGTGCGTCAGACTGTGTGTTTCCTGCATTGCACTGCCACACAGTTGACTCCAAGCTACAGTATGCTAAAGGTCAGTCTGCACTCCAGTCTGTAAGCATGTGCAAAAGTTGTAAATGCATCCTGTTGTGAGGTCGGACACACGCTGAGTCTGGGTTGAACGCCTGGCCATTTTGTTTTTGTTTTTTTTTATCTTTCATCAGATTTGTCTGTCTGTCTGTCTGTCGGTCGGTATCTGATCTGGACAGTCGTGCCGTGCTGTTGCATTGTGGGAAGATGAGGAGATATGTTTGCTGTGCGCCCACAATCTGTAGCCGATCTGAAAAGCTGAAAGTGGTCGAATCCAGCTAGCGTTTGGTGTTTTACATTGTCATCTCTGGCCTTTACATAAAAGAAAATAGATGCAAATCTTTCGGTTAAAAAGAGACTAAACCATCTGGTTATCTAATCTGCGATCATTCAAAACGTTCCAACCTTTTCCAATCCACTGTGTCTCCTGTTCGAGTCAGTGTGTTTATGTGTGTGTGTCTGTGTCAGTGTGTGTGTGTGTGTGTATGTGTGCATGTATGTGTGTGCGTGCGTGTGTGTGTGTGTGTGTGTGTGTGTGTGTGTGTGTGTGTGTGTTTGTGTGTGTGTGTGTGTGTGTGTGTGTGTATGCGTGTTTGTGTCTGTAGCAGCTCAAAGCTCATACATCTCCATCTTGGTGGAGGTGGAGCCTACTGTGGAGTTAGAGTTACGGTTGGAAAAGACATGCAGAGTCTGTGTGTGTGTGAGTGTGTGTGTGTGTGTGTGTGTGTGTGTGTGTGTGCGCGCGTGTGCGTGTGTGTAGGCAGCTGCTCAAAGCTCACACAGCTCCCTCTCAAGGTGGGGTGTGGGGCAGCTAGGGTTTCCGTAGGCTGAGTCGTGTTTGGGGCGTGCTGTGAGTTTTGGCCTGGGGCGCCATGTTTGTGCAGGAGGTCGCCACCCCACAGCCCAGGCTGAGATTGGGGTGATTAGCCCGTATGAGTTTACCATTCTATCTACACCACGGTTAGCACTTCACACAGGGAAGGGTGTGTGTCTGTGTGTGTGTGTGTGTGTGTGTGTGTGTGTGTGTGTGTGTGTGTGTGTGTGTGTGTGTGTGTGTGTGTGTGGAGGACTTTAGTTTACTGCAACTTGTTCAGCCAGAACTTGAGGAGGATAACACAGAGGATGCCAGAGGCCCTGCGGAGCCGTGCGGTATAACATGGCGCAGAACCGTGTGGGACAGATCGGGGTGGCGCGGAACTGTGTAGGCCTTAAACCGTGTGTGGGCAGAACGTGCAGGAACACAGCAATATGTCAGAGTACAGCAGGATGCTGAGTGGACATGATATGGCACTGCATGGGGTAGAAAGGCTTAGAGTGTAACTATGGAAATGATCTGTGTGGGCAGAAACAGTATGGCACGCAACAGAAAGACATGAAGTGGAATAACAAGCAGCGGAATCTCGTGACATGGAATGTTCTATTACAGAATGTTGTGATATGGAATAGAATGGAATTGTATAGTAGAATGATATGGTATGACTTAAGAAGATGGTATCACGTAAAAAGTCATAGTATGGTATGAAATAAAATGGGTCAATGACAAAACAGTGTAGTGTGCAATAGCACAGAATGAAATAGCACCATGAAGAAGGACAAGGTATGGTATAATAATAGAATGGAATAGCACAATACAGAATAATATGGTATGGAATTGGAATGGAACATGGAATGAGATTGCATGAACAGAACGCTATGGTATGGAATGGCAAAAAAAAATCATGGAATGCAATGGCATGATACAGTACAGTGTGGTTCACAAAAGGCACAAATACTCTACAGCCGGCCTTGGATGACACACACACACACATATGTGTGGTACGTAAAATAGTACATATTTAGTACATATGCCCATTGGTAGAGAATATGTGGGGTAGGTAAAATAGTACAGAGTTAGTACATGAAGGCCTCTACATGAAGGCCTCTTCGTCCTGCCTGTGTGGTCTACAGGATGACACACACACACTCACCACACGGAGCTGTTGGCCAGCTCCTTCAGGCTGCTGGGGTTGCGGATGAGCTTGTCCAGAGTGTTGACGATCTGGCCGAACTTGGGCCGGTCGTTGCGGCACTTCTCCCAGCAGTCCAGCATGAGCTGGTGCAGCACCAGAGGGCAGTCCATGGGCGCGGGCAGCCGGTAGCCTTCATCAATCGCCTTTATCACCTGGACAGGACAGGGAGACAGATAGGGGAGGAGGAGAGGAGGGGACACAGGGGTGTACAGATGTTATAAATAAAGCTGCTAAATGATTGGTATTTACTAAGTGATGAATGGTAGATTACTAAGGGTGAATGCAGTGAAGCATACCATAAGGGTAATTTTAAAAAACATGCTGTAATGCAAACAACAGAACACACACACACACACACACACACACACACACAGAAAGAGAGAGAGACGGGGGGGGGGGGGGGGGGACACTATACTGAACTTTCCATGCCCTCCCCGAGAAAGGCGGTGGGAGGTAAACAAAGCATTTGTATTCATCTATTTTTCATATTTCTGCTTTTTCATCTCTACATCTTCCACATGCTGCTTCAAATATGCCTATCGACCGTTTTTATGCATGAATGCCCCAAATGTTATTCCAAGCAGCAGGCTTAAACCCTCAACGTCAGGTCCACTGAAGGCAACACTCTCACAGTGAAGTGAACTGCAGTGCCCTTTCCTGTCCCTGACTGACCGACTGACTGGAGGCCAAAGCTGGCCCGCCACCAGCCCTTTGCCAGGCCCCAGGAATGGCCCTGGTCCATTTGCTGTGCTGTGTGCCTGTCTGTCTGTCTGTGTCTGTCTCAGCAGCTATTTGTTCAGACTGGGGCTTCAGGTACACAGGGTTTTAGTTTGTTCTCGAACACAAGCACTGACACTGACAAAACACACACACACACAGAAGGAGGGTGAGAAAGATAGAGAAAAAAAAGGAAGAGAGAGACTTTAGTTTGTTCTAGCAACACAGCGATACAGACACACACGGATGCTTTAGCTTGCTGTTTTTGACCACACACACACACACACACACACACACAGACACACACAGGATTGAGTTTGTTTGTGTGTGTGATTGCAGGAGTCACACAGAGGAAAGGCCTGAGGTGCTCTGCAGGCCGTATCTCAGCATGGCTATGCATACACTTCTACTTATGCTCATTAGTCACAACACCGCAGCCAAGAAAAGTGAGGGGTACCTAGAAAACACACCATGGCCTGCTCAGATATTCGTTTCTGTGTGTGTGTGTGTGTGTCTGTGTGTGTGTGTGTGTATTTGTATGTGTATATGTGTGTGTGTTTCTTGGAAACTGAGGTTTGAGTGGGCAGCGGAAGCATGAAAACACTGTGCTTCATGTTCAAGGATGAATACAGACAGAAACAAAGAAAGAGAGAAGAAAGAAAGAAAGAAAGAAAGAAAGAAAGAAAGAAAAACTTTGAAAGAAAGAGTAAAAAAGTAAGCACACGTACGTCCTGGTTTGACATCTCCCAATATGGCCGCTCTCCATAGGAGACGACCTCCCACATGACGATGCCGTAGCTCCACACGTCGCTCGCCGAGGTGAACTTCCTGTAGGCGATGGCCTCCGGTGCCGTCCATCGGATGGGGATCTTTCCTCCCTGTGGAGACGGCGAGAGATAGGGAGAGGGAATACATAAGACATTGGTGTGCATTGCATGGACTTCTGAAGGATATAAGGCACAACATAGAGAAACATGTTAGCGCTGCCTTTCTCTCTCACACACACACGCACACTTCGAAAAAAACACACTCTTTCTTTCTCAAACACATGTCCATCGGATGGGAATCTTTCCTCCCTGTGGAGATGGCGAGAGATAGGGATAGGGAATACATAAGACAATCAAAGTCAAAAGTCAAAGTCAGCTTCATTGTCAAAAACCATATGTACAGGTTGCACACACAGAATTTGCACGGATTAGTGAAGGACATAAGGCACAACATAGAGAAACATGTTAACACTGCCTTTCTCACACACACAAAAACACACACACACACACACACACGCACACCTAGAAAAAAACACACTCTTTCTTTCTCAAACACTCTCACTGTTTTCCTTTCTTGCTTTTCCTCTCTGGCACACACATACTGTCTCTTTCACTCGCTCTTTCAAACACACACACTCTTTCTTTCTCAAACACTCTCCCTTTGTTTTCCTTTTTTGCTCTTACTCTCTGACACAGGCATACTGTCTCTGTTACTCTCTCTTTCAAACACACACACACACACACACACAGTCTGTTATATACATCAACCAACTACCACTGACTGTACTGGTCATTTAGCTGACACTGTCATCCAAAGACACTTACAGTAACTTAGTTAGGGGGGGGCAGTTTCCCTCTAGCAACCTGGGGTTAGATGCACTGAATTCCGGAACGTAAACATCCTATTCAGCATTCCATGAAGCTGTGTTTCTAACACTATATTCAAGTAATTGTCTGAGAAAATGGAGTCGGGGGAATTTGCAAATTAACACGTAACATGCAGACAAGACTTGGCTGCAAAGTGACAGCATTTGTTGCTTGGCGACGCTCAACGTTATGCAAAAACCCAATTTGACATTACCTTGTGAAGTGTGAATGAAGAAATTAGGAATTAAGAGATTTAAAACAACCAAAGATTTTTTTAAAAAGAAACTAAAGAAAATGCAGCCTTTGTAAACCCATGAGTACTTGAGGCCAAAGTCCCAGCTGTGGGACCTTGTCCCTTTTACCAGCCCAACTCCTGTCATATTGACTCAATAACATAAATATGTATCTTTCCATATTTGCATTTCTCCAACCCCGGTGCTTACAGTAGATGTTTTGTTTTGGCAATGCAAAACAAAACAAAAAAAACGTCATGCCAGTGCAGCTCAATAAATTGAACTCAAACTTTGCGATAGTGAGAGGCAGAATTTGAAACAGAGACTTTAATCCAATTATGTAAGATACACAATAAAATACAATTACCATAATCAAAGAGACATTGCATAGTGAGAGGGCGGGAGAAAGAGAGATAGAGAGACAGAAAAAAGACACAAAGAGAGAGACAGAGAGAGAAAAAGAGAGGGAGAGAAAGAGAGAGAGAACGAGAGAGAACAAA
>CM059265.1:38527112-38529612 GCA_030347295.1 Setipinna tenuifilis
ATTATACTATATTATATTATATTATATTATATTATTGTAACAATTAGCAGACAAAAACATAATCAACAATCAATCTGACAGTTATGTTCACTACTTCCCATTCTAACTCTGAGCTTACTCTGATCTCACCATGAAAACAATCTTTCTCTTAAGCTCCACCACACTGAAACACCACTTCTTATTTAAAAAACACACCTTCAACATCAAGTAGAATGGCAGTATAATCATGAGAGCTAGGCATCATTCCACAGCCTAACACACTGTTTGTGTAGTCAATGATCTTGCCATGTTCTCTTCAAACACGGTTTTGAGAACTCCAGAGAAGGGATACGGAACACATCGCGCTCTCTGACTCAGTCTTTAATTCCATTTGATGATGTGGGCTTTTTTCTTAAAAAAAAAAAAAAGTTTGACATTAGAAAAAAAAAGTTTGACTTAAGGCTTATGGAGCGTGGCCGGGGTATTTGCATTGCACATTAAAACCCTCCACTAACACTGAGCATGAAGCAATTAGGAGGCATCTGCCTTTTCTGAAATGCAAAGCAAAGTGGATTCACTCCGTTAATAGTTTTGCAAACCGTCGAAAACCCCAGCCAACAAAAGGTCAGGATTAGCATTACGCATCAGAGAGAGGGAGAGAGAGAGAGAGAGAGAGAGAGAGAGAGAAAGGGAAAAAGAGGAAAAGAGAGGAAGAGAGAGAGAGAGAGAAAGAGGAGGGGGGAGGCAGAGGAAAAAGCAAATGAAAGAAAATGAATAAGGAATGTTAGGGGATTTTAATGCGTTTAATATGGATGCTGCTGAATATGGATGCTGCTAAAAACACATCCAATTAACTATTTAAATGATTAATATTCATTGGGCCTTACATCTGCAGATGGCTTTTGTTCCGTGACATAGGTAGCGCAGCGCAAACAGCTCTGAAGGCTGGTTAAGACCTGTCACACAGCAGAGTTCTGTGTGTGTGTGTGTGTGTGTGTGTGTGTGTGTGTGTGTGTGTGTGTGTGTGTGTATGTGTGCATGTGTGTCCACGTACGCATGTGTATTCGAGACATGCGTATCCTTTATTTATGCACAAACACCAGTATAGCAAATGTGAAAGATAACATAGCAGACGTAATGCATTTTAATTGTGTGTGTGTGTGTGTGTGTGTGTGTGTGTGTGTGTGTGTGTGTGTGTGTGTGTGTGTGTGTGTGTGTCTGGACGTATTTCAAGCAAAGCCGAGAGGGACGAGGTGTGCCGCCGCACTAATCATCGTCTAATCACGTTCGCGCAGCCGCACAGAGGCTAACTTCGCCCGTGTTTGCAAATCGGCTCCTGGCAGATACATGGATAAGCACAAACAAAAAAAACAGGGACGGGAGCCAAGCGAATGGAGGAGAAAGAGACAGATGCAGCCGGAAGAGATAAAGGGAGGACAGCCTGCATTAACAAATGAACAACAGCCCCCTTCTCCTGCAGCAGATTCAGCACGTATGTCTTTGTGTTCTAGAACACTTGTCAGATCAGGTTTGAAACATTCCACTAAAAATGTCCAACAAACTGTCAGTAAGTAACCCATCATTAAACATTTGCTTGAAACTGGATCACAGCCGTGGCTATCTCTTTTCCTCCTTCCCTTTCTCTTCATCCTTCTCTTTCTCTCTCTCTCTCTCTCTCTCTCTCTCTTATACAGATAGGAATCCACAGCTAAGTCATGGCCTCCTGGATAAATGACCCATTGTTGATCAGAGGGCCAACATTCTCAAGCTGCCATAAGACGACTGATGTTGGTGATCAACTGAAACATGTGTCTTTCTGAATCATTTTTAACCAAGTTTTCTGTGGTGATGCCATTATTTCAGAAGCCCCCAAAAAGACAAGCTGTTGTTTCCTTTATCTCCACTTTTCCACTGTGCACCAACTGGTCTGGAAAGACATTTAATTAAAGACAAACAGAAAGCCTGCATCATTCACACCCAACACAGACAGCATCACGATGTCAACCGCCACACTTACATCTGGTGACGACACCCTCCAGGCGAATGATGTTGGGATGGTCGAACTGGCCCATGATGCTCGCTTCAGACAGGAAGTCCCGCCTCTGCTTCTCCGAGTATCCCGCCTTCAGGCTCTTGATTGCCACGTAGATCTCCCTCTTACTGGGCAGCTTGAGGCGGCCACTGCACACCTCACCAAACTCCCCTGAGAGACACGGAAGAGAGAGAGAGATGCATTTGAGCAAGATGGTTGAGCTAAACTGTCTGGGTAGACAAACAGCCAGACACAGCAGAGTTGTTTAAGTCTGGAAGCATCTGCATCATGTATAGTATAGACAGCTGTCTCAAACTCAAACGATTTTTCTTTACATGATGCTCGAAAACTATCGATCCACAGCATTACAAACACAACACTGCAAGCACAGTGAAGTAAGCAATGCAAAGAGGCAAAGCTCTACTGGGCTGCTTGTGGGCTACATTTATATTTTAACACAGGTGCGATGATGATGTGGTTTGTAAATTA
>CM059265.1:38534612-38542112 GCA_030347295.1 Setipinna tenuifilis
CTATTTTGTTGCATTTAACCTTTTAAAAAGTGTTACCTAAACAGGGCCTCGATCTGATACGATATGGTGGTTATCAGGAGCTGCTTGGCAGAGCGGGAACATGATAGCCCCTAATTATAATCAGACCACAGGCCACGCAATCTGGAGACATACTGATGATAATTACCATCGGGGTGAGTTCCAGACATGGCAGGAAAGGCTTTTCTGGACAGACTGGTCTCCTCCAGCTGACTGCCCACACCACCTGCATGTATGTGCGTGTGTGTGTGTGTGTGTGTGTGTGTGTGTGTGTGTGTGTGTGTGTGTGTGTGTGTGTGTGTATGTGTGCACATTTGTGTGTGTGTGTGTGTGTGTGTGTGTGCGTGTGTGTGTTTGTGTGTGTGCGCGTGTGCGCGTGTGTGTGTTTGTGTGTGTGTGTGCGTGTGTGTGTGTGTTTGTGTGTGCGTGCGTGCGTGCGTCCATGCATGTGTGCGTGTGTGTGTGTGTGTTTGTGCGTGTGTGTGTGTGTGGGTTTAGCATTGGTTGGGGTGTGGGTGAGGGTGGGAGGTGTATGCACCGGCTTATGGTGTCATTTTCACACACTCTACTGCCAACAACCTGAACAACTGCTAAACAACCTCCTTCACACTTACACACACACACACACACACACACACACACACACACACACACACACACACACACACACACACACACACACAATTCAAAGTAACAGCTAACTACAATTTCCCATGTGAGCACTAAGATATAGTTTTGTCGAAGTAGCTGGGGTCTGACAAAATGGCACCTCATCAGCAGCAACATTACTGGCCCAACACTTAACATGGCAATCAGACATCTTGGCTTCATGAGCAAAAGGTCTGCTACCTACATAATTGTTCCCAACATTTTGTTTACTAAGCCGATCTTAATTAGCACAGGTAGAACGGCTAATTAATTAGTGAAATCGCCCATGTTAAGTAAGTGCCCAAGAAAGAAGAAATACCTTAAAGGACTTTTTTTCTTTTTCTTTCTTTTACTTTTCTAAAGCCAGCGGGTCCACACTGACTCAGTCCTTACACCCTCACACTGTCTGATGATAATTCTACCGGGCTGCTCATACAGAGTGATGCAGGGTAAACACAGCACTAATGGGCCCCACTGATTAAAATCCCCCCTGATGGGAAGGAGAGTATGTGTGTGCATTTGTGCGTGTGTGCGTTTGTGCGTGTGTGTTTGACTGAGTGTGTGTGAGAGAGAGAATGAGAGAGATGCAGACAAAGAATGACAGAGAGAGAGAGCAAGAGACAGAGAGAGAGAGAGAGCGAAAAGAGAGAGAGAAAGAGAGAGAGAGCGAAAGAGAGAGAGAAAGAGAGAGAAAGAGAGAGAGAGAGAGAGAAAGAGAGAGAGAAAGACAGAGAGAGAGACAGAGAGAGAGAGAGAGAGAGGCAGAAAAATGCGTAATGGAAATATATGAACTGACTCAATGCCTTACAGTTTTCAGTGGCCTAAGGCACTCATGTATCCTTCAGGGAGGTCAAAGGCTACAGTGAGATTCGCAGACTATATATGCACCAGTAAAATAGGTAAGTCCTTAATGACCATATAAAGGTAACACACACACACACACACACACACACACCCGCGCACGCACACACGCACACACACACACACAAAAACACAAACACAACCAAACACAAACATGCACACACACACACACACACACACACACACACACACACACACACACACACACACACACACCACATCCTTGCCTGAAGGAGCAATAAAGTTCTGCAAGTTTAAAAAACTGTCAACTAAGCCCTGGACCACAACAATAAAGGAGAAGGAAAAGACTGAAACAACAGAAGTGAGGCGTACGCAGGTCCAGCATACTCGCGTGAGAGTGTAGCAAGCCAGCGCTCTATATGTAACACCACTAGCCTGCCTGACACCAAACAGCGCAGATCTATACATGTTGAACAAATGGGGGGTAATTCTCCATTTTTCAAAGCAATGTGTGTGATCCGCAGGATTTCAATTTGTGGCTGGCCAGTTTTCTCTTTTTTTCTCTCTCTCCCTCTCTCTCTCTCTCTCTCCCTCTCTCTCTCTCCCTCTATCTCTCTCTCTCCCTCCCTCCCTCTCTTTCTCTCCCTCTCTCTCCCTCCCTCTCTCCCTCTATCTCTCTCCCCCTCTCTCTCTCTCTCCCTCCCTCCCTCTCTCTCTCTATCTATCTCTCTCTCACTCTCTCTCTCTCTCTACCCCTCTCTCTCTCTCGTGTGCTGGTGTATTGGACACGGGGGTAATGAATAGTATCCCTCCGTCGGCAGGCATCTCCCTCCCCATCTCTCCTCTCTGGCAGGCCCAGGCAGGGAGGGAGCAGGAGCAGGAGGGGGATCCGATGGAGGGGGAGAAGAGGAGAGGAGGAGAGTAGCATCTGTATTGACAAAGTGTCTGGCGGCCGCCGAGAACAAAGCAAAACGGATTATGCTGATCCAGATTTCCAATTTCCCCCCGCGCTTCCATACAAATGACGGCAAGCCGCTGCGGTGGCAGCGCTGGCAGATTCAGCATCAGCATCAGCAGCAGAGATGGTGGTGGTGGTGGTGGTAGTGATGCACTGTGTGTGTGTGTGGGTGGGTGTATGTGTATGTGTGTGTGTGTGTGTGTGTGTGTGTGTGTGTGTGTGTGTGTGTGAGAGAGAGAGAGAGTGTATGTGTGTGTGTATGTGTGTGTCTATGTATGTGTCTATGTGTGTGTAAGTGTATATGTGTATGTGTGTGTGTGTGTGTGTATGTTTGTAAGTGTGTGTGTGTCTGTATGTATGTGTGTGTGTGTCTGTATATGTGTGTGTCTATGTGTGTGTGTGGGTGTGTGCATGTGTTTGAAAGAGAAGACACACTGTGTGTGGAGGGATCTCATTCACTCTGGGCCGGTCCGTGGCGCTTGATAGAAACAAATGGGCCTGTGCTCTCTCTAGTGGATCTCAGCCTGCCGGCCCAGCCCAGGCCAGACCGTGCAGTGCGATGCAGTGCGGTGCGGTGCGGCCCTAAGCACGCCTCGGCCTCAGCAGCGCTCAGGACAAACGTGTGCTGACAGCGGCACCCAGGCACCAGCCGACACGAGCCGAACAAATCCACTTTTATTGGCCAGTGGCTGCACGGGAGGCCATGTGTTCCAACTGCAAATTCGGTTACACTCTCCACTCCTCTTCTCTGTTCTCTTCTTCTCTTGCTCTCTGTCTCTGTTTCTGTCCCCCTCAGTCTTTTTTACCCTCTCTCTTTTTTTTCATCATCTATCTCTCAAAGATCCCCCCCCCCCCACTGTTCTTCCCCCTCCCTCTGTCTCTCCTCCTGGTTTGTCAGGTGGAATTAGCATATTACTGGACAGTGTGTTTCTAACTAACTGCAGCTGTCCGACTTCAGAGCCGTTTTTCATCTATCTCCTCTGAAGCCTGCTCCATCTAGCCCATCTATCTCCCGTTCTGTCCTCCCTCTCGCTCTGTTCAACTCTTTTTCTGAAGTTACTGTATCTCTCTTTCAGTCACTGTATCAGCAAACACGCGTTTAAAGATCTCGATCTCATCTCAGCTCGCTTTGAAGGCATGAATGCTGATTTTGCTGACGGCAGAGTTTCTCCTTTCTCCTTTCTCTTTGTCTACTGCTCTGCGCTATGATTTTCTCTCCCATTTTTGAGGTGTGTGAGACTATGGCATGTGGCATGCTAAGAACATTAAAGTGAAAAACTGGGAGAGGAGATGGAGGTACAGATAAGGCGAGGGAGAGAGAGGGGGAGGGAGGGAGGGAGGGAGGGAAGGGAAAAAGAGAGAGTCGGTGGAAACTAAGAGAGAGAGAGAGAGTAAGTGAAGAAGAGAGAGTAAGAGACTGAGGGATTGGGAGAGAGAGAAATAGAGAGAGACACTGAGGGAATAGGAGATGGAAAGAGAGAGAGGGAATGGAAGATGAGAAGAGAGAGAGAGAATGGGAGATAGAAAGAGAGAGCGAGAGGGAATGGGCGAGAGAGAAAGAGAGACAATTGAAGATGAAGAGAGAGGGAGAGGGGGAATGGAAGAGAAAGAGAGGGAATTGAGGAGAGAAAGAGAGGGAATGGGAAAAAGAAGGAATGGAAGAAAGAGAGAAAGAGGGAATGGAAGAAAGGAAAAGAGAGGGAGAGAGGAATAGAGAAAAAGAGAGGCAGGGGGAATGGAAGAGAGTAAGAGAGGGAAGAGAGGGAGAGAGAGGGAGAAAGAGGGAGAGAGAGAAAAAGAGAGGGAAGAAGAGACCGAAAGAGAGAAATAGATTGAGGGAATGGAAGAGAAGAGAAAGAGAGATGATACGAGCTACAAGCGCTGACTCAGGTGTCCTTGTCTGTGGGATCAATGGAAGGAACTCGACCGAGAAACACTTTTTTAAAAAACTGTTTAGGATCAATGCCAGGGACAGACATAAGGAAAGGAGAGCGAGAAAGAAAGGGGGAGAGGGAGAGAGAGAGGGAGAGAGAAAGAGAGACAGAGGGAGAGAGAGAGAGGGAGAGAGAGAGAGAGAGAGGAAGAGAGAGAGGAAGAGAGAGAGAGAGAGAGAGACAGAGAGAGAGAGAAAGGGAGGACAGAAGTAGACAGAGAGCTGGAGATCAAACACTAAGGCAAACTTTTCCTGGGCTAAAGGGTCAGAATGATCGGATTGATGTATTGTGGGAAAAGGGGGGGAAAAGAGCAGGTTGAAATATTTGGAGCTGACGTAGATCTCTGTAAATATGCGCACTGAGAAACCTTTGAAACAAAACGTCACGCATAAAAGCGCCGCGCGCTCTTCTTCACTCTTCACTCACTCTCACCGGTGCTGTGGAGATCAAAGAGCTGATGGAGAGAGAGAGAGAGAGAGAGAGAGAGAAAGGAAAAAATCTAAAAAAAAGACGTCACAACCTTGGCCAGGCCTCGGCAGGATAAGAGAGAGAGGGGAAGAGAAAGAGAAAGAGAGAGAGAGGCAGAAAGAGAGAGTGGGATAGAGAGAGGAAGAGAGAGAAGGGGAGAGAAAGGGAGAGAGCGGGAGAGAAAGAGAGAAGTAAAGAGGCTTTGAATAAATGACGTGCTAAACCAGGCCATATCATTCACTGTATTTTATATGACAAGCTGCCTTTTACTGCTGCCATAAAGACTGGCCGGCTGAGGAAGGAGAGAACTGATATAGTGATGATGCTGCTGCTGCTGCTGCTGCTGTAGCTTCTGCCGGGGTGGACACCAGAGGTGGGGGCTCAGGTCAAGTGTCCACATGCCCCCCCAACCCCCAAACACACTCCCAAAGCCCCCCCCCCCCCTTACACACTCCATACACTCCACTCACACACCCCTACCCTAACACTGCCAATCTAACAATGCCACCCCCGTCCCACTCCTCTTCACTGGCACCGTCTTTACCTCTTTATTTGTCTGTCTCTTTGTCTCTCTCTCTCTCCCTCTCGCTTGGTCTCTCTCTCTCTCCCGCTCTCTCTCTCTCCCGCTCTCGCTCTCTCTGACCCTCTCTCTCTGTATTAAAGCTTCTAGCACATGTCCTTGCAAACTGTCAGGAACTGGCAATGCAATTAAAACAGGGTGGGGGGTGGAGGGGTGGGGGGGGTGGAGGGGATGGGGGGGGGCTCAAATTTCCAATATCTGCTGCAACTCCATCTCTTGGGAGGGGCCTGGGGTGTGTGTGTGTGTGTGTGTGTGTGTGTGTGTGTGTGTGTGTATGGGGTGGGGGGGTGGGGACGGGGGTGGTAGTTAATACAGTGGCAGTGCCATCCAACTTCCCTTCCACACAGATGACTTCTTATTGGACAGAACAGAACAGGAGACCTGTTTAATCGCATCTCTTTAGAGGGTCTTTACTGAGTTACAGCTTTAGCATGGAGGGTACATACAGTGCTAAATGGAGCCTTTATGATGGATAAGAGCGTGTTTCGCATCGAGCAAGGGGAGTCACGGAAGGTGAACTGGCGAAAAAGTGCAACGTTATTTCCGCCAATAAGACTTAATTGCCCGTTTTGATTACCTTGTGTTTTCCTGCGGTCTTAAAATGGGATGTGGCCAACCTTTGCCTTTTGAGTTGGCAGTAAACGCATGACCTTGAGATAACAGTGTTCCCTGACCAAACAAAACAGCGGCCACTTGAGCCGATGCTGATGGCTTCCCCTTGCCTGCACGTGGGGTCGGGTGACGGCAGGAAGTAGAAGAAAACAAGGATGTTTCACACCACAGACAGGCCCTATGAATAGCAGACTAAAGGAAGTGGTGGTGGTGCTGTAGTAGCAAGAGTAGTAATTATAGTAATAGTGGCCAAGTAGTAGTAGTAGCAACAGTACCTTAGTCTTGTTATTTAAATTTGTATTATTATTGTTGTTGTTGTTAATTATTACTAATAGTAGTAGTAGTAATTTAAAAAACAATACTAATGATAGTAGTAGTAGTCCTACAGGTACCAGTGGTTGTCATCAACCATAGACAAATATTGCATGCATTTAATACCTCCTGAATGCTGTTACCTGTCATTAACATGCCTACAGTCTCAAACGAGACTAACCCAGAAAGAGACAGACATTTCCTTGTGGCATCCACTCTGCTAAAGAGACACTTGTGAACCTGCATAGACTCAGGCTACACTGGTGTTTAATCGTATATGCTAATGCTATATATGCTAATGATATCCAAATGTGTCAGGTTGCCCAGAGATACAGCGCGCGGCAGAGGCATGTGGTGCATGCATATTTGGCTGTCAGCACGGCTGATTATATGGGAGAAAAACAGGCTCATCAGCGCTTAATGATGAGGTCATTAGGGTGTGACGGAGAGGCAGGGAGGGGGCTGAATGGAGAACATGAACAAGCAAGATACCAACAAACAGCGGAGAATCAGAGTGAAGAGCTGGAGGAGAGATGGGAAGAAAGGAGGGATGAGATGAGGAGGGATGCCATGTGAAGGCAAAAGAACAAGCAAGACCCTCATGTCTGTCTGTCTGTTTTTGCAAACCTCTAACACAAGGACAGATAATAGAATAGAATGCCTTTTATGGTCACCCTACACATGTACAATGTGCACTGTACACATGTACAATGAGACTGAAAGCAACTCCTTCTCCAGTGCAGACATGAAAAATATTTACAACCCATTGTTAGGGGAGAGTGTCATCACATGTATGTAAATGTGTGTGTATGTAAGTGTGTGTGTGTGTGTGTGTGTGTGTGTGTGTGTGTGTGTGTGTGTGTGTGTGTGTGTGTGTGTGTGTGTGTGTGTGGGGTGAGGTAGGGGCCCTGTAAGGATGTGTATCTCTGTATGTATGTGTATGTAGTATGTATGTGCATGCACAAGTATATGTAGGAGTATATAAACTATATCCCTTAATACCCTTTTACACAATAACAGCCCGGTTGGGTATATGTAAAGCTGTGTGGCACACAGTGTATGTAGTGCATGTGTGTGAGTATGTACAGTATGTCTCTGTGCGTTGTGCGCAGACGAGAGGATGTGTAATCATGTCCTCTGCTGTGTCA
>CM059265.1:38547112-38559612 GCA_030347295.1 Setipinna tenuifilis
CCCCCAGCTCTCGCAGCACGCAGGGCAAGGACACAGCTGACATTTCAGAATGGCAGGATTGTCGTAAAAAGCACGAGATGTTTACTCCTGCGCTGTGCGGGGCCCTTTGCAAAACATTCCTGACAAATCTCCACTGGACGCAACATTGTCTTTAAATATCATGCTGCCCGTCTGGTGTCTGAGGCACATACATCTCATGGAGTTTTCTTACTTTTCTTTTTTCCCCCCACTGCGTCTGGGTTCCTATTAGCCAGGCATTGATCCAAAGGAAGAGGGGGGGGGAGAAAAAGGCCAACAGAGCCACAGTCTCTCGCACAGACTGTCCTTGGGAGGCCCAATGCTGAACACAGACCTTCAGAATACTTCAGAATGGAACCACAATAAATAGGTAGATAGACAAACAAACAAACAAACAAATAAATAAATAAATAGCCAACAACCCACTTTGCGCTTTGCAAGCTTCCACTTCATTTAAGGAAACAGAAAATAAAGGGTCCAGCATTATGCCAGGAAGCAACTGAATGGTGCGCAGATTGCTGCCGCTGCCCGCCATCAAAGGCCCCTCTCCCAGGACTCAGAGACGCCGCTCTCTTTCGCAATGGACTAACATATTTTAATTGCTCTCCTGTGAGGGAAGAAGTGGAGAAAAAGAAAAAGAAAAAAAGAAAAGAACAGGAGAGAGAAAACAAGAGAAAAAAGAAAGGGAGTGTGGTGTGGTGTGGAAAAATCGTCCGACGGACACGGCGCACCATCTGCTAACTTTAGCGGCCTGCCAACGGCGGCACATTGTTCCGGCGCATTCTACCTGCTGCAGTGCCAGCTTCGCCTGCCCGTGGACACCGCGCACAGATTTTTAACAGCGCACATACATGCAGGCTCATAATGGATGCGGTTAGCTGGCAGACTTGAGTTGTTTGCGCAGTAGGGTGGTGGTTGGGGGGGGGTTGTGTGTGTGTGTGTGTGTGTGTGTGGTGGGGGGGGGGTTGTTGTGTGTGTGTGTGTGTGTGTGTGTGTGTTTGTGTGTGGGGGGGGGCGGGTGGGGGTGGTGTCTGTTGTGGGGGGGGGGGGGGGTGCTGTCTGGGTGTATTTTCGTCCTGGACGCTTTTATTGCCAATAAAGAACAATGGATGCTTTTAGATGAGTGCTGCGTATGCATCGTTTATGGACATGGCTGGTGGCATGTTAAGTAAATAAAATGATCCTCGACTGCACTAATTAGACTTGTCTATCCGAGCACAATGCCGCCTTTTATCAGGGCACCCATTAGCCCACACTCTCTCACCTCCAGCTGTGCTTTTGCCATGTCTACTGTATGCTACTGCCTACTGCAACCAACTCAAAGTGGAAAAAGAGACAAAAAAATATAAAATTGGGAAAAACAATGAGACGTGTAATCTAGCTCAGCATGTACACAACAAGAGACAAAGCGAAATCAAAGACAGATAAATAATAGCTAAGGGTAGAAGTGTTCAGAGGAACTAAGAAAGGACTTCATTTTCTTCGCTCTGACAAACCAACCAAACACCAAAATGGGAGCTGAGGAATAATGAGTTGGGGAGAGAGGAGGTAAGGGGAAATCATAGGTGGGCTGGGGGCGGGGTGCAATCAGTCTGATCAGTAATCAAATTACTCATCGAAAGGCAGAGGGGGGAAAAAAAGCCTGCAGAAAAAGAAAAGCGAAGAAAAACCTTCAGTCTGTTCGTGAAAAACAAGACGTCAACAAAAGTAAACTAGCCTAAATTCTCCTGCTTCTATGAAGCCTGCCTTTGTTCTGTGCTGTCTCACTGGCACTCTCTCACACACACACACACAAACACACACACACACACACACACACACACACACACACACACACACACACACACACACACACAGACTCTCACACACACACACGCATGCGAATGCGAATGGGAAAGCGAAGGGATGGGGAGGGGAGGGTATGGGAGTATATGGGAAAGGAGGCGAGGAGCTTGGCAGGAACATTGTCTAATCTTTTATGTAAGACAAGGTAATGCAAATCCCCATATGGAGAACGTGCCGAAGTTTTCACAGCTCAGCTCCTGAAAGCAAGCTGAACACGCAGCAGGGAGTCAGACTCCTACCCTGGAGATTTGGACGTCTTGGGTACAATTACAGAGAGAGGGGGAAAGCAGGAGAAGGAGACAGTGGATACGGAGCAGGCAGAGAAAGGATGTTTCGAAAAAAGGAAGGAAAGGACAAAAGAAGGAAATCAGAGAGGGGAAATGAGAGAAAGGGGGCGGTGGAGAAAGAGAAAGAGTGAGAAAGCAAGAGAACATGAGAGAAAGGGAGACGGAGAGATAGAGAGAGAGAGAGAGAGAGATAGAGAGAGAATGAGAGAAAAAGAGAGAAAAACAGAGAGGGGTTTGCGAAAAGAGTATCTAGTAGAACAAGTCCCCCTCTGATTTGACATTCCCTGTGATTCTTCAAAGCCCCATCTGTGAGAGGGCTCCGGTAAAGGGGAACTGTACCTAACAGCACAATCCTGCTGTCTTCTATCCCGGCCATTTTGTTCCAGTTCCCCCAGATCTCTGTGCCCCTCATTCACTCCCTCTCAGGGCTGACCATTATGTTGAGCTCTCTCTGTATGTTCCTTTCTGTCTTTCATTTGCTGTCATCCATCTCTCTCTCTCTTTCTCTCTCTCTCTCTCTCTGTCTGTCCCACCTCTCCCTCTAACCCCCCTTTCTCTCTCTCTCTCTCTCTCTGTCCCACCCCCCCCTTCTACCTCTCTCTCTTTCTGTCTCTCTTGCTTCCTCACTTCATAGAGCAGTCTTTGATCTTCCATGATCACCATATTGCTGTAGAGTGGCAGACCCACTTAGGCATGGACACAAACACACCCACCCACCCCCACACACACACACACACACACACACACACACACAGAGAGAGAGAGAGAGAGAGAGAGAGAGAGAGAGAGAGAGAGAGAGAGAAAGAGAGAGAGAGTGAGAGAGAGAGGGAGAGAGAGAGAGAGAGAGAGAGAGAGAGAGAGAGAGAGAGAGAGAGATTGAGAGAGAAACCCTTTTACCTTTCCCTGTGCCGAGGCCCTAGTCCCCACCATCACCATGTCCTCTCCCTGCTTCTCACTCCCCCATCTCCCCCGCCTGCCTGCCTGCAGTCTAACTGCTCTGTTTGCCACCTTTTCCCCATTAGGCCGCAGAGGCTAAGTGAAAAACTAGCGCCGGCTAATTCATGGAGATGTATCGACGGGCCTGTAAAACCTGGTTAGCACCTAGCGTGTCTGGCAGCACTCCAGAGTGCCGCCGCCGTAATTGCCTTCCTCTGGAGAGGCCTGAGTGCCGCGTCTCTCCTCTCTTTCACTCTTTTTCTCTCTCTTTCTCCTGCTCCCTCCCGCTCTCCCTCTCTCTCCCTCCCTCATGCTCTTTCTCTCCTCTCCTTTCCTCTCCCTCTCCTGTGCTTTTTCTCTCTCTTTCTCCTGCTCCCTCCCGCTCTCCCTCTCTCTCCCTCACGCTCTTTCTCTCCTCTCCTTTCCTCTCCCTCTCCTGTGCTTTTTCTCTCTCTTTCTCCTGCTCCCTCCCTCTCTCTCCCTCACGTTCTTTCTCTCGCTCTCCTCTCTCACTCTCCTGCGCTCTCTTTTATCTCTCTCTTTTATCCTGCTCACGCCCGCTCTCCCTCTTTCTATCTTTCACACACTCTCTCGCTCTTTCTTTCGCTCTCCCTCTCTCTCTCCTGCTCTGCTAATGGGGGGAAGGATTCACACGTAGAAGTGCGGTAGGCATTGATAGTGTGTATATGTACAGTATGTAAGTGTGCCTGTTTGTATGTGGGTGGGTGTGTGGGTTGGGGTGTGTGTGTGTGTGTACATCTGTGCACATGTGTTATGTTACTGTTGTAGAGTGCTTTGAAAAAGTATTCAGACTCCTATGTCATCAAATATTGTCATTTTCATTTTCAGATTTTAGATCTATATGTAGGAGCTTGTACATATATATGTTTTATATGTGTGTGTGTGCGCGCATACATGCACACTTGTGTGTATATGCTTCTGCGTGTGTGTGTGTGTGTGTGTGTGTGTGTGTTCTATGTGTGTGTGTGTGTGTGTGTGTGTATGTCTGTGTGTGTTCATGCGTGTATTCATGCATGTGTGTACATGTGTGTGTGTGTGTGTATGTGTGTGTGTCTGTTCTGTGTGTGTGTGTGTGTGTGTGTGTGTGTGTGTGTGTGTGTGTGTGTGTGTGTGTGTGTGTGTGTGTGTGTGTGTGTGTGTGTGTGTGTGTGTATGTCTGTGTGTGTGTGTGACGTGTGCATCCATGCACTGGTTTGTGTATACTTGTGTGTGTGTGTGGCTGACAGCCTGATTACTCCCCTGCAGGTCAATACTGAACAGGGCACTCAGGCTGATAGGCAATCACCTCTGGTCAATACTAATGGTTTTAGAGACTTCAATACACGCTTCTGCTAGTTCAAATGTATATCACACAAACATTTACAGCAACAATAAACAGGGTGAAGTGAACCAGTGCTTCCCTATCAAAGCAGTCACCCAAACACTGCCATGCCATACAGGTCATTTGAAAAAAATGTGTGCAGGCCTTTTCAAATCTGTCATCATGTCATCATATAACATAACTAGCCGTGTTCGTTAAAGCCACGTTGTCATGGAGATGAATCACAGGCACTTCACAGGTAATTTCAAAGGGCGGGACGGACATGATTTAACTCTGAGAGGCCGTGCACAAACACGGAGACAATTATGAAGCAAAACACAGTGCGATGGTTATTATAATCAGATATTATTCATTCTGACTTTTATGTTCACTCAGTAAAACCCAGATATATTTTAGTAACACATTAATGAGCTCCACAAGCTCACAGCAGACAATAGAGAGAAAAAAAGAAAGAGATGAAGAAAGAGAGAAAGAGAAAGAGAGAGAGAAAGAAAAAAGAGAGAAAGAAGGAAAGATAGAAAGAAAGAAGTAAATAAAAAAGAAAGAAAGAAAGAAAGAAAGAAAGAAAGAAAGAAAGAAAGAAAGAAAGAAAAAAAAGAAAGAAAGAAAACGTGTTTTGAGAGAAAGGAGTAAGACTTACCTCCCACTCACGACAAAACAGGCCACAAGGAAGATGAGCAGTACGATCCCCCCAGCGATGGACACTGCTAGGATAGTGGACTGGTTAGGATCCCCAATGGCCAACATGTCTGCAGGGAGGAATAAAGAGAGGGAGGGAGAGGGGGGTGGGTGAACATTAAAAACAAAATGAGAGGAGATAGGATGCTGTTTCAGAAAACATAGCATTTTTTTGCTATTACATTTCCAGCTATGCTGTAGTTGCAGTTCTAAAATATTTTTATGCTGGTGTGATTCCTGGCTTGGGCAACATTACATCTATCTCACGCCAACAAACACTGTGGAAATGAACAGAGAGGAGGGGGTAGGAGAGGCTATGTGTGTATTTGTGTGTGTGTGTGTGTGTGTGTGCAGTTGTTGTTGTTGTTGTAGTTGTTGTTGTTGTTGTTGTTGTTGTTGTTGTTGTTGTTGTTGTTGTTGTGTGTGTGTGTGTGTGTGTGTGTGTGTGTGTGTGTCTGTCTGTGTGTGTGTGTGTGTGTGTGTGTGTGTCTGTTTCTCTGTGTGCATCTGTGTGTGTGTGTTTATGTGTGTCTGTTTGGGTGTGTGTGTTTGTGAGTGTGTAAGCAGATGAAAGGGAGAAGAAGAGAGAGAGAGCAAGGGAGAGCAGCAGAGGGAGAGAGAGAGATGACATTAAGCATAATAATAACAACAACACAAACTAGCATTTTTAAAATTCAGCTGAAATGCCAGAGCTGTCCCTCTTCTCTCATCCCGGACTTAAGCGGCCGTGTTAACATTCTCAATAAAGGGCTCAACCTGAGCTGGCTGCCTGTCTGCTATGGATTTTACACTGCCTCTCTCTCCGCTGGGCGATTACTCAAAACAAATGCATCATTTATCAAACACATGACGCCGGCATGAGTAACTGTTCCTCTCAGGGAGAATGAATATCCCGGGAACATGAATCGATTGAAAATTACATTGCCACCCCCCCACCCCCCTTCACGTTCCACGAGCAAGAAGATGGACTTCGAAACTCGGCGAATCAAAGTCAACGAACTGCAAAGTAGCACTCGAGAAATAAGCACGGTCCGTCTGCTTGTCGTTTCTGTTTCTACTTCCTTAACATATTCACAGCACCGTGGGTCCCGGGGAGGAGGGAAAAAACTACATTTAGTAGGGAAGCGACAGTGTACAGCTAATGGAAAAACACTTTTTAAAATGGCTGGGAGAGATGGCCCGCAGCCTGTGTTGCTTGCCTTGCACTGTTTAATTGCACCTTTTTTTTTCAGTAATTTCCTTTTTTTTGTTCTGCATCTGAACTTTCATTGTGTCTGGAAGTGGGGGTCTAATGCTGACACTTGTATTCATTAAAATGCAAAAAGCACTGCTTAATGTCAGCTTTAAGTGACCCTAATTTGCACATGGCACCGTGCCACCAAGCGTAGTGTAGTTTGGGCTGACACAGAAAACACTGCTAAGTGTCATGAAGACAAGAGTGTCTCGTCAAGGCCTGGCGTGTAGAGGTCAGAGAGTAGTCTCGCAAGGCCAGACAAGATGATCAGCACTTACAAGACCAGAGTTCAGTTCTGGGAGACGAGGTCTGGAAATGCATTAAAAAAAAACAACTGCTGACAAGGCAACAACTACCACCTTTCCTCCTCCAAGCATAGCTTCTAACTTAAAAAAAAAAAAGCCAAATATTGCAAATGCTGCTTCAAGCCAATCTTCGGGATTCATTTATGTTCATGAAAAAAAAAAATCAAAATGCCATTATTGCTGTAATCTTTCCCACATTAATGTCAAATTACACTGACATTTCAGTCTCGGTGTGTCTAACTCTGTATGCTAATTTAACACCGCGGCTAAATGCTATATGCTAATGTAACACTATGACTGGATCTAAATGTCATATGCTTTTTTTTCACACACTTTGGCCAAACTTTATGCCAACATCACACCATCACTTTGTCTAAATGCTATATATGCTAACATAACACCATTGCTCAGTCTAAGTGCTCTATGGTAATTTAACACCGAGGCTGTTTCTAAATGCTACTGTATATGCTAATGTGAAACTATGGCTTTGTCTTAATGCTGTATGCTAATGTAACGCTATGGCTCTGTCTAAATGCTATATGCTTATATATGATTGGGTACACATGACTAAGCAGTGTAAAAACTATGGCTAAGTGTAATTAAAGTGATTGATTTAGTGGCATGGGCCAATGCTGTGGGCGCTGAGGTGGGTGACTGGATGGGACACAACTCAGTCACAGGTCAGTGGACCAGAACTCTACTTCTCTCTTTCTTTCTTTCTTTCTTTCTTTCTTTCTTTCTTTCTTTCTCTCTCTCTTTCTCTTGTGCTCTCTTTCTCTCTTACAGTACTTTCGTTCTTTCTTTTTTTCTTTGTCTTTCTTTCTTTCTTTCTTTCTTTGTGTCACTCACATCACTCATTCCCTCTCTGCTTAATGCGCTCCTCAATCTTTTTTAAGGTGCTCTGTGGAAAGAAAGAAAGGAGAGAAGAAAAGGAAGAAAGAAAGGAAGGAAGGAAGGACGAAAGGAGGTAAGAAAGTGGGGAAGAAAGGAGTGGTGCAGAGACAGGAGACAGGATGAGTGTGAGTGGTGGTTGTCAGACAGAGGCCCCTTGTCTTGGGAGACGTTTAATGATGTATCAGGGTCTCAGGGGGGCCAGAGATCAGTAAATAAGACACACTCCAGCTCCCCACATGAAACGCCTCCAAATTACCCTGCCCCACAGCAGCTGCTCAATATTAGACAGAGAAGAGTGTGTGTGTGTGTGTGTGTGTGTGTGTGTAGGTGTGTGTGTGTGTGTGTGTGTGCGTGCGTGCATTGTGTGTGTGTGTGTGTGTGTGTGTGTGTGTGTGTGTGTGTGTGTGTGTGTGTGTAGGTGTGTGTGCGTGCATTGTGTGCGTGTGTGAAGTAAAGAGAGGGGAGTAGTACAGTGTGTGCATGAGGTAAAGACAGGGGAGTAGCTTTTTGTGTGTGTGTGTGTGTGTGTGTGTGTCTGTGTGTGTGGAGTACAGACCAAGAGAGGGAGAGAGGAGGTAGCGTGTCCATGTGTGTGCAAGAAGAACAATGAGGAACATGACCCCTGGTCTGCCTACTGGCAGGTCTGTAGAAGTGTGGGTCTGACTCTGTGTATGTGCCTAGGTATGCGTCTACTTGTATGTGTATATGTGGGTGTGTATATGTCTGCCTGTATGTGTATATGTGAGTGAGTGTCACTCAGCACATTCCATGGGCACCTGGAGAATAATCCTATGCAATTAGGTGGTCTGAAAGGTGCGTTTGTGTGATGTGTGTGGATGTGGGTCAGGCAGTGTGTGTGTGTGTGTGTGTGTGTGTGTGTGTGTGTGTGTGTGTGTGTGTGTGTGTGTGTGTGTGTGTGTGTGTGTGTGTGTGTGTGTGTGTGTGTGTGTGTGTGTGTGTGTATGTGTGTGTGTGTGTGTGTGTGTACGACAGAGTACAAGATGATGCAAAAAGTAAAAAATAGACATCTGAAGAAACTGTAAGGACGATCAGAGAGATCCCAGAGATCAGGTCTTACCCTCGTGACTGGTCTCCAGCTCGATCTCTCCACCATAGTTGCCATAGCCTCCGTCAGTGCGTGCCCGCACCCTAAACACATAGGTGGTGCCGGGCTTCAGGCCCTCCACCGTCATCATGTTGGACTTGGTCTTCAGAACCGTGTAGTTCTGGTCACGCTGGTTCTGTACAGTAGAAAGAGAGAGAGAGAGAGACAGAGTTGAGATATGGGTAGGGGGGCAAGGGGCGGGGAGCGGGCAGGGTGTGGGTAGTGAAATCCACAGTCGCACATGAGGGCTCATATTTAATTCAGATTGAGGTTACAAAAGTAAGTCAGATATGCTGAGAACATAACCAGTCTGTTTGCTGTGGGGCTTGGTGTGTGTGTGTGTGTGTGTGTGTGTGTATCCGCGCACACACACATTTGTGAGCGCATTCAAATGCTAAGAAGCAGACACACACATATGACAAAGACACACATAGACATACACAGACAGAAAGAGAGAAACAGAGAGAGAGAGAGAGAGAGAGAGAGAGAGAGAGAGAGAGAGAGAGAGAGCAGGAGAAAGAGAGGGAGTGTTCTGCTTAGGTATGCAACAGCCATATACATTCCCCTGAAATGGTAGAAAACTTGCTGTTTTTCTTTCTCCCACTTTCTAATTAGCTAACTAGTTATTAAGTGGAGTGGAGTGGTTTCACACAAACACACACCCACCCACACACACACACACTCTTACACACGAACTCTTTTCCAAAGTCTGCTATTCTCTCTGCAATTACCACCACTGTAATGACGTTGATAAATACTTTCTTTGCATTTCACACGCTGAGGAACATGAGGGAAGTTGAGTTAAAAGAAAGATAATAGAGAGAAAAGAGGGAGGGAGAGATTGATAGAGAGACAGAGAGGGGAGAGACAGAGAGACAGAGAGGGGGAGAGATAGAGAGACAGAGAGGGAGAGAGATAGAGAGACAGAGAGGGGGAGAGATAGAGAGACAGAGAGGGAGAGAGATAGAGAGACAGAGAGGGGGAGAGATAGAGAGACAGAGAGGGGGAGAGATAGACAGACAGAGAGGGGGAGAGATAGAGAGACAGAGAGCGAGATTGAGAGAGAGACAGAGAGTGGGAGAGATAGAGAGACAGAGAGGGGGAGAGATAGAGAGACAGAGAGTAGGAGAGATAGAGAGACAGAGATAGAGAGATTGAGAGACAGAGATAGAGATAGAGAGGAAGAAAGAGAGGGTGTGTGTGAGAGAGAGAGACAGAGATAGAGAGGGAGAAAGAGAAAGAGAGAAAGAGGACAGAGAGGAAGAGAGGGCAAAAAGAGAGAGAGAGGTGGTCAGAAAAAGAGATACAGATGCACAGAATAAGTGAAAGAGAGAGAGAGCAGACGTGGGAAAGAGAATTTGACTGAATTGAAAAAGTGCTGAGAAACTAGAAACAAAGACAACATTGGAAAGAGAAAAAGTAAGGAAAATGTATGTGTCTGCTAGTGTGTGTGTATGTGTGTGTGGGGGGGGGGGGGGGAGAGAGAGAGAGAAAGAGAGAGAGAGAGAGAGAGAGAGAGAGAGAGAGAGAGAGAAGAGAGAGGCTACAGAGAGAGTGAGAAACAGGGAGAGAGAGCGAGTGAGAGAAAGAAAGACAGAGAGACAGAAAGAGACAAGAGAGAAAGAGAGAAGCTACAGAGAGAGAGAGAAAGGGGGAGAGGGAGAGAGAGAGAGTGAGAAAGAGTGAGAGAGGAGAGAGGATACAGATAGAGGGAGAGTGAGAGAGTGAGAGAGTGAGATAGAGTGAGAGTGTGAGAGAGAGAGGGAGAGAGAAGAGAAGAGAAGCAGATCACTCCTGCTGTTTGCCTTCATATTTAATAAACAACTCATTACAGTCTTATGCCCTGAGGTCTGCGGCATTCCACACACACTGTCAACAAGCACACACATTCACACCCACTGTCAACAAACACACACATCCACACCGAATGTTAATAAAGTCTCTCTCTCTGTCTAATTCGGTGTGTGTGTGTGTGTGTGTGTGTGTGTGTGTGTGTGTGTGTGTGTGTGTGTGTGTGTGTGTGTGTGTGTGTGTGTGTGTGTTTGAGTTTGCATGTGAATATGTAAGGGGTAATGTTCTGCAAGGCAGTCATTCTCATGGAATACCTCCCAACAGAGTGATACAGGACCCCGACACAAAGGCAGAGGACTCCTGAATCACTGCGGAGAGCCTTATTACACGAGAATGGCCACCTCGCAGAAACATTATCCCTGCTTATTATCCTGCTACTTGGCAAAAAATGATAATAGAAAGTTAGAAACTTCTAACAATGTCATATTTTAAATATTTTGTTGCCACTTCAGGACTTCCACTGTTAAAAATAGTTCACCTAAGAAATAGAATGTTTAAAGTGTTGCGTAGCAACGTGTCCAGCTGCTAAATGCCTCTTTGCAGCTTATATTGTTGAAATTGTGTGATGATGAGTGAACAGACTACTTGCAGAGTGATATAAAACAAGCACAAAACTCAATGCCATTGGCAGCGGGCAGGGTCATTATGCAAAACTATTTGACCTCCAAACATTGGAGCGACCCATTCAAAGTCAATGGGATGTACGTCAGCGTTATAAAGAGCTGTATGATTAAGGTATGTATGTCTGTGTGAGGATGTGTGTACGTCAGCGTACAGTTAATGTGTCTGTATCTATGTGTATTGTCTTGAGGGATGCTTGACTGTGTTTGTGTGCGTATGTGTATCTCTATGTGTGTGGCGCATAGGAGGCTGTTTCTACAGCTGTCAGGCAGAAGTGTGCATGGTAATAATAAAAGTGTTGGCAGCACTGAATCACTCAGAACAGAGAAGAGGAGAAGAGAGGGTAAGAGAAGAGAGAGGAAAGGAGAAGAGAGGATAAGAGAAGAGAGAGAAAAGGAGAACAGAGGAGAAGAGAGGATAAGAGAAGAGAGAGGAAAGCAGGACAGAGGAGGAGTGAAAGAGGAATGAGAGGGAACGAAAGCGCAAAAAAATAAAAATAAAACAGGAGAGTAAAACAAAGGGGAGGAGAGAAATGAAGAAAGGAGACAAAAGGAGAGACAAAGTAAGGTAAGGAATGGAAGAGGAAAGAAGAAAGAATATGGAGAGGAAAGGAAAAGAGATGAAAAGAGAGGAGATGAGAATAGAGGAGAGTAGATGGAAGACCAGGAGTGGAGAGGAGTTGTGAGGAGCGGAGAGGAGAGAGGAGAAGAGAGGAAAAGAGAGGAGATGAGAGTAGAGGAGAGGAGAGGAAAGGTGAGGTGAGGCAAGAAGAGAACAGAGAGAGGTCTGTGTGCGTTGGTGTGTGTGTGTGTGTGTGTGTGTGTGTGTGTGCATTTGCTTTGGCAGTGGGGCTGATTGAAATGACTGTGAGTTCTGACTGCTTTTCTCTGCTGAATCACAATCACAGACCATTTTGCCTGTCTCAAACTCTGAGCCTGCATTTCTTTGTGTGTCTGTGTGTGTGTGTGTGCTAGTGTGCCTGTCATTCTGTTTGTGTGTGTGTGTGTGTGTGTGTGTGTGTGTGTGTGTGTGTGTGTGTGTGCGCGTTTGTGTGTGTGTGTGCCTCTGTGTGTGTGAGTATGTGTGTGTCAGTTGGTGTGTATGTTTTTCAGTGTGTGTGTTTGAGTCTGTATGTGTTTTTGAGTGTGTATGTTTTCTGAATATAAATGGAAACACAGCATCTGCCTGAGGACCATTCCAGCCAGAACTTCCCATTATTCCTATCCCATTATTTGCGTGTTCGGCACTAACCCCATACCCCAAAGGGGCTCAAACATCACCAGTGCGAGTGTGTGTGTGTGTGTGTGTGTGTGTGTGTGTGTGTGTGTGTGTGTGTATGTTTATGTGTATGTCTTTATGGCTGTGTCTATATGTAAATGTCATC
>CM059265.1:38574612-38579612 GCA_030347295.1 Setipinna tenuifilis
TGTATATGCACATGTGTGTGTATGCATGTGTATGGGTGTGTGTACTTACGTGTGCAGGCCATGCCTGTGTGTGTGTGTGTGTGTGTGTGTATGGGTGTGTGTACTTACGTGTGCAGGCCATGGAGCGCGGGTCTCCATCGGCGCGGTAGTAGCCCTTCTCACAGGTGCACTCGGAGGCTCTCTCCTGGTGGGAGGAGCTGTGGGCGGGGCACGCCTCGCACCGCGCCTTCGTCGCCTCCGCCTTGTAGAAGCCTGGGGTACACGCTGCAGAGGAGAAGAGAGAGAGAGAGAGAGAGAGAGAGAGAGAGAGAGAGAGATGAAGGGAGAGAGATTTAAAACTGCTTTATTTGAGCATCATCTGCTAATCAATCTGTGTGTATGGCTTGTTCATCAGTGAACCAGCCATATACACAGCAAACCATAGACCATCTATTTCCAGAGATAAGACAGCAATAAACAGCAATAGCCCCCCACCACACACACACACACACACACACACACACAAGGAGGGAGAGAGAGATGGGGGGAGAGGAGGAGGAGGAGAGAGAAAAAGATGAAGGAGAGAGAGAAAGATGGAGATAGGAGGAGGAGGGCAGAGTGAGAGATGGAGGGAGAGAGAAAGATAGGGAGAGAGGGAGTAGGGGGTTAGGTGGGGAGAAGAAGAAAAGGAGAATGAGAGGGGAGCAGATGAGGCAAGAGGAATAGTTCAGAAGCAGAGGGCAGCATGGAAAGAAGGACATGGAAGAGAGAGAGACAGAGAGAGAGAGAGAGAGAAAGAGAGAGAGAGAGAAAGAGAAAAAAGACAGAGAGAGAAAGAGAGAGGGGATAGATGGGGGAAATGGGGAGAGAGAGAAAGAGAGAGAGAGGGGGACAGAGGACAAGGAAATAGATGAGAGAAATGGACAGAAATAGAGGAGTGGAGCAGAGGGGAAGGTAAAGGGTAGAGTGGGACACGAGGAGGAAAGACAGGATTTAGCACCCCCCTCTTATAATGAAACAATTCTCTCACATTCTCACACAGTTACACCAGCAAAAGCCCATCATTACACAACACTGTGACTGACAAGGCGTGCACCAGTACACTCATAAAAGCACAAACTCTCGAACCTCACCTGCCCTGAAACACAATGTGTCCATCACCTTGTTATCTCCAAGTACACACAAAAGGTCCCCCCCCCCAAAACCCTGCCCTAGAAACAGGGTGTAGACGATGGGAGATGAAGAGGAAGGAGTGATGAAGAGGAAGGAGAAAGGAAGGAGGAAGGAGTGTAGAAGAGGAGAGAGGAGAAGGAAGGAGAGCAGAAGAGGAGAGCGGAGGAGGAAGAGGAGAGAGGAAGAGGAAGAAGTGATGAAGAGGACAGAGGAAGAAGAAGAGGAAAGAGGAGGAGGAAGGAGTGTAGAAGAGGAGAGAGGAAGAGGAAGAGAAATGAGTGACAAAGAGGAGAGAGGAAGAGGAAGGAGTGATGAAGAGGAGAGAGGAGCAGGAAGGAGTGTAGAAGAGGAAGAGGAAGAGGATGAGATGAAGGGCACGCTGTGTTAGTGAGGCAGTCTAGTGCGTATAATCTCATTACTCACAGCTCCTTTGGCTGACACTCCTCTCTCTCTCTCTCTCTTTCTTTCTCTCTCTCTCTGTCTCTCTCTCTGTTTTTCTTTTTCTCTCTCTCTCTCTCTTTCCATCTTTATCTCTTTGTGTCTCTCTTTCGTTTTTTCTCTCTCTGTCTCTCTGGCTCTCTTTTGGCAGGGACTACCCTCTTTCCCCTTCTCTCTCTCTCTCTCTCTCTCTCTCTCTGTCTCTCTATGTCTCTCTCTCTCACACACACTCTATGTCTCTCTCTCTCTGTGTCTTTGACTCTCCTTTGGCAGGAACTACCTTCTTTTTCCCTTCTCTTTCACTCTCTCTCCTCACTCACTGTCTCCTTCTTTCTCAATTCCTTATTTTCTGCTTTTTTGTCTTCCTGCTCCTTTTCTTCTTCCCTGTTTTCTTTCCTCTTTTCATCTATTGATTTTGCTCTCATTCTAGATTCCTCTCTTTTTCTGCTACTGTCTTATTGTTTGTATCTGCTCTCTCCCTCTCACCATCCTCTTCATCACTGTTAATCACTGTCTTCCTCCTTCTGTTATTCTCTCTCTCTCCTTCTCCATCCCTCTCCTTCTCCCTCTCTCTCCTTCTCCCTCTCTGCCTTTCTCTCTTTCTCTTTGTGATGCTCTGAATCACCCACTCATTACAATTCTTATGTGGCCCTCTTTGATTCTTACCAAATACATACACACACACACACACACACACACACACACATACACACACACACACACACACAAAAATACACCGAAACACAGACACACACATATACACACATGTGCACGTACCCGCACGCGCACACACACAATGCATAAATGTTCATGTGTGAAAATGTAATCAAAGCTCCACTGTTATTGAACAATTTCAAGTCAACAGTTTAAATCACTACACCCCAACCCTACGTGTGAAGACTATGAGTGTTTGTTTACACAAAGAAAACACACCGAATCTAAACTACAAACACTTTACAGCACATTTAACACAACTGTAAAACTGGGAGATTCCCTAAGGAAGTCACACATCAATTGACAACAAACATTCAGCCACCCACACACGTACACACACACTCACACACACACACACACACACACGCATGCATGTAACACTTCTCAGCTATCATTAAGCATCAGTTAACAGAAAGATGAAAGTATGAAAAACTGAGGAATACACCCAGTCATGGTGCTGCTTGCATCTTAAACAACTCTATGTCTCATCTCTGTCCCTAAACACACACACACACACACACACACACACACACACACACACACACACACACACACTCCAAAGCCTTGCGGCTGACCCAATTTCTTAGCCACTCAGAGGAGAACATTCCCATATTCAAAATGGAATTCAGATTTCTACCTGCTTTTACCCCAGAGACTTTAACACAGACAGAAGACTAGAGGACCATTTCACACACGCACACACACCAAACACACACACACACATGCCTGAATGGTCTTATATGACCAAAAATCCATGTAAACACACACATGCACACACCCACACATTTTCTCCCACACTCTCTTACACACACACGCACGCACACACACACACACACACACACACACACACACACACACACACACACACACACACACACACACACACACACACACACACACACACACACACACACACACACACACACACACACAAATGCCTGTCTGAAACACATTAGCCTTAAGGACAGCACAGAGCCCTGGCTCAGGTTCATAGCAATGCCTGTGGCCAAAGTCCTCCTTCTATTCCACCAGCGGAGTGATCTCCTGATGGCAGGCATTTTATGTGACATATTCTAATGTATGTAAATGCTGGGGCCCGGTGCATTTTAATGAATTGGAGAGGCCATATTTATTTGATTGCTTTTCAGCCGCGTAACAAGGCGCCCGCATCTCCTGGGGGTAAGGACGTAAATTCTGGCTCGAGGGTGGCGGTGGCATGGCAAGCGCCTTGTGTGTGTGTGTGTGTGTGTGTGCGCTTGTGTGTGTGTGTGTATGTGTGTGCTTGTGTGTGTGTGTGTGTGCGCTTGGGTGTGTGTGTGTGTGTGTGTGTGTGTGTGCTCGTGTGTCTATAAGGGTGGGGGTGGTGTGTTAGGTGTGAGAGAGAGCACAGGCAATCCACGGCGGGGAGCAAATTAGACAATCCCATCTGCCTGGGAGGTCAAGCGATCGAGAGTGTCGGAAATGCAATTCAATTGATGGATCAATGCGATGATGAATTTATGCTCCCGCTGATTGCGTGTGCGAGAGCTGAAGGTCACGGATTTAATCAAGGGGCCGCACGAACCCCCGTCGCCGCTGACGACCCCAAGCCCCCTCCCCAACTGCACCTCCACCCCCTCCAACCCCCAACCCCCACGACACCCCACCGCCGCCGATCGTAAATTCACAACCGGAGCTGAAGCTGACAGGCAAGCAAAGCCGAGCCGAGCCGAGGCCCTGATCTACCACACTCTACCACACTCTAACATACTCTACCACACTCTACCACACTCTACCACTCTCTACCACACTCTACCACACTCTACCACTCTCTACCACTCTCTACCACTCTCTACCACACTCTACCACTGTCTAACATACTCTACCTCACTCTACCACACATTCCTCACCTCTTCGCCTCTCATCATCTGCATGCACAGCCCTTTCTCCTTTTCTCTTCTACTTCTCCCATTTCAACTCCTTAAACTTCATTGTTTTTAATCACTCTGGGTGTTATCTGCTTCATACTGCTCATGTAATGATCCTTTAGTATGTACTTGCTGTAAAAAGGATAATGTACTTCTGTGTCATTAAGTGCGTTGGTGAAGGCTGTAAAAAGACTTCATAAAATAGTATTCTTAAGTCAACATGTGAACCACGTGCATGATTTGGTGAGGTGCTTGTTATAAGGATCTCAGCATAATGTGCTTTATATTGACGGTCTAATGAAAACCAGCACTGCAATAAGCATATGGGCCTCTCTGCCCTCCAGGCTTTACCGTAACTTCAAGCTTTCAAGTGTGTGTTCCTGTGTTTCTGTGTGTGTGTGTGTGCATGTTTCTGTGTGTATGCATGTGTATGTGTGTTTCTGTTTGAATGTGCGTGTGTGTGTGTGTGTTTGTGTTTGTGTGTGTGTGTGCGTGTCCGTGCGTGTGTGTGTATGTGTGTGTAAGTGTGTGAGTGTGTATGCGCGCGTGTGTGTCCGCAGTTTTGTATGTGTGTGTTGTGTACTTGTCGGCTGACTGCTGCGCTCCCACTCAACCCAAAACTGGTGTGCTTATTTGCACTGCAGAGGGCTTGACAGCCACTCACTGTGTCCTGTCAATATCACTCTCCATTCATAAGCAGACACCTAAGGTGCCTTTCAAAGCAGCGCCAGGCCTTCAAGCCTCGAACTGTCTAACTTCCCTCAAAGCCTCTGTCTTTCTCTCATCGCC